>MU122192.1:25736-181458 GCA_014904905.1 Wilcoxina mikolae CBS 423.85 | reverse complement strand
CATAGGTTGCGTATACCCGAGGTGGCCATTGTGTTACGACGAGGATTCGTATGAACCCAGCAATAACACCCCCCAAAAGCATGTTTTCACAAGTAAATGGCTTTGAATGTATGTATATATATATCCTTAGTAGGGCATGGGAGGGTCGTTTTGACTTGGAGTAATCATCTTATCCAGCCCCATTCTTCATGATAGACCGGATGTGGGCCGTGTAGCAAGTTCAATGTGACGCTTTTTTATCCTAAATCAAGGCTACCTACCCTGTTCGTGACTGAATGAATATGGTGGTGAATTCGCTGTATACTTAGGGTAAGGAGACACGCTAACGGATGGTGAAGCGGTTGCTGTTTTCATTAATGGCTAGGTGCAGTGTTAGAGGAAAGTTCCATCAAGAGCAAGAGAGGATCCATGTGAGAGAGTGCAAGTCAGAGTTTGTGAACGCTAGTAAATCGATGAATCCACGTCGTTTCATGAAGGGGGGAAAATACGTACTGACTCACACACGGGGGAATTGGTGGGTATAACTAGCAGACGTGATTATCAAGAATGGTGATATCGATGTATATCTGGAGTCACAACCCCGGGAGGGGGGGGGGGTTCTTTCTTTGTTTATTCGATAGGTGCATGGGGTTCAAAACAAATTGCAAGTATCATCGTTTGGATATCTTTTGTTCAGGCCAGGGGTTTTCGGGGAATATAATACCTTTTTTTGTTTCTAGATATAGTCGAACTTCACTTGCAATTACTCGTTCTAAATGGAGACTCTGAGATACCGAACCTAACAAGAAAGCTAGGAGATCCCCAAACAGAATACAAACAGACCACAAGCCTTCATATATTGTGGGTGTAGTGATCTCAAGAATTCCGGAGGGGACATGTCCACAAAATTCAATTGCAGATACCCATGAGTGATACCCCATGAACCCCTCTAGCGTCCACCCATGCGGCTCCACAACGTCATCCCTCCATCCTCCTCCACCTTCCTCCTCCCCAACACCACACACACACAATGTCCGCGCTCCCACTCGCCGCCCAAACCCTCGCCCAAGACACGCACATCATCCACTCCCCCACCCCATCCCGAGACATCGCGCCCTCCACTTCCGCCGACAAAAAATTCCCCCTCTACGACAACTCCGACTCTGACGATGACGACCTTGACTTCCCACCGCGACATAGACTACAACGGCGGCCGCTACCCCCCTTGCCAGATCTAAGGTTTGAACAGAGCTATATGGCAAGCATAGCGCCCGCGAATGGGGTGTGGTGGAAGGTGGTTCTTATCACGGTTAAGGATCAGGTGTTTATGCCCCTCCTACAGGGGCTGGGGTTTAATCTGGCGTTGTTTGGGTGGAGGTGGTGGAATAGGGGGGTGAAGTTTAGTGGGGCGGGTGTTGGAGGTGGGTTTTCCTGACTGACTGAGAGGGGCGGAGAGGTGCTGATGAGGAATAGCGAAGGTTAGGAGGTGGTGGTGGGGGGTTAATAATTGGGAGATTCCTAGGCGGTGAGGAGGGAGCGGAAAGGGAGTGGGGGAGGGGGAGAGGGGGTTGTATATGATGTGCGGATTGAGGCGATGAACTTCTATAAACACGGATGGATGGAGTTGTGGTGGATTGTTTTTATATATATATATATTTTTATACCTTCTCTTTATTCCACCGCACACAGTATTCAAACTTCACTTTATCCCCACCAAAGATATCTAGGGCACTTCCGTACGTAAGATCAACCTTCCCACCACTCAACTCCTCCACCCGCGCAAGATCTTCAATACTGTATGCTCCCCCAGCATACGTGATCGGTATCGTCGCCCACGATCCAAGCGCTTTTACAAGATCCCCGTCGATCCCTCTACATAATCCTTCCACATCTGCAGCGTGGATTAGGAACTCGCTGCAGTACTCGGAGAGCAGGTCTAGTGTTTCTACACATTGTTAATCCAAACCCCAGAAGTGTGTGCGTGGTGTGAAAAAAAAACCTTTATTAACCTCCATATCCGTCACCGTCTGCCACCGATCCATAGCAACCCACCACCGGTCCCCTCGTCGCCGACACGAAAGATCAATCACCAATCTCTCCTTCCCACCAACAGCCTCCAACACCGCCTCAAGCCTCTCCATACTAAACGTCGCATTCGGAAAAAGATACGACGTGATTATAACCTCTCTTCATCAGCTCTCCTCCTCTCATCCTCGTAACAAGCCATACCTTCTCAGCACCCCTCTCAATCCACCCCTTCGCATTCCCCTCATTAATCCCCCCCCCAATCTGTAACCCCCCGGGCCAGACGGCTAGCGCTTCTTCAGCCGCTGCATCACACCCGGGGCCAAGCTTAATTACATGGCATCCCGTGACGTTGTGTTCTCGGTAGAGCGCGGCGAAGTGAGAGGACGGAAGGGAAGACGTGAAGTTGGTCTTGAGTGTGGACGGTGAAGTGTCGGAGAGGGTGCCGCCAACGATTTGCTTCACGACGCCGGAGTGGAGGTCGATGCAGCCGCGGAATTTTGTCATTGCTGGTGAGGGTATGGTATGTGGAGGGGAAAGGATGTTTTGGCCTGATGCGGGGGGGGATGGAAGTGCCAAGACGCTATGGTATGCAGGAGAAGCTTAAGTTTGGACGGTGATGGTGATGAGGGAAGATGTGTTTGTTTGGGAGTTTCATTTTGCGGCGGCATGTATTGTTTGGATGGGGGATGGGGGGGGGGATGCTTGTGGGTTGGAAGTGCTGAATGGATCGCAAGGTGTTGATGGGTTCACATGTGGGATATGCACGTCATCTAATATCCCTTGCGTCATATATACCCGCTTTATACTCAACCCCAGATTCCATCTTCCCACAACCGCCATGGCACTCTTCACACGCCTCACACCATACCTCGACGCCATGATCTCCCCACAGACGCGCGAGCGGGTAATACAGCAGCTACTCCACCTCGCAGCTTCGCGACCATACCTCTCCGTACCTTCCCCTCTTCCCTCCCTTTCCCCCTAACTAACAACCACAGTCCTACCTCGCCGTCTTCCTCTTCTTCGCCTTCCTCCCACTGCTGGGGTTAACCGTGTTTGTAATCTCACTCGCTGTGATACTAGGTGCCACAGCCGCGTTTTGGGTGGGGCTTGCGTGTAAGGTCCCTTACTACTCCTACTGCTGCTGAATGGGAATTAATGGGGGGAGTAGTGGTTGTTACGGCCGGGTTTTTGACGGTTGCTGCGACGCTGGCGACGTGTGTGTATGTTTACCTGCTGGGGGTGTTTATTGTGGGTCGGTGGTGTAGGAATATGTTTTTGCCGGCGGCGGCGGAGGGAAGGGTGGAGGTGAGGCATAGACAGAGGGAGAGGGAAAGGGAGAAGCCGGTGAAGATGGAGGAGGAAGAGGAGGAGGAGGAAGATGGATTCCATGATGATTCGCCGCCGACGCCTAGGGTTGCGCTGGGGAATGGGAGCTTTGCGGAGGTGGTTATGAAGGACACGCTGGTGACGGGGAGTGAAGACCCGGAGAAGGAGAAGTTGAGGAGGGATATTGAGAGGAGTTTGAAGTGATGGTGGGGACAGTTGGGAAGGAAGGATGCAAGGAAGAGGTTTTGGCGTTTGGCCGGGGAAGGGGGAGTTTGGGTTTGAAATATCCTGGTAGCAATTAAGGTAGGGCTGAAGAGGCCTGGTTTGAAGTCGGAAAGCGGCCAAGAGAACTCAGTGATAAAAGATGAGCAAAACTACAGTACCAGGGATTCCCGCATGGTCACCCACTGCAGTACTAACCTGGCGATGTTATGCTTAGATATGGCTGAGCGGACGGGAAGCCTCGATTTCATAACTATGACCGTAGCTGATTGCTCACCATGTTTTTAAGCACATGTCAACACAAAGCTACAATGATCCTATCGAATACTCTCCCCGCTGGACTGTGAGCTTGTAAAGAAAGTGAAGGCTAGAGTAGAGTGTACGAGGGCAGTTACACATGAAGTATAACCGGAAGACTTTGTTAGTTGGGTGGGGAAAGTAAGAATGATATTGGTTGTTGGTGTGGTGAGATTGTAGTATAAACTATAGTAACTACATAGATAGGGACGGTCAAAGTTGACTGGCACGAAGTGACTGCTCGGAGATCGTCCGCTATTACCCCGAACTTACCAGTGAGTGACAGACAATGCGGCCACCAGAACATAGCACATCTGGAATAATCATTCATGTAGCCATTATTAAGTCATCAAAAGCCGGTATTGAGCTAAAGAGACAACTTCATGGAAATACACAAACCTTAGAAGCAATTCCCAGGTCTTATTCGCCATATCTCCCCTAATGAGTCCATTACTCGCTGTCAAGTTCGGGATATATTGTAATTGATTTGGGATCCCAGAAGTCCAAGTACAGTCACTAACCATCCAATGACGAATATCGTCCAGTGACGAATCTGATAGTTTCAACTCTACAGTCATGACAACGGATTCACCCAACCTTACTTTTGTATGACATTCGTCAACGGACGGTATTCGCAATCGGACGGTCGATCACTGTACCTTCTCCCACATCGCCAAAAGCCGAGTCATACCTTATGATGGGCATCAAAAGTGCAAAAACCGAGTCCACCAGTTTATTCCGTGTTGTTTTCGAGTGCGAGTGATGACCCGGGGATTTCCTATTCAGACCCTAAGTCGGTATAGACCACGCACACCCATAGTTGCACCTTTTTAAATCTAGAATAGGTTCTGCCAGGCCCCATTCACACCACGCCTCGATGCCGTTCAGAAAAATATCTCCACGCCCAAGAATGGGTCCTTCGAGTCTGGAGAGTAAGTCTTTACAACATATGGGCTTCGCACTTCATGGCCTTCACAAGGACTTTCAAAACAACATTCCACTTCTCCACCATCTTCCAGCGTCGAAAATCCTTCTGTTCATCTTTACGCATACCATCAGCTCATTTCCGGGAGAAAATATCTCAGGATTCTGCACTTCCATCGAAAGTTGCTTCTTTGCATCCCCCCGGACGGCATCAGCCAGTATATCTTCCAGTCCTTTCGTTCCCCTCTCCTTTCATCCCATCCTCAGCAGCCACTGCTTGATTCTCCCCGTTTCCGCAGTTCTATCACACAACGACTGAATGTCGAACTTAATCTTCTTCCGAGCTCTTTCCGGACTTTCTATCATTCTATGCTCAGTACCGGCGATCTGGCACTGGAAGCACAACAACATTCCCGCCATCTTCCTGATCATATGGGTAAACTGGTTCACCGTCAGCTGTTTCGTCGATTCCTTCATCTGGCCGGATGATCATGCACTTCTTACAGGATGGGAAGGGGGGATCTATTGCGATATCCAGTCCAAAGTTGCGGTTGGTGCGTTTGCAGGAAACCTTGGTGCTGTGGCAGCAATTGCTAGGAATCTGGCAAATATCCTTTCAGATAATATTACGGTTGTTAGGACGAAAGCTGTGAGAAGGAAGGAGCTGATTAAGGATTTGACGCTTTGTTTGGCGGTTCCGATCCTTATGATGATTACTCATTACTTCTTTCAACCGTCACGATATGTGCTTTATGCGATAACCGGATGCCAGGCTATGTTCGACTTGTCGTGGCTTGGGATCGTCTTTCACCTCATGTGGATGCCGATTCAGGGTGTGATGGCAGGATACTTCGCTGGTAAGTCTCATTTCGTCCCGCGTCTGCATCATCAGTAACTGATGTACATACACTTAGTTCTTGTAATCTGGCGAATCCACAAACACCGTCGCCGGTTCTCAGACCTTCTAAGCAACAACTCAAATATCACAAAATCCCGGTTTATGCGTTTATTCATTCTTTCAATCATCCTCCTCGTCATCGAAGTCCCCGTCACATTCTACATCTTCTACCTAAATCTAAACGCACCAATCCTTCCCTACAATTGGGACCGGATACATGGTGAAGGATGGTTATATATCACGAAAATCCCCACAAACGGTCAGATATTGTTTGATAGGTGGATTCCGGTTGGTACCGGGTTCCTAATATTTATAGTGTTTGGACTCGGGAAGGATGCTGTGGTTATGTATAGAGATTGGTTGAACATGATTGGGGTTGGTCGGTTCATGCCAGACTGTGTTATGGGGAGGAAGAAGGAAGGAAGTGGAAATGGCTCCGGAGTTATGGCCCAGTTGAGTTCGTGGAGACAGCAGAGGAGTGATGAGAGGAAGACAAGGAGAAGGGATGTTTATGATATTGAGAATTCGGCTGGTGATACGTTGTTGTAAGTCAACTCACTTCAACAGGTACCGGTATTCATGCATACGAAACTAACAATGCTACCAGTTCAAACATCACAATGGATGAACCCGAACCGGCACGACCCAAAAGCGCGATACAACACGAGAATATCATCACTATCGATGAGGACGAACCAACACGTCCCAAAAGCTCGAGACACTCCTTTGTGGTCGATGCATGCAACCCATCAATAACGCGTCCAGAACAGTCACATCAAACATCTGTGGACTCTCTTCAGTCTCAGATGATAGTGGTCAGTACCGAGATAGTGGTGGCTGATTCAGGGACTCAAAACGAAGAAATTTCCGAGGTGAGGGAGGATGTGCCTGGGAGTGGAGCATCAGCACGAGGTCTTATAGTTTGATGCGATTTGGGGAGTATTTCTATTCTTTTATGGACAGCTTTGCGTCCTATTATTATCTTTCATGGAGATGTGTTTGAGTTTCACTTCGAATTCTTGGATGATTTGTTTCGTTCGTGGATGATCACTTTGGTGGTTCTATTCACTTCTTTTTTTTTTCTTTTTTGTTCTAACGATGACGCCTATTTTTTGTTTTCTTTCTCTTGGGGAGTAAGTATATTCTAGGAATACGGGTTTGAAACATGTGGAGAATACATAACATATCCTATGGGGAAGAGATCGCTATGTAGTAGTGATTGTGTCGTACATTCCAGAATGATGGTAGTATCCTTCCATCACGAAGTTCACCCTTTGATGACAATCTCACAACATGCATCCGAGGACAGATGGAGTTGGGGATATAGTTATTGAGGTGTAGATGTTTCAATGCTTTATTCTTGGAGGGCTTTCAAGTGGTTGCTCAGAAATCTTCGTCCCAACCCCGTAGCGCTTGGTTCCCATAGAATACGTTACTGGGATTTTATGGTGTTATAATTATTTGTCTAGCCTTTTTTTGAAAATTATTGACAAATGCAGCAAACATTTCAGAGTATCTTCGTTAATAGTTACGGAGTGTTGTGATACGGATGTTAGGTTCTGGGTTGTCGGTCTAGATGACAACCAATTCTTTCCGACCAACCGGCCTGGATCAAAAATTTCCCGGCCAGCCTTGGCACAGTCCGGCCCAAATCGTACTCATATCAAGCCAGACTGACCACTTCAGAACACTGACATTGTCATCGATACTGCACAACCCCAAAGCATCGTGTCGGTCATGCAAATCTTGTTTTGCGGCCACATCGTTAGACATTCCTCGTTCTTCTTCCCCACATCGACGGTAGCAATCGTTTGCACGCCGCACTTTGCCTTGGAATCCGGCAGAACTGTCGGGGGGCGCACGCTTCACTTCATCGGGGAAGCAATTGGGGCCCTACGACTGCCGTTTCGCCAATACGTTACAGCCTTTTCCGAGCCGAATTTCTGTGCTATCAGACCGACAGAACAGTTCATTCCAAGGCAATGTATCAGGGCTAGGATTGGTGGTTATAAGCGAAGTGAGCTCGCTCATTTCAGGCGAGAAGAGTTATGAGAACATTGTCGTGAGATTGATTCATTATCCATCGCGATTACGACTACTGATCCAACCAACGCAATGTTAGTAGGATTCAAACATTTGATGTGGATGCAAAAGAATAAAGTAGAAACGTATTTGGATCAGAATATGTAAGAAATGGATATCAGAGATACACCAGCGCATATTGAGACCAGGCGAGGACTCACGCTCGATGCACTCAATCGCAAATTATTTCCTCATCAAATAGCAAAGTCAAGTGGAGTGGAATATCGGAGTGAACATACCAAAAGCAAGAACGAGCGCACGGTGGTGTTGACGATGCGCACTGCGACGAGAGGAGGGATAAATGGCGATGTTGAATGGAGAAAGAAGTTGGGGAGGTTTTTGAGAAAACGCTAACAGCATGCAACAGTCACGCCAAGCCTCCAGATGCCGACGTACAGGGCTTAAACTTTGAAAGCATCACGTGAGATTCATGTCAATATTGTGCTCAGATACCTAGGTTGATGTGACGGAATCGCCACTCGTAGGCAGATATGAGGGGGAAAATCTGTGGTCAATGCAGGTGTTCCGACCCATACGCAAATATTTTCCGTTGGCCAACCGGTCGACCTATTGGCCAAGCAATACTGTCTACTCTTTGGCATATGGGTTGATCAGTTGGCCAACAGGAAGACCTGGTATATGGGTCAACTCACTGGCAAAGCGGCCAATCGGTGCACCAAGTTCATGCTAGATTACACATTCCAACCGTTTGGCCATCCAACTTGAAGTTATGCCTCCTGCCCCTGAGCATGCCGTCTCCTTGTGATTATGCCAGTACATTGTCCTCCATTGTGCATTTCTCTTAAAGATAGACGAGAAACTCCTGGCGGACTGTATACAAGAACCCTTCGTTGGGCGGTGGACACAGAAATGGAACTAGAACTGGAACCGGAACCGGCGGTGGTGGTGGGAGCGGACGCAGTCATGAGAAAATTCAAAACAAACTAGAAGCTGGAGGCATCGGAAAGTCATGGTAGTGATCACGAATGTAGATGTTCGACAGTTGAGAGAAAAAAAGTCGTGCTTCACAATGGAATGGACTTTTGCGAACCTCACTAGCACCATCCTCTTCCCAACCTCCTAAATATTCGACATCTCGGTCTATTTGTGTACAGCTCGACCTATTCACCAAGCTGACAAGTTGGCATATGGGTCGACCGATTGGCCAACCGAAAGATTTGGAGTATACGTATGGGTCGGAACATGCATTGAGGCGAACCCCTCCCACAGACCTTGATGAACTTTTATAAGTGTTGTACACAACACGAGATATACATACCGGGCTTCGAGAGTGAGCACGGCGAGACTTTTAAACCTGCGGGACAAGATACCCCAGGATAGTTTTTCAAGAAGTCGCAATATTTCCCATGAGTGATGACACATGACTGAGGCCACTCTGACCAGGACAATACGGCCGGAAGGAATGCGTGCCAACGGCTACGAGGCGAGAATATCGAATTCTCGTCCCGTACCATCTCGTGGTCAACGTTATGCACTTTGGCATAAGCTCCTGAACTTCGTTAAAACCCTTTGATTCTCTCCATATTCAAAGGCTATCCCACCAGCCCTTATGTCCTGATGGACGCCTGGTAGTGATTGATGTGGTTTTCCGGTGACTTTCTGAGCATTTTGTACTTTAAGGCTGCTGCCGGCCGGCGAGATCCCTGAGTGATATATTATGACTGATCTTAGTCGAGAGATGGATAATTCAATGGTCATCGGAGGATCTGGTTCGCAGCTCGGGTTTTTGATATGTAGAACACCACCAAGATATTTGACGATGCTTTTCTCATGGATTTGTGAATTCCCGGGTTAGGGTTTTGGATGGTGATGATTCTGTGTGATTCACTCGTGTTCAAATACCCTATCATGAGCCTTGTAGTTATAGTTATAATATACACAATCATCCACATCCTCACCCTCAAGGTATAATCCATCATCACCACCTCCTCTTCTTCCTCTCCCTCCCCTTCTCTTCCCCCTCCTCTTCCTCCTCATCCTCAACTTTCGCATAAATAGTCGTAGGCTGATTCTTCTTCCAAACACCCGTAAACATTGGATCCTTCTCCGCCTTATCCGCATACTTCAACAACGCCTCTCTCGGATCTTCATCCCGCATACTACTCAGTGCAATATTCTTTCTAATATGTTCCTGATCCGGTTGACTCTTGCCCCACGGCGTGATTGCAGGCATGGCAGGTTTTCGGATATCTTGGTTCTTACGTTTGTTGGTCGATTGCTGACTGGGGACAAGGATTGCGTCTCCGGAGATTGCGGCGGCGTCGGTGGTGAGTGTGGGGTCGTCGTCGATGTGGCGTTTTCGAAGGGGAGCGGCAAGGACGGTTTTTGCGCCCCGTTGTGAAGAGGTGGGGGAGAAGAGGATGTGGACGGTTCCATGGGCGGTGCCAAGGAGGAGTTGGTTTATACGTTGGTGGTAGGTGAGGGAGATTATGGGGCTGGTGGAGATGGCGTGGGTTTCGGTGGAATCGAGCCGCGCGGCGGAGAGGATGTGTAGGTTTCCGAGGGAGTCGCCGGCGAGGAGGGTGGTGTTGTTGGCGCTGAAGAGGAGGGAGGTTTCTGGATGGTGTGGGGTCGGGAAGGAGGTGCGCGTTGCTAGGGGTGTTTTGAGCTTGCGGGTGTCCCAGACTATGGGGTGTTAGTTTGTGAGAAAGCGGGGAGGAGGGAGGGGAGTACGTTTGATAGTTTGGTCTTGCCCACGGGTTGCGAGGAGTCGACCATCGCTCGAGAATGTTATTGCACCTGTCCAGGTCTCTGGCTCATGTGCATTCCGCACCTCCATCGCTGGCCGCGAGAACGGACCATTACCGCCATATACCACCAGCGATCCGTCGAGGGCTACACTCGCCAGCATAGTTTTCCCACCCTCTTGTGGACCAGCCCACGCAAGACAACACATTCTGCTCCGCCCACCCTTCGCTTTGCTCTTGTGCACCATTATCTCTTTATGCTGCCGCTTGCTGTTAACATCCCATATCCGAATCGTGCTATCCGCGCTCGCGGTCGCGCAAAGGTTCAGATCCGTCGGATGCCACACCCCCGCTGAGATCTCGGCTACGTGGCCCTTGGTGTTGTGCATATCCCGTAGGTACATATCCCCCTTCACAAACTCCACACTCTCGTGCCCGTCGCGGGTATACACCTTTGCTTGCGGAGTTGCAGAGACAACAAGGATACTCTGTCCCGAGTCTAGCTGCGAGAATGTGGCGGAGTGGACATGGTGCGAGCCGGTGGGTTCGAGCGAGCGGAAGGCGTGTAGATGGTCCATTGACATGGACGGGAAATCGTAGAGCTTTAGACAGCAGTCGTGAGAGGCTGTAGCGACACGGGTGCCAGAAGGGTCGAGGGAGACGGAGGTGACGGCTTTGGAGTGCGATTTGAGTTCGAGGGAATGGGAGAGGGGGAGTTCTCCTTCGTCATCATCAGAGTCGTCATCGCCATCGTCAGAATCTGAGTCTGAGTTTTTGTCGGAGGGCTTCTTGGAGGGCTTTGGGGGAGGAAGCGGTATTCGTCGCGCTTTTGCATAGATTTCGTCTATGTCCCGGGAAACGTCTTGTTGTCCGAAGGAGGAGGGGAGGAAGTTACGCATGGGATCTGATGCGCTGAGGGTTGGTTGCTCGATCTCGGGTTCATCGTCGCTGTTGTAGTCGGGTTCGTCGGGGAGCTGTTTTAGTGGTTTCGACATTTTTGGTATGGTAGTTTGTTTACTTGGGATGGGTTTGTGAAGGGGAGCTTGAGCTGCGTTAAAGTCCTAGCCTCGAATTTGAGTGCATGCCGGGTAATAATCATTGCTATCATTGGATGGGCGTCACCACCGCCCGGCAACTCCATCTGAACCCTCACACAAGCCGCCAACTATGGATCCCCGAAACTACAACGCCGCAAAGACCTTCTCGGCAAAGACGTTCGACCCCAAGATCCTGCTTGAGCAGAAACCCGGCCGGGTAGATCCGTGGGCCAAAGCGTTGGTTTTCCCTCTACACCGCACGAAGTTCAATTGAGCTGCAGCTGATGCTTCCAGTGAGGCATGGAGATACACCGGACCTTTCACCCGCTGGAACCGCTTCAAGGGTGCCTTTCCCGGCCTGGGAATCGCGACGGTCGCTTTCGCCGGTTATTGTGTGTATGAGCATATGTTCTTGAAGGATGAGCACCACCATGTGGAGGGTCATGGGGAGGGTCACCATTAAAGGATGAGGCATGGCGGTGGTGGGAGGTACAGAGGTGGATATAAAAATCACCCGGTATATACTGGACGGAAGGCTGTAGATCTCTCTGTGTACAGATTCGTTTTTTTATCTTTTTTTTTTGAGCTGAAGGTCGCTGTTGCCGTGTTTGTTTGAAACGGATATATATTAAACAAGCGTGGCTGCTTCGGTTACCTTCTTCTTTGTTCACAGGAAGCAGGTGTGAGAGTAGTTGATTGGTTGCTTTGATTGTGGTGGTCACCCACTAGAGTACAGTATTAACCCGGGGATAACAAACAAGGACGCCAGGACATGTCGACACTGCTCGTGAGTACCATCAAGATAATCCATTGGATCTTGGAGAAACAGCTCTCTCTCAGAAACTACAGACACGAATACATCCTGCAAAGAAAAGATAAGTAGGATCCGGAAGATTGCCAACCTCGTAGCATGGAAACAACTCCCGCTATTGTCTTGCAATTGGACCCAGTAGATCCAGACAAGACAATTACGCTGGATACCGTCTTCTGGCCATGGCGGGGGAAGATCACCAACAAGCTATATATTAGCTTTCCTGCGGAATATTAAACTGCTACCCACCGCCACAATATACGTTACCGTTTATTTCTTTACGATGATCCAGATATAATGGCCCTATCAGCTATCAGCGAGTCGGACCTTTGTATTGAACTTTGGTTTTGGTTTTAGTTTTGACGTTGGTGACCAGTGGTGACCGAACCCGCATGCACGCAGACCCCCGCCCCCACATATATAAATCTTCAATTTCTCATCCCAATTCTTAATCCAAAAAATCTGGGAGTAGTCACGCTCTCGGTATGCGTGATATTCGTTGTGGACGGAACCAAGCTGGTTGTGACCGTAAAGTTGTTGACGCTACGATGCTCAGCAAAGATTCATCCCTGACAAATATGTCATATGTTACGGACGAAGACGCGAGTTTGGGAAGGCTGCGATTAAGGCCGGAGGATTCAGGATCAAGGTTTGAATTTGATCTGATACCGAATGAGATAGAACCAGAATGGTGAGTAGTCGACGTCTAGCTGTTGTGCAATTCCTGCTTAGAAGGTATATGTCGATGTGTCGTGTATACGTAGGAAATCACAAGATCTCGATATTGAATTAACCGAGTATAGAGCTGAATATTTGTTGGTTTAATGTTTAGTGAATGCATAGATGGAACTGGATTGCAGTACTGAGTGTGCAAGTGACTTAGTATGTATGGCACGGCGGACCGGTTGGCCGGAAGATATATGGGAAACCCGAGCTCGGGCGATTTGCGTGTTACTTATTTATTACTCTGGGGTTTTCTTTGGATTTCTTTCTTCATTTTAATCTTAGGTACTATACAAATTTCGAGAGCAGACAGAGGAATAGAACGGACCATGAACTCACTCAGAACTTCTCTAGATCTCTCTGGACGAAGCATACCTATATGATACCAGTCGACAACATCCTCCATCACTTGGAACAAGAGACCTAATATGTGAAAGGTTTCTTGTCGGGAGGACGGAGCCTATACGGTCTCGGTATAAAGACCAAAGTCATACTGAAAGCACCTGATGGTTAACGTTCCCGCAATGGAGATCCCCTCGTCTGGTGTGGGTTAGGGTTCTTTGTCAAGACATCATCAATCCCCCTCCCACTCCTCCTAATGATCCTACTGGGTAATCCCACTCACATGCCGTCGGTAACATGGCTCCTCTTGTAGTTAGCGACAGTATCCGTAGTGGAGGTGCACGAAATGATTTCCATCCACATGCTATGTCTGAGTCAAATCTACTCTAGCGCCAAGTAGGTTTTTTGAGGTTAGTTAACCGTCCGGCCAGTATCCTTAAGAATCCAGAATTCTTCTAGTTTTTAAGTAGCAGGATCTCCGGATTGACGGTGGTGTGGTGGTGTCCATTCCTATCTCCATCATGATCAGACGATAAGGCAATGGTCCCACGGTTAGACGCATTGGGGAATTAGAACGGCCCTGACTCAGGCTCTGGGAATTCGATAAAAGAAATCCACCGTCTTCCGCGGGCCAAAATGGAGACAGTGTATCTAGATCTTCTTTTCATGGGAGTGTCCACCAAGAATTCGAAACTTTTACCTAAGGTACTGTCAACGGAAATCTTAACTTTTATGGTGTACAGAACTAACCGCTGAGATTTTCGAAACCGGAGACAGAGAGAATCAGCTCCTCCGCTGGCTCAAAGACTTCATATAGGGACGGGAGCCTGGTCCCGGAATAGTATTCAGCCCCCCACAAATCTGTATCCCCAAGTTACGTGCAACCGTTCCTCCTCACTATGAAACAATGAACCTCTATAACCGGTACCGGCGCCTCTAAATAAAGGATGTAAGGTGCAGTTGCATTGATTCCTCGACACACCCACCTCAGAAAGTAAATGCTCAATCTAAGCGGATGTAAACTCTCAATATACCCATGGACAGCATTGTCTAGATGGTAATTCAGCCAGCCATGTAAGTGGAGTTGGAATTGCTGGAAGACATCATAGAGTAGATGATATCCAAGGCCGATTTACTCTGGTCGAGTTGGAACATTTATATCACTCGCGGGCCTCGGGCTCGGTCATGTCTTGTCCCAAGGAAAGTCCCACGATGAAAAGTATCTGGACAACTCTACCCGTGTACAGCACAAACGTTGTTCCCTCTGGGGTCTGAAACATCCAAGGAGCTCTGCGGTGGGCATGATAAAGATGACTTACTCGTATACTTTCCATGAGTAACTGAGGCGTTAGCACCACTTAAACATGTCATAGTGGCGGTGGTGGCGGGGGAAGCTAGAATCATGACTCGAGCTCGCGTATCGAGAAGCGCCGCCGCCTCGTGCTTAATGTGATGCATTGTTGCCGAGTTTCGCAGTTGCATCACAGCCCTTTGGGGGATGAGGTTTGAATTACTGGGGGGGTGTGGTGACGGGGAGGTGAATTTGTTCCCCGGACCAATCGCGATGTTCTAGAAATTCCATATGGCTTTTCGCTGCCTTGTTGCATGTGTGCTCTGGATTTTTTGTGATATGCAGCAGGTATTTCAAAATCATGGATGGGAGTGCACCCCATAGAACAAAAATATTTTGCGAGCAAGTTTATGCAGGGAGTTCATGCTCTCCGGTTTATTATAACCGCTTGGGTTCAATCAAGGCTGCGGCGTTTGGGACTGGGCGAACAATGCCTATCATCACCTCAACCACCGGTAAATTTTCGGGCCAATAGATGTTACTCATTTGCCTTTGTCCTTGTTAAACCGAACTGCGCGCGCGTGAAGTTGTGAGTGTGAGCTCAGATGAGGTGACGGCTGGCGATAAAAGGCGTGACTTTGACGTTTTCGCTTGGAATCAAGATGTGACTCAACGTCCCCTCCTCCCCTCAAGCCACTCCAACAAAACAAAACAGCGCCACCCACAAGACTCTCCCGTCATCCGATAAGCAAATCTAATAATTAATGGAGGGCAGCATTGAAAAAGAGAGAAGTGACTCCGGGCGAGAGCCGACCGGACGGGGAACCTTCCTTTGGAGCAGGAAAATTGTTTGTACCTGTCATGGGGCTCACTCGGTTTCGCAATGACTCTGAGATGAGACCCAGCCGTGTATAAAATCTTGTTGACCTGCCCCAAGCACTACTACTGCAGCTGTTCCTACTACTGTTTCTTTGATCACCAAACTTGCTCTCTTAGTTTTTCGAAGCTTCTGGTTATCTCCAGTTATCTATTTAGCTTCGGGGTATAAAGCTCACTTTCCTCCTGCCGGAATCGCAAACATCAATACCGTCGTTTCACCCCAACTTCAACTTTAACATTTACCATGGGCGCACTCACCATTCCATCATCCTCCTCACCCTCCTCCATCGTACGTCTTCAACGCCACAAAATCAAGCGCTCTAAGAAACCCACGCATGAGTAAGCAGCTGCAACAGCGCTCCCTCTCTCTCCAATCCAACTGACACCTCCCAGTCCCACAGTGCACCTCCATATCGGCCCGCTCAACCCGCCGGTCCACCTAACAACCCGACAATCCCTCCTCACCTCTGCCTCGGGCGCGCTACACCGACACCTTCGCACTCAAGTCCCCAATCCGGCCGACTATAGGACCCGCGACAAAACTATGAAGATGAAGAACGAGCTGCCCTCCACCGTTTCAAAGTTTCTAGACTTCATCGAGCACGGGAGTTATGACGCTGGGGAATTGCCCGTTAGAGAGCACTTGCGGTTGTATATTTTCGCGGCTAAGTATGAGGTGCCTGCGCTGGCTAGGTATGCGAGACGCAAGGCTGGGGGATTGTTGGAAGGGATGGTGGCTGAGGAGATGGAAGTGGATGATGTTGATGGTGCGGATGAGAGGAGGGAGGAAGGGAAGGGTGGGGAAAATGCTTGGGGAAAGGTCTGTGAGGAGGTTCTTTGGGGAATTGAGGAGGGAGAGAGGAGTGCTTTCAGGGAGGTGCTCGGGAGGCTGGTGGCGCCGTTTGTTTGGAGGGCTAGTGGTGAGTGGTAGGAGTTTGATGAGAAAATATATTCGAGTATATAGTTGTCATGGGTCGAGTGGCGATGATTCATCGGGTGATTGACAGTGAGTGCATACTGTTTCTTTAGCGCGGCATATCTTATGGAAAGGTTCGATGGTGCTCGGACATGTACGGTCTGGGCGGTAGTGGTGTAAGTGTATCCGTCAAAGCTGACCAGGGTTTCCACGAAAAGTTACTCACTCATATTCATAGCAACTATTCAGGCAAATCCAAACAATGTGAGCCCACGATGTTGGCCGATAATGGCTCCCGAACTCACATGATCCGAGCCCGCGTAGATTTGTGACATTCCCGCCACTCAGAAATTAGATCCAAAAAGCTCCTCCCCTACCTCTATCATTACCTAACGGTACGAAAAGCCGCTTCCGCGCCCCCTTGCTATCCCACTCCCCGCACGTCCCCTTCCCCTACCACCTCTGACAGCAGGAGTCCTTCTCGCAGGTGTCTTGGAAGGCGGCGCCGGAGTAGTAGATTCCACCGTCGGAGGCTCGGCCACAAACGAGGTGTCGGTAGTCCTATCCACATCAGCCCGTGACTTGCGTCCCCTTCAATGACTCGCTCACATAAACGTCGTCTCCGTATCTCCATAATCACTCTTGGGTTTCGGATATCCGGACGGTCCTAGCAAGCAGCAACCTCACCATCAGCACCACTCACTCACTCCTTTTCGACACCCACTGAAGCTCCGCAACTCACCAAGCTGTGCCTCCTTCTCCGCTACTCTCTTGAAGCTCTCAGCAGTCGGCCCCTCGGGGAAATCGATACAAAACGCGTTCATATTGAGGCCGAAGAGGAACGCAGCAAAGTTCTCGTTGAACCGCGAGATGCTCTTGTGCATTGTCTGCAAGTCCTGGAAGTTTGATTCGAGCGTCACCATTGTATCCGCGAGTTCGGCGAATTGCGGTTCCAGCACATTGAGAGGGAAGGCTTCTTCCGAGATTTGTCGTATGGAGCTCCGCGAGTTTGGGCGGCGGAGGGGAGTGGTGGGACGGGAGCCTGGACGGGAGTTAGAGCGGTGGCGGTGGGCGGAGGAGGATTGCGGGTTTGGGGTGGTGGTATCGGCCATATTGAGCTGTGGTGTTGTTTGGGAGAGCTTGAAAGTGGTGGAGGGGTGACGAGAATATGGCTTGGCTTGGGACCTAAAGAGCCACCATTGCAACCCAAACCCCTACTCTAACTCTAACTGCTGTTCAAGACATCCGAGCTGTTGTAGCTATCCTCCATCTCAATCACCGCCGACATGTCTCCCAACCTCTCCCTGTTCTCAGTCCGCCTCCCACTCTCCTCCTCCCCGCTCATTCTTTCCGGCTAACAACAAACCCCCACCAGATCAACGCGCTCCTAATCCTCTCCAGCGACGGCACACGTATCCTGTCCAAATACTACCACCCCCCGCACACCACCAAAACGAATACACCCACCTCGCAGAATCCCTACCCCACGCTCAAGGAGCAAAAAGCATTCGAGAAGGGCCTCCTTGAGAAAACCGTCAAGACCACCGCCGACATCATACTCTACGACAACCATGTAGTCGTCTTCAAGGCCGAGAGCGACGTTATGCTCTACGTTGTCGGCGGGATGGACGAGAACGAAATGATGCTGTATCATGTTGTGCTCGCGCTGCGAGATACGTTGCAGATTCTGCTGAAGTAGGGATTTTGCTTCCTGAGTGATGGGTGGTGGGGTTACTGATGGGGTTTTGTGACATAGGAACTCGACGGACAAGAGGACAATCATTGAGAATTACGATCTGGTTGCGCTGGCGATTGAGGAGATTGTGGATGATGGCGTGATACTCGAGACGGATCCGGCGGCAATCGTGCAGAGGGTTTCGAGACCTCCGCAGCACGATATTGCTAGTGTGCAGGGAATTGACTTGTCCGAGAAGGGCTTGTTGAATGCTTGGGAGTTTGGAAAGAAGCAGTTGGCGGAGAGACTGAGGCAAGGATTGTAGGGGATGGGCGTTTGTTGTGGTTTAGAAATGGAGGTATAATTTATACGGTGGGAGGTGATTTGTGTCTTTCAGTGAGCGGTGTCGTAGAGAGAGGAAACTTTATGGCCTTGACGGTCGAGGTTGGTTGTTGGTGAAATGATGGATAGAGTGTTCCTTTTCACTTCGGTGCACGATGTCGGGTTATATCCAACCGGACGACATTCCCAAATTGTTCCAGTTTATCCCAAGAGTCTTCCAGCCTAAAGTGATTGAAACCTCTTGGGGTAGGTTGCATCCCACAACCAGGTGATGTTTATAACTGACTGGACCAAGATTTCACATACTAACTTTAGAACTCCTCAACTATTCAGTTAAGATATCCTTAGAAATATGCCATCGTCGATTTTGCTGAATTGAGGTGCACAAGAGGGGCGAGGGTTGCTCTGCCGGTTTTGATATTGGTGGGTTCTGCGCGGGGATGGCGACCCTGAAGGGATTGCAGTCATCATATGTCACTCAGTTTCCTGGAATCAGGAGAGGGAGGTCGACCCTTTTTTTTGTAACACTAGAATCTGCCCCGAGTACATGCTCTATTCCAACTACTAGTATGCTTTACTTATATTCGAGTAGATGGGGTAATATATCTAACCGGTGTATTCCAGGGTGTGGGGTTTGTGCTAGGGTGGTGAGTGATCGCGTTGGAGGGGATATGGGGCGGTTGTAAGTAGATCAGAAACTCTCTAATGGTAGTAGTGAGTTTGATATTTAGGAGGCGAATGGAGAAGGTTGGAGGCGACGATTCCTTCCTCCCCCTAAACCTTCCAATTGCATGCTTTGGTCTGAATATCATGGATTGTTACGATATCGAAGAAACGGACTTTAGGGATATCGATATTGTGCTACTTAAGATCGTGTTCATGATCACACAAAGGATGCCCGGAAATGACTCTGTTTGGTGAAAAGACACAATTGACTGAAGGCGAGCTGTTCGGCTGATGAAATCATGTTTTTAAGTAACCACACATGAACGCGTCCTGAATGGATATGCGCACATTCGGGGTCACGAATGAACATCGTTATGCGAGTCATGATCTGTGAAGACTCTCTTGGCTGGCTTGGCTTAGTTGTTTCAAGCAGTTTAGAGTTCGAGCGAGATCTCTCTGTTCACCTTCACTCAACATCAACTACTGTTACTCGCTATCCAATTCGTCGCGCAAGCTTTCCAAAGCTTCTGAAACCTTCCAACCCTCGAACCGAACTTCTCTCTAAACGACTAACATCTTTTTGCGCGTCTTACGTTTGTTGCCGCTGCATAACCTCCGGTGATGGCTGCGACAGCCTTTCACGTTATGAACGGCCATACAAATGGTTCTTCGGCGTTCCGACGACCGCGGTTCGCCGACATCCCCGCAAGCATCGATATTCCCGTGTCCGCCGGCGACGATGACGAAGATGACGAGACAGCTGTCGTGGAAGTCGACCCAGACGCGCTTCCCGACGACCCGACAGAGCTATGCACGGTGCTCGAGAACGAGAATTCCCCAAGACAATTCTGGATGCACATCGCGCTTGCGTACGCGAAGCACAACAAGATCGATACGGCGATCGAGATTATGACAAAGGGGTTGCAAGTGCGCGCATCAGTGGCCGACAGGAACGAGAAATTGCCGATGCTGAATTGCCTCACATGGCTTTTTCTGCAAAGGAGCAGGGAGGCGGGGAAGAGCGCGACTGGATCTGGTATGTTTTGAATATCTTCTAGCGGCGGCGGAGGATTGGTAGAACTGACGTGTCTACAGACGGGAATGGTTATATAGCGGAAGCAAAGACAAAAGAACACTACTTACAGCTCGTCACGCAAACTCTTAACGAATCGACACGTTTGGACCCTTCAGCTACCATCAACTCCCTCGCTCGCGGTATCTACTCTATCTTCAAGTCTTCCTCGCAGAACCTTAATGAGCGAAATCATCATTTGGACCAAGCGCTAAAGATTTTTGAGGATGCCATACGAACATCTCGAGGAGGCAATATGTTGGCGACAATGGGGAAGGCACGCGTTCTCTATGGCAAGAAGCGGTACGACAAAGCTCTCGAATGCTACCAAGAGGTACTTCTCAAGCGACCAGATATGGATCCAGACCCACGGATAGGCATTGGAATGTGTTTTTGGAGCTTAGGCTACAAAGAGGATGCCCGGACTGCTTGGGAAAGGGCGCTGGAGATTGACCCCGATTCCAAGGTTGCACATTCGTTGATGGCCGCTTATTACCTGCACGTCACTTCGTCGATGCCTGAGTACGATCCTGTATGGATGAATAACTATCGAAAAGTTATCGACCATATACAAAAGGCATATAAACTCGATAAGAACTTCCCTATGGCGTGTACAACGTTTGCCGGTCATTTCTTCTCCAAAAAAGGCTATGAGCAGTGTGAGGCGCTTGCGAAAAAGGCGATTGAGTACAGCGATGTTTCAGGAGTAACGAGTGATGGATGGTATATTCTGGCAAGAAAGGCTCATGCTGAGGGTGAATACCAACAAGCCTTGGCATGTTACCGGAAGAGCGATCAGGCGAGAGAGGGTGGTTGGTTACCAGCGAAAATTGGTGTTGGGCAGGTGCAGGTCTTGATGAAGGATATCCCATCTGCGAAACTTACATTTGAGGCAATTGTCCATGAGAACCCGAAGTCTATGGAGGCCAAGACTATTCTCGGCACACTCTATGCTCATGAGGTATTGTCGGCGATCCCAAGGTCAGGATTCAGTGGGTCGAAGGAGGACATCACAGACCTCCACAGGAAGGCGATCTGGCTGCTCGAAGGCGTGCGAAATGTCTGGAAGAATGACAAGAAGACCGACCCTGCAAATGAAGCTGTTTTGCTTACCCTTGCCCGACTTTATGAACATGATCAGCCAGAGAAATCAGTTCAATGCCTACAGGCTGTCCACCAGATATACACTGAAGTCAAAGAGACGGATGATGACATTATGATCCCAATCCAGCTTATCAACAACATGGCAACTCTCTATTGGCACCAGGAGAAATACGACAAAGCACGAGAACTTTATCAGGAAGCTCTCACCTCTATTCCGCAGCACCAGGAGAAGGATGAGCATTTGGATGCCGATGCACTAGCTTCGACCCTCACGTACAACCTTGGTCGTTGCGAAGAAGCTGCGGGTAACCTAGAACAGGCAGCAAAGCACTATAACCAACTACTCCAATTCCACGACGATTATGTAGACGCCAACATGCGTCTTGCCTACATGGCCTTGCGAAGTGCCTCGCCAGAAGGCCCCAAGATGATTTCGAAATTGATGCAGACGGATGGTAACAACCTCGAAGTTCGTGCTCTGTATGGTTGGTTCCTCAGCAAGCAGAAGCGAAAGCCACCCGTCAATATTGCCGAAGATCCAGAACAGCGACACTACAAGCATTCTCTACAGCATCACGATAAGCATGATCGCTTCTCACTTGCCGGAATGGGAAATCTATACCTTCACACTGCCAGGGAAATGAGACGGGACACCGAAGCGGATAAGGAGAAGAGACGGAAGACTTATGAAAAGGCCGTGGAGTTCTTCGATAAGTGCCTGCAACTCGACCCCAAGAATGCGTATGCCGCTCAAGGTGTTGCAATCGCTATGATTGAAGACAAGAAGGATCTCAGAAGCGCAGTTGGCATATTGACCAAAGTGCGAGAGACCCTCGCAAATGATGGACACGCTGTAGTCAACCTAGGACACTGTTTGGCAGGACTGGAACAGTGGGGGAGAGCAATTGAGATGGTGAGTCATCATTCCTTATCACTCGCATGTCTACTAGAGAGTAGCTGTCACGAATGATTTCGCTAACTTGGCATAACCACCAGTATGAAACAGCTCTCAACAAGCACAACCAGGGGCGAGATCCCAACATACTCAGCTGCCTAGGAAGGGTGTGGTACGCGAAGGGAAAGAAAGAAAGCAAGTCCGAGCCAGAAAAGGCTTTTGAGAGTCTGAAAAACTCTTTAGAGTACGCGAAGAAGGTAGGTACCTAATGGCAATTGAACTATTGGCGATCTCGTCCCGTAGCTAACCATTCCACTTGTTGTCAAACAGGCGTCGGAAATTGTGAAAGACAACCCTGTCTTTATGTTCAACGTTGCATTTGTACAGAGTGAATTGGTTACTCAGATCCTACAACTAAACGAAAACCAGCGAAGCGTGGCCGGTATGGAGGCTGCAGCTAAGGAACTCGATGAAGCCGTGCTGTAAGTTCCTTCTGGCATTGCTTTTTTTACTTTCACTATATCCTCATTGATACCCATCCCGACGGGTGTTGTTCCTGAGTGGGGCCGCACTAGCTGGCTGAAGATAAGGCACTAGAAAAGATCGTCGTGATCAACATTCCCAATTTCCGCCTGCATGCCTAGTTCTGTCGTTTAAACACTAAACACTAATGACGCAATTTACCATAAACAGAACCTTCAAGCTAGTCGCCGCCCACAAGGCACCCCCATATCCACCTAAAGAAATAGAAGCTCGCGCAAACATGGGTCGTACAACCCGTAACAAACTAGACCGCAGCATCGCAACCCAGAAAGAATTTGAGGACAGGAACGCAGCCAAATTTGCCGAGGCCAGGAAACGCCGTGAAGAAGATTTACGACGCAGGAAGGAAGAAGAAGAGGAGATCCGTCGGCGCGATGCAGAGTTGAAAGCGAAGGTGGCAGAAGAACGGAGACGGCTGATTGAGCAGGCCCGCGAGTATGCGGAACGGAAAGAAGCTGAAGAACGGGAGAGAGAAGAACGTGAAGAAGGGGCTAGAGAGGGACGAAGACGTAAGCGGGCCGATGGAGAGGGACGTCAAGGGAGGAGACGGAACAAGAAAAAGGACTTTATCGAGAGTGAAGATGAGTCTGGAGATGACCAGCAGCAGCGCGGCGTGCGAAGGAGCAGAAGTGCTGCTGCAGTGGAGGATGGAGATGAACCGAAGCGGCCCGCAAAGAAGAGGAAGAAGCTTACTCGTGGAAACAGACAGGCAGAATCGGGTAACTTTAAGAGTGCGGAGATGGTTAATTCTTCAGATGAGGAGGATGATCTCCTCCCTCCTCTCTCCCCGGCCGCAACATCACCTGCACCTGCTGGGGAGAAGAAGCCGAGGAAGAGGGCGGCTGTGAGTGACGATGAGGATGATGAAGAGATGGCGGTTGATGATTTGTTTGGAGATGACGACGAAAAAGTAGATGAGGAGATGCCGGATCGTGCTGCTACTCCTGGTGATGATGAGTAAAGTAAAGTAAAGGGGCAGTACTAGTTTGTGAATTTTCTGTGAATTTTTTTACTGTTTGGATAGATGTTGGCTTTAGGCATTGCGGCATTTTACATAGGGTAGTTTAACTGCAACTATTATCTTTCTTCAACTTCTTGGGGGATTACATATCATGGGGATGTCAGATATCAGATGTGGCTTTACATACCGTTTTTTCTATGGGGATTCTGTTGGGGCAATGGAACATGCACGGGCTCTGGCATGCGTTTGCGTGAGATATATGATTTGGCTGTGGGTGGAATACGTACAGTACTAAGTACGTGATACTAAATTGCTGGATGATGATGATGTCTAAGTACCTCCGAGTACTTAAATACATAGAGGGGGGTGAAAGGCATACGGCATGACGTCGGGGGAGGCGGGAGTATACTTCGGACCACACATCCTTCCTTCTGTGCAAGGCCGTGTTGTTCCCAGCTACAGCCGGGGGCTTTTCACGAGGAGACCGGCCAACACAAGTATTTTTATCACGTTTCGTAAGCTGAAAATCATGTAGCCGTCTTTGGGGACGCCGTTGTTGCGATATCAATAGCCTGTCAGACTACGATATCAAACTGCCCAGAGATTGCAGGATGACTGGCCGTAATATGATACTTCGAACACCTGGTTGGGTATTTGAGTAGAGGTAAGAGCCCGAGTCGTTGTTGATATCATGATAAGAATAACAGAGAACTACTTAAGTACTTAGTATGAGTAAACGTTTTGTTGTGCTAAGTTTACATCCTGATACTCTAATGGTCTCGTGATCGAGACAACTGCGTGTGCTACACATTCTGAGACTTAACTTCACCGAGCTATTCCACCAACAACAGAACTTCGAGACAACAACAACACGACTACCTAGTCTGCAAAATATACAACAAACTCCTTCTCATCCAACCCAACCGCCAAACCAAAGGCGAGGCGGATTCCCGCCTCGTAACCCTCACAGAGTAGGGTACGTAAGGGGACTAGAAAACACTTCAACCCTTGCATCACCAACAAGACCAAATATCCAAAATGCATTCAACTCATAGCCGATCATGGCGCGTATGCGGCAGGGGAAGGGGAGGGAGGAAGCTAGAGTATCGCTTGCTTAGTACGTGTCCGGGCATTCGCGGCAGCGGGGTCTCGTTCGATGTAATAGAGTAGGGGAAGAAGAAGAAGTTGCTCAGACGTATGTACGGCACCACTTACCCATCAAAGTATATGTAGTAGTATCCATATGGATGAAACCTCGCCTCCTGTCAACGTAATATAGCCTCCTCCCTCTCCCCCTCTACCCCCCTGTGGACGAAGTGATAGTCTTCGGAGTGTGGTACACCGAAGTTGGCCATAGGGAGACATCACCGAATACCACCTAGGTACTCACCGGTAGCTTTATTTTGAACACTGACTGACTGGACTTTCTGATACTTTCTATCCTACTGTGCCTCTTCCTCCTCACAAAAACCTCAAAACTCGAAACCACACCGAGTGATTTCTAATGACCCAATGTCCGCTTATAACCCGCGCGCGGAAACCAGCACATACACGGGAACAAGCTTTATTTCCATCCAACCCGAGTTCAGCTCGGCGTAACGCATCAAGAGAGGCGAATTACATTCTTTAACTTCGCCAAAAGAAGAAGAATATACAGGGATTCGTCGCACAGACCACACCTTATTTTTGTTGTTGCCGCTTTTATGATATGTAGGATCTAAGCAGGTGGACGGAAATATGAGCCGTGAGGTTGCGTCATGATGAATGAAGATGGGGGTGGATGTTACACTGATGCTTATTGACCATGGACGGTGCGGATGAGTTTTTGGAAATTTGGACAGAGGATGCTCTCCCCTCTCGCCGATTACGGAGAGTCAATTTCAACATACACAGCCTTTATCGAGCACTACTGTACATAGGTAAACTCTCGTGAACTTTTATAGTACGTGCATGCGCAGCATGCATACCCGAGTCGACATATCAAACAAACATTCTCGAATTCGAAAAGCCACTTGAGCAAGATAACACCTGGGAATAACCGGTCGAATAGAAAAGCGGCCGTATTTAGTTTTAGTTTCTTTCATATGTAACCTGCACGTACTGCCTTAAGTAGCGAGTACCAGTAGATACGGTATTTTCAGATGATGACGATGATGCAGCTGTAAAATGAGGTTCCAAAGGAAAATTGCAATTGTTAATAAATCAAAATAAAATTCCCAGCGTCATCCTAGTGTCATCCGATTAATATTGCTTCCGAAATAAGTTAGCAAGGGCATAGGGGTGCGGGAATAAAGGAAAAACCCTTCTCCATGTCCGAAAAAAAAAAAACGCCAAACCCCAGAACGATTATTAAATGCTGCTGCTTTTTAATTCAAATCCATGGAAAAAAAAAGTAGGCAGTAATCAGTTTTCCTGCAGCTAGGTAGAGTACTCTATGCGGACATCGGCAGTAAATAGATTCTAGAAGAGATTTGATGATGAAAGCCATTCCCCCATCATCCCCCCATTTGTTTTCCAACTTCGCGCTAAGTCCGGACGGGACGGAGTGTTCCCGTTAGTATGGCTTATGGCAGGCCAAGGCGGATGATAATCCGGGTTTTCACGTCGCGGGGCGGGCGGAGGTAGTGGTATGCCATACTAGTAATTGTTGCCGATCATCAGCAGTAAGTGCATTCGTTTGCCTTGGGGGAAGAGGGGATTGGAGAACAAACCACAATTGCACTTTTGAAGTACAGGACTCGAGTAGATAGAGTACTCCACAAGGGGGGATTCGTGTAGCCAAAGCAATGCAGGAACCAACTTCCGAGGTACCTTTTTGCTGCAAGAGGAATATCAAAGATACTTCGGCAGTGGCGCCTGCATTGCTGTCTGTGGTGTTCTCCTCTCCCGGCCCCGTCGAGTGCACTCACTGCAGCGAAGATGGTGATGGGTGATGGGTGATGGGTGGTGGCTTATGTTGTGTACTGTAACTAGTATTTCTCCCCGAGTCTCGAGTAGTATGTACCTCTAATGCAGTGATACCAGCAAAAAGATACATGGTGGCGGCTTATGCTGTGTTATTCTCCCAAACGCCAGCTTTGTTCGAGTACCGAGGATAATTGGTCGGTGGTGAGGCGAGGGGCTGTAGATCGAAACCCACAAGGTGGGACGGACGAGGCAAGCCCCCGTCCAGCGCCGGCGTGCGCGCGCCTTGTGCGTGTCTACTGTACTCTAAAGAAGTGCCCAGGACAGCCTGTACCTGTATGTACTATGTATACCGATATATTAAACGCATAAGTGTTTTCGAGTGTACCGCATAAGTTCAGGTTACATGCACTTACTCGACAGATACTATCGATGCAGGAACTAAAGGAGAAGAGGATAGAGGAGATGCAACGCGAATCAAAAAAGTCTCTACTCTAGCGAGAAACTCATTCCAGTGAAGCTCACATCGGTATGTGCCGCCGCCACACTCCTCGCCAAGGGAGAGATGGACTTCTCTCCGACAAGGACAAGGCTGTGAGAGGAGGTGAACGTTAATTAGTGTTTGCGCCGGCTAACACACTGCCGTGGTGTGTTACATACATGTATCGATTCTCTCGGGGGAGGGGGGTTTCCTTTCTTTGAGAAAGGCGTGAAACGCATAAGTTGTACACACAGCTTCATAAAGTTCCTATGCATCCGGGACTCTGCAATGGAGAGTTTGGATTGGAGATACCATACAACGCAGGCGCCACGGACCATGTAACTTTTGGTGTCAATGCACTAGAAAGGATACTTAGAAGTTGTTTCTCCAAAAGTACTACCCTAACTACGGTTACAACATCAGTTTTTCGCGCCCTTTGCCCTTCTCTGGTTGACAAAAGTTGGGATCTTGACAAGAGTTGCTGCTCCAGCCCGATGATCCTCGCCGAGTACAAGGTTTCTGTTGGTATCTATCGGAGGGCGGTAAGTGCAAATGCGGGTTGTTGGGAAGGGAAAAATTTCTGTCGGATACGGTTCGTGAAGTGTGTGTACGGCGGAGACGTGTACTTTGTGTTCCACGTTCAAACGTTGTTGGTATGTGGAGTACTGCAGCGACAAGTTACGGTGACAAACATGGATTGAAATTGATCGAACACCTGGGAATCGCGTGGGGTTTGGGTAGGTATAAGTGCACCTTTTGGCTACAGGAAGCCCATTCAACAAAAGATGCCCTGGAGAGATGTCGGCTTTCGCCAGAAGAAACGTCACTTCTCAAGCAAATTAAACAAATGCAGAGAAGAAAAGGTAAAACAACTAGAAGCGCGCTGAAACCCAATGGAACGCGAACCCAAACCCCAACTGACTTCGTTCCATGTTTTATGTGGAAACAAAAAAGGCCGCGGCCAACCATCGACAAAAAGCTTCAAAGAGAACATACTGTACTGTTTATGTACTAGACAGCCAATCGAGCCCGGCTATGATGCTGCTTTGGTATTGAATAAACTTCTAAAGTTGCTAACAGTTCTGTGATGTGACGAGGACCGGCACGTTGGTTCCTGTGGCTTGCTTCCAATCGGTCGGACCTGCTCTGTCTAGCCACATTGTAGGTACTGTAGCCCTAACTGGCGTCTTTCACTTCCCCTGACAATCGCCCAATTTGTTTTTTGTTTGCGAAAAAGCTCTTCAGATCCCTTCGTGAGGCTTGGAAGGAAGGGGTCAACCAACTCAAACTTCCTTTCCTTCATCTCATCTCGTACCCACATAGCCTGTCATCTCCGTTCACATTCGTTCCTTCGGTTTTTCCCTTCTCGAGATCTCTCGGCGACGACAATGTAAGAGCGAGCATCTACAACCCGCCAATCAATCCCTATTCCCTCACGCTCTCTAATTACTTGCACTTGCACACTGCACATTGTGTGTTTTCTTACCTGTGTCGCCTTTCTACTGCATATCTGTCATCTGTCTACTATCTCATATTACAATTCCTTCTCAAAAACGAATTTCAACAAATTCATTATTCATTTATTCATTCATATTCATATTCGTTGGGGTCTTCAACGTTTTGGACTTGTGTGCGCCCACCTCGAAGCACGAGGGGCAGAACAGGGTCCCAAGAAGCGTGTGAAGCTGCTTCGTTCATATCTGCGGATATCACATCACCAATTATTTTTTTTCACCGCATAGTTGTACCTAAGAGAAGGGCAACTGCAAGAGGTCCGCAGTACAAGCAACAACCAACCAACCCTTACTCTTCTGCTACTGCAGTGTAGCAACTTCTACTACTTACTTAAGTACAGTCTACGGCAACTAAAGAGACACCATCGGCATCTCCCCCCTCCAATTCCTTTTCTTTTTTCATATATTGCATAACCTCCTCATTCGTCCAAGCCGATTTTCGATCTCTACCCGCGCGCGCCGCACGCAAGTTTACATACAATACACCACAGTTATCCCGCCTCTTCATCAAGCACTGTTTTTTCTGACCCACCAATATCAACTTCGCCCCAGCAGCCAGCCAACGGTACTTTCACTTCAACGCTTGAAATTCATCCAGCATATCATATCCTTCGAGGGCGAGAGTGTGTACCCCTCCGGGACCGACCTCGCAATCCATTGGCCGAACATTGTGCAACCTTCTTCGCCTTGGACATTATATTCAATTTTGATTGAAAACTCCTCCATCTTCGGTTCCACACAACTCTACGCCTCTTATATTATCATATTCACAGCTCCTTCCCAATTCAAACGATCCTCTGCAAGGTGAGTGAGTTATGCTGTACTATACTCTCAGCTTGCTTCGTGGTCCTTGCTCTCTGAGATCCCAGGCGTTCCTCCAAATTGCATATGATCCATCCCAAATGCCACTTGGTGGTGGTCTCATTCTACTCTACCGGCTATCAGCTTGCGTTGCATTGGCTCACCTGAATATAGTAGGAACAAAAAAAAACGGTTTTCCAGATATTAGGTGTCCCCATCCCCCATCCAGGAAAACAAGCGACCTCTTCCTCTCTTCTCATTCCTTCGTACCAGCATTACCCGTCTTACGCTTCCCAGTTCCGGATCATCTCAGCGGCTTTCCACATAACCCTCAATTCGAAGCGTGACCTCGGTTTGGGGTCGAGAGACTTTTGCGAGGAAAAATGTTTTTATTAAATAAAGTGACAACCACCAAGCGTACGTCGCGTGAATACAATTCCGAGGAGTGTGCGGATATGGGCGACGCTGTGGACTATCAGTATATATACGGTACCGAAAGGCCTAAAAATCGAGATCGAAAACAGTCGCGCATGAGGACATCTTTTTTTGGAGGAGGAAAGAGGAGAAGTTTGGACTTGACACAAGACGCCACTGATGGCCCAAAGAGTCCATCGATATCACAAACACCCATCCATGAGGCGGAAAGCGGCAGCATCAGTCCTTCTATTTACAACCGACGGAGAAGGCTACGCAAGATGTCATCCAAGAGCAGCCTGTCTTCGGTCACCTCGTTCACTTCGTTCTCAACGAACTCGGAAAGTTCTAATGAGAGGAGATCGAAGTCGCGTTCATTCCAGGACGCTCTATTCAGAGGAGGGTATTGGTCAAATCCGACCCAACAGCTTCAATTGAGTATGAAAGCCCCTTACAAGATGTGTATGGAGTCATGTGTTGACATATCCAAACTCCAGCTCGGCTGAAACCACCCATAAGCGAGCCCTTCGACTTCACACATATTGTGCAAGCGAACCCAGCAGATGTGTCGCGATTACGATATGACGGCATCCCCAAAGATATGGGTGAAGAGTGGAATAGGGCTCTTCACCGCGAATCGCAGTCGCGACCTAGTACAGCACGGCCATTTTCGCCTTTGCACCGCAGAGACGATTCTGTAGCCACCATCGAGACTATCCGTTCCCGCTCGCGATCCGGTTCGGCCGGGTCTGTTCCGCCCACAGAGTCTATCCCAGAGAGCTATCCAACTTCTCCAACTCGATACGCACGTCCCCTAACGCCTCCTTTGCGGTCTTCGTCGCGGCATTGTCTAAGAATTCTTGAACATCCTGATGAAGAAAACCCTGAGGCGGCAAAGGGGAACAATAATGACGTCCCGGAGGACCTCGCCGTTGCGAATGAGCCTGAGGGGGATAATATTGTTGGGCACGCGGTTACAACACCAGGAGACAGCTGCTTCGGGGAAAAGTCGCCAGGAGTAGAAAGGCGGTTTTGTCCCGAGCCTGACAGCCTTGAACCCACACCACCGGGATTACTGACACAAAGTGACGAAGACTCAAATTTGCCTATTATCCGGGAAACGCAGTCCACACCCGAATTGACGGAGCCTACAGAGGATAGCGACACGGGATTTAGACACCAGTTGTTTTTGAGTGTACGCAGTCGCCCATTGAGCCAAATAAGTCAACTTTCCGACACTCTGAATGGAAACTTTGTTGTTCCTCCATCTATTGTGCGACGCGGCTCGAGGCGGTCACGGCGTATATCACGCAACCGGTTGTCGGCTTATATCAAGTTACAAGGAGGTTCCACCTTGGACACTGCAGTTATTGACTCATGGGAGGAGGATATTGATTGGTGTTATGAACACGAAGCGGAAGCCGACTGTGACTTCGACTGGGAGAAAGATTCGAGTTCCGAACAAGAGCCAATATATCAGCCTCCACGACCGCCCTCTCCCCCAATAGTATTGGATACCAGCGTTTTTGACTTCAGCACGCCGAAATGTGAGCTCCTGGGGATTCCCGAAGAACCAAAAGAGGAACCAATGCTTGACGAAAAGAGGATTACGGGTATTTTCGAAGATCGATTACTATTACCGCCGAGTCCACGATTCGCGCCTAGTTCATTCGGCTTTCCTGGCTCGCAACGGGGAAGAGACAGTGGTTTCGAGAGTGACCATCTCGATGATCAATCGCTACTCATGCGCGCAGGAAACACTGCCGTGCGACACAGATCTATCAGTTCGTCACCATCGTTGGCTGATCTGATACCTGGACGTTCGTATCGCGAGGAACTTTGCCGCGTTGCGAGACAACTCGACGAACACATTGCCGCTCTGAACAAAGAGTGCTACTTCCCCCCTTCTACTGTTCAGCCCATCCACCCTCAATCTACCATCCCAACGCGAAAAGCATCAATTACCGAAAATATCAAGATCACCGGAAACAGGCCTAGAGCAGATTCTCAAGCTACTTGCGTTACTCTCTGTTCTGACACCGATACCATTACACCGATAGAGACGAACGAGGTTATCACACCATCCGGATCGGCTCACAATTCCTTCCATTTCTCGAGGCAGCGGGCTTCATCTGTATCGGGTGCGGGGTTTGCAGTTGAGGGTCGCCTAGACAAAGGTCTCTCATTCCCTGCGGCGGCAATTCCTGGGGTGGTAGAACTTGCGCCAGACGAGTTACACGACATGTGTTCGGGGGAGACCGAATTCGTGCACTACATATGATCGGGGTTTGTCCGATGTTGGTTTACTCTGCGGGACAGCTGGGAGGGGACTGCGACGATTTGCAGGTTTATCAAACGTCAACGCGCCGGATCTTAGTTATTCGCCGTTCTCTTGTACCATATCCATCCTGACGGCCGGGCCTACCACCACTTTCCAAATCAAGTCCCCTGAACCGATTCTACCGTTGGGGTTAATCTTACGGACGGCCATCCGCGGGCGCGAGAGCTGCAAATCTAACTATCAGCAGCAGATAAAAAAATCAATTCAGGTGTTTCCCTTCACGCACGTGTTTTATTTGAAACAGCTCAAAGTTGTTTTCACTAGATGCGCGCATGCACCCTCCCTGATTGGGGGGACTCTTTTTGTATCACCAACCACGAGGACCTGTTTTTTCTTCCGAACCCCACTTTTTTGTCTATTTGGGGGGTTTTTTATATTTATTTTTTTTCGATCGCGATACCAAAACTTTTTCGTATGTCTGTTTTTTTTTGCATGGGGCGCAGGGAATAAAGAGGTTGCGGTTTTTTTTATTTTTATTTTTATATATTGTATTTTTTTTCGTCTACTAAACATCTCGAATGTTTTTTTTATTTATTTATTTCCAATTACAACAACCTACAGCAGGATAAAAACTGTGTCATCAATTGCCAGTTTCCTTTTTTTTTCCTTTTTAACTCTACCATACCATTCTGAACATAATTATTCATTTTTTATTTTATACTGGATTTTGGGGTTCCGGAAAAAATCTTCGGCTTTTTTTTTTTGACCGGTTCTTGTGTGTTTGTTTCCTTTTATCTCTATAGGCTGGGTGCACGCGCTGTGGATTTTTTCGGTGGGCGGTGGGGGAGGGGGGGGTTGTTTTGTTTTGGGTTGGGGGAACTGGCCGGAGGTGGAAGGGATGGGGGGGTACGGGGGTTACAGGTGATATGACGGACACGAAGCAAAGTTACTTTTGTTTTTTTTTACTTGGAACCCGGTGAAGGAGGGGAGAAGAAGAATGAATAGAAAGGCTTTTTGAATGCGGGGAAAATTTTTAATTTTTTTTTTTTGATTTTGCTGGTTTTGATGGAACATGGAACAAGGGGGCGCGCCGATATATATAAAGTGACATGTGTATAATACAAATTTCTTCCCGTTCAAAAACATCTTACTCTTACTCTACCATGGTGAGCGTGTTTGCGGGGGTTTGTGTGGTGTTTAATCTATGAGTTAGAGTACGAGTACACTGGCATGGAGCATGGGAGATCCGGGGTTGACAGGTCTAGGTCTGCATTGTTTACGGACGGGTAGGGTAGGTGAAATTGGAGGGCAAATTTTAGAAGTAGAGTATGGTTTATATAACAGCTATACAACAAGGCTGTAGAAAAACCCTGGCTATCTACTCACTCGGCACTCCCTTATTCCGTTCTGATACCAAATTCCAAACATTGCAAAGCTCTAGATCTGGGTGAAAGAAAAGATCATGGGGCTACCTAAGTAGGGCACCGACAACAACAAGTCCACCTCAATGACAGGTTCAAACAATCTACCCCACCGTAGGCTACCAGGGACAAAATTTAAACCTTCTAGATCTCGTGAAAGTCAAGATCATGTCAACAACGTGGCTGCTAGATAGGTATCTAACTCAGCCGCCGCCGCCCGCCGCCTAAATCCAACGAACCAAAACATGGCTGTATCGGATATTTTGTTTAGATATATATTCGGAAACCTTTTTTTTTTTCAGCCGACCCGTAAACAATGTCAGATACCCCCCTCGTTCTGGGTTAAGCTTCAGTGGAGTTTTTTCCATCGGATGAATGGCTTGCGATCCTTCCAAGGAACGAAATGGTGGAATGAAATGAAGGAATTAAGTTGGGCTTGAGTTTTAAAGAAGCCCCGTACTGGGAACTTCCAAGTCTGTCTAGATCCACGGGTAGTTAGAGTAGAGTTAAAAGTAGAATATTCTAGATAGATATCGTTATTTAATCAAAAAAATGACATTTCTATCCGTCTGTGCCGTCGTCGTCCGTCGTGTGCTCGGCAACGGTGTGATGTGTGGGGAAACCCAGCCCAGAAGAGCCAGAACGTTAATGGATCTGCAACACCTGTTTCGGGTTTCGTACAACTAGAAACAGGAACTGTAACTCCATATGCACCCCGCAAGCACTTATGTCAAATCAACACAACTTTAGCAATCGCAGCTCCGCGGCCGTCGACGTATCTAGTGAATTCTACTCTAGGAAATAGCAGGCGTGCTCTGTCTGTATAGTAGTTTTTTGAGCAATATATCGGGAAAGATCGGAGAACTAGTAGAGTGCAAGCCCTTGGGAAAGGCCCTTAGTTATCAGTCTAAGTGAGCGCTTTCATAGGAGCGATATTTCCATTCACTTCTGCATTACACATACATACAGGTTTCGAATAATTGCTACATACCAAACGGGTATAACATTAAACCCGAAACTCCGAGTTGAAATTCGTTCCTCTACACATGATTACCTTTCAGACAAAATATCCAAGTATGTGAAAGACTTGGGAGATTAAATGCTGACCCGGCTATCTTCTTCAGTTGAAGTTTGTGATCTCGTGCTTCCTCCGACTCCCAGCAACTTCACCGGAGACAAGCCGAGAGTTGTACAATCCAGATCCTGGAAATGCCCATATATGATGTAGAGTAAAACAATATAACCCGGGATATACCTGAAGTATACCTATAGATACCTACCTTCCCACATTGTGGGGTGCGTCAGGCATGATCCCCGCACTCGTTTCTGAAAGGAACCACACCTATCATCTTATGCCCACTCCCCTTATCCATCAAAAAAAAACAAATCTGTTCGGCGACAGAGCATATATGCATAACTTGTTCCATCATTTGGCGGCTACTTTGAATCCCCCACGATGGAGATCAATCAGCGCTGAACTGAACTGACGATGCATGATCATCATCACCATCTGGCGGCTACTTGGAATCCCCCACGATGATGATGCAATCAATGCTGAACTGACGATGCATGGGATCGAGACGGTTGCAACAATGGGAAGGAGGTTCCAACATTGAACACGGCAGGCATGAGACGGAAATGAAACAGCGGCATCAGAAGGAGAAAGGATGAATAACTTCCAATTGTACGTGTCGTGTGCTATGGTGAGGCGGCCAACGACTTCAGAATACTGCAAAACTTCTGTTCGCTGACAATCATTGGAGATCATTCGGATTTTGTTCGTAGGATGTGCACAGACCACATCTTCGTTCGACATCACCTTCCAATAGTTCATTCATGTGTTATATCCTTCTCGAATATGTTGTCCAGAATACATTCCTTGGGGTTAAGTTAAATTATAATGCTCGGAGAGGCCAGAGATATCAAAGAGTTGAGTCGAATCGAGTGGGGTTCCACGTCTATGCTATCAACACACATATCTCATAAGATCAACAAAGAACGCAAAGAATGGGGCATTAGATAGAGATGAGTTGTCACCCCCAATTTCCCCCACCCCAGAAGGGACGAAGTAAGTAACTATTCCCAACTTATGCTGCTTTTCTCCGCTGTCGTTCGCCGAACATAAGTGAACGATGGCCCCCAAGATCTATGCCGCAAGGGGAACAATCATACATATCTTTTTCCGATGGGAGGGTGATTGGAGAACCGTATCTATGGTATCGAACCAACTGTGATCCCGCCGGGCAATAGAAAAGGGTAGGATATCGATAATGCCCAAAAGAAACCATACGTACCTAGGTACGGCATACAGCGCCATGCAATTGCAAACGAACGAACGAATGAAGTGAAAACGGCCGCGAGCCGGCCTGAACACAAGGGTTCCTCCAGATCGGGGTTAAAGGTTTGTCGTTTCCGGCCCCCATGTTCCCCACAGCCTGAACCCAGTAACCAGGGACGATATTTGAAAGTTCACAACACACCGCAACCACCAAAAATCACTCACGCATACCCCTCCGGCGTGTTTGCCTTCGGTCCGGGCCGCCATTGGGCCATGGCAGTTTGAACTTCAGTTGTTGGTTTCTATGCCTCATCCATAGGTCCCCACGCTTCAAGTAGCATGTTTCAGTGCTCCTCCATGCGCTCTTCTATTGGAAGTTGATACGTGACTGACGAATTTGTTCCCTCCTGAACAAAACTGCCGAAGAGGAGTGAATTTGGGTCCGTGCCTTGCGTGTTTTAGTTACGTGCTCTTGCGGCGTGATAAGGTAGAGTACTCGGGAGATTCTGGCGGGAGGGGGCGGGGGGGTGTCATATAAGAGCAATATTAAGCATATGCAGCCGTGATCACCGACCCCAACCAGTCTCCCGGAAACGCTGGAAATGCAACTCCTTTTCACACTGCCGGGTCGAGGCCTTCAATCAGGAAGTGAGGCGTAAGGAATAATTGCTCGGAGTTTTTTTCCTTCGGGTGCCGCCTTTGTGGATAGCGGTTGACCTGGTAGAACAATGCCTGCTGCATTAGGTAATTACGTCTAAGTTACTAAACTCCAAAATATATTGCAGAAAGTATGTAGAGGCAATTCTTTTTGAAGTCTGCAGTGTATGGTATTGTCTCAGCCCTGTATCTGGTGACTTCAGCCGAACCGGCTGGCTACGCCACAAGAGTACATGCCTTCATTCTAGAAACGATCCCAGTAAATCTCGGGCCGAGATATGGCTGACGAAACTATCGTTCGATGGCAGCGTGTCCGAGTATCCGGATTAAAGCCAGGCCATCGATATACCCTTTATCCTACAATCCCAGACAATTTCGGCCCAAAATATGACTGACAAACGAACCCTCATTCGGTGGCTGTGTGTTTGAGTAATTGCTCTGCGGTAGCGGTAGTGATGCACATTCCTGTATAATATGCCCTTTATTATAGAAAACGATCGCAAGCAATTTCGGACCGTGATGTGGCCGACGAAGTCTCCATTCAGTGGCTAAATGGCCGGACAGTATAGCGAAGCCACCAATATGGCTGACGAAATCCTCATTCGATTGCTGAGTGTCGGTGTAATGGCCTTGCGGTAGACACGCCGGAAAGCCTCGTGGATGAAACACACTTTTTCGTCTATGAATCATTAGCAATCACTCTTTGCCAGTATGAACAAACGATAATATGGGCACTAGCGGTAGCTACAAGTATTCTAACTCAGTAGGTATTCAGCACTAAGAACACTCGCCGGCGGATGTACGCGGGCCGGACTCGGGAGCGGGAGAAAATGTAAGCATAGAAAGCGGAAGCACGAGCCACCATGACTTCAACTGACAGCTGGAATGATGAAAGGCCGGTGGAGACTGTGAGATAGGTATGAATATTGTGCCGCAAGAGTTTGGTTATTTTTGGTGGTGTTCCATAAATGCAACTCCATTTGTTGGGCCATGATTCTTCTCACCGTGTACCCTTCTAACTCATTCCTGTACCGCTCCTCTCTTAAGAAAAGACTGGCTCCCGTGCGTAGCACTGCCGTAATTATTCTGGTACGGAACAGGACGGAACCACCAATTGTTGAGATTTGGAAGGCGAGAGAAGAGGAACAAATGGGGGACATTCAGGCTCAGATGGTCGATCCTTAGAAGGGTATCCTTATGCATTGAAGTTGATCGGTTCAAGGAAAAAGAACGTAGATATGCAGTGATTATGTGGATGTGTGTATCCTCGTCCGGTCCATTTGATCACTTTGCTCGTGCTCCTCGACTCCACGGCTCTCGCGACTCAGTCAACAATTATTCATCCAACCCTTTAAGCGTTCTCACGCAGTTTACTGAAGAAGTGAGAGCCCACTAACCATCTCCGGATTAATTCGATATGGTGCGTAGGGGTGTGATTAAGTAGAGTGAATGTTAGAGAACAGGATGGGAGATTCTTCTCGCGGCTCAGTCCTTCTTAGGTTGTAGCCGGTACTTTGCTAAAACTCCTGCCTACCTCCGGAGGCATCCTTCGAGAAGGCCTGGAAACATCAGCCGAAGAGTTGGGCGTAATGGCCATCCGAAAGACGTGGGCCGGAGAATTTGGAGGAGTGACAAGTCTTCTGCTTAAGGTATGCAAGGAGACGATAAGATATTCTTGAAGAAGAGGTTCTTGGCAGAAGAAACCGAGATGCAAGTTCGATGTGTGGTATATAGCGAGTGATGGTTGATGCGTATTAGTGAAAGCCACAAAGTAGTTTGTGTCGAGAAACATTCTTGTTGCGTTGAATGAGGCATGTTGCTTGGAGGCGTTAGCGTTTTGGGATTGGATGGCTGTTGAGAAGTTTCAGGGAATTCGCTGTTCTGAGACATTTGAAGGAAAAAGTTATACATATGATCGTCTGATGAGGCAGAAGCAAAGAGCGAGAACGGGTACAGAGTACTTGATGTTGCTCGGTTCATGACAATTCCTTGCTCTTCACCCATAATATTAAGTACTAGGTACTTAAGTACTCATAATTAGTACTTTAGAACATGGTACTGCTCCAGTATGACAATATTTCGCCAGCATTGTCCAAATATTTCCAATACCTACAATTATTACAATTATGTAGACTATAAAAATTCCCCTTCCTTCTGCCCTTGTGAGAGGACCTGGAAGCATATGCACTGCCAGCAGCCTTGGAATTTCACTCGGCCGATAACACTGGTGACGAATCTGTGTCAACTCCGTCATGGCTGTATCACTCACCTCCAATCCAAGCCCCATATCAACCGCTCGCAACCCCACAACCTTCACCTACATAAGTACATCAGTCTCGGTCTACCGGATCCCCCTCCGCTATCGCCTTGTCTCCTGCAGCTTCACGCAACTGGTCTTCTATCCCTCGTGCTCAACCACCTACAGAGGCATCCAGACCTAGGATTCATTCCCTATTACTTCCGAAGACTGATATTGACCGTACGCGCGTTAGTACACTACTTCGATAGATAAACCCACTGCTCCGGAACCCGATAGCCCCAGAAATTCCTACTATTCGCCACTCGTGCGGAGGCTAGAGTCAACGTTATCAACCAAGAGTCGATGGACGGAAGATGTTCAACTTAAGCGCCAAGTCTATATATGGGAAGGAGGGGTAAGAAGAAAGGTAGTGGTATCGTGGAACGGAGAACGGAGCAGCCAACTGAAATTGGATATCATTGTTGAACCAGAGGTCCCTCCGTCTACCTGGCTTGGTGTTAACCACGAGGGATCATGTGACGAAGCTTGCGAAGCCTCTACTGAGATGGGATATTGGAACCGGATGGCACAATTTTATAGTGGGAGGGAGGTCAACCACATGGCTCCAGGCCGTCCGCGTAATCAGTCGAGCGTTCGTCATCAAAGCTTGAACTGTTCAAGTTCGTGGAAGAAGGGAGATGTGCAATTGCAGTTCGGACGTATTATGTTCGCCGCTGGCTCACTTCTCAATTACAACTAGGACCATCTGGTGCAATCATCCGCAAATACCGTCAAACGCTTTTGAGCAACAAGAGGCGGGAGACTTGGACGGTTTGTCGCAGGCATAGAGTTGTTGAGCCATCAACATTCTTCAACGAACAGGCCAGGTCCCACCTATGTCCATAGACATGTGGAATTTCTGGATGCGAGACTCTGGTGCAGATGAAGGACATTAGCCTATCTCTTCCACCACTACATATCAACATTTCCAATTGGTCAAATCAAAATGGAGCTTCAACCTTGGAAGTTATACGGAGCCAGAATTCATTCAAAAACACTCGGGAAAGCGAGGATAACGAATCAATATCTATCATTGACTTAAACATTAACTGACATTAAGTACATGTACTAGGTAAGCATAAACAAGTCCCAAAATCCCATCCGTACATTATCATATTAGCATCCATCCATTATTATTTGTCTTGACTCCAGCTAGCCTCTTTATATTTAGCCCATAGCCTGTTGAATTCTTGCATTTTCCGCTGAAACGCCGCCGTCTTCACCTGACCCTCATAAGCCTCTCCATCGTCAACCTTCACACCATTCACGTATTTTGCGTGCGGGTTCGTGTATTTGTAACCTAGGACGCCCCGCTCAATGTGCATGAGCTTCCTCGTCGGAACATCGGGCGCCAAACGGCCCACGGTGATGGGCCAGTCAAGGGTGATTTCTACGTCAGGAAATCCGGTGTAATTGGCGCCTGGGAAACGGTATGTCGGCGGTTTAACGCGACCAGTCATATCCTTTACTCGTCTCTCCAAGTCTTTTTGTTGCCATTCCCACCAGATCCTATCAAGGTTTACGTGATGCAAATAAAACAATGGGTCTGCTGGGCCAATAAAAAAATCTGCGCCTGTGGTGGGACCGCTAACGAAGAGTCAATACTACATATTATAACCATCGTGGAGTGAGTTGAAACCTACGCAACAACGAAATGCCCGCAAGAATGCAAACCAAAGTACTCATCGTACTTGAAAAAGGCACCCTGCATGTTTTGGTAGAATCCCTTATAGTCCTTCTGGGACTTTATCACCTCCTCGACCTCATGGCGACACCAGTCTCTGCTGACGGCAGCGTTGATGGAGCGTGTTAAACACCTATCATCTCGCGGTCCAGTTTCGTTCAGTTGCGCAATGTGTATTGTCCAATCCTTAAAAGGTCCATCTTTCTGGCAACCACCGCCAGATCCTTCTGGTAGTAGCGCCGGCACGCCGTTGTGGAAGGGTTTGTAGATGCCATCCCCACCAAAACCGTGTTCTACGTCAAAGATTGGTGAGTCCTTGAAGACGTTTGGTGGAGCGTCAAGGCCGTAGTCCCAGTATCTTAGAGTACAACGTCAGCTAGAGTTCCCTTGGGTAATATAGGGGGCTACACATACGGTAGGGCACCCTCATAACTACAGCGATCTCGTAGAGTGCTCTCGAATGTCCACATAAAGTACCTGAAGACGTATGAGCCGGATATTAAAAACTATGGAATGGAGCACGAAATACCTGTGCCACGGAAGGAATTGTGACTGGAGAATGTTAAATATGTCATTGAAGAGAAGCCCATGAAACATACCTCAAAATGAATGAATGGTGTTTGTAGCTTGTGGACCGCCGCAAAATCCTCCCACAACGTCAAACTACTTGGGACGATGTCCCGGTAGATCCCTGGTATCTTGTGCATACATTTCACTGCCCTGATGTAGTCCTTTCTCTGAGGGATGGTCAATTGTCTCCTGAAATTATTGTTAGCTTGAACACCTTCAACGAAGCTGAACGCACCATTCTTTTCGAACTCTGAGATGTTCCTCCCGACCATCAGGAACGGATCTAGCTGCTTCATCCAACGCAGTAGGCCTCGGTGCAGCAAGGCCGCCAGTTACTACCAGCCCGAGCGCAATGATATTCGTGAACCGCATTCCGCCCGATTTCTCTTAAACGACCGTGTTCTGGGAGGAGTGAGCGTTGTTGAGGACGATCCACTGGAGGCCCAGCCCCCATTTATATTTATTCATCCCAAGGAGGGACATGGTCGTCAACAGCAGTATCTTGCGGCAAGCACTGTTTTTCGTGAGACCACGCTAATGCTTCGGTATTCTTGTGCTGGACGGTAGAAAGGCGTGCCGACCAGACTAGGTGTTGCTGACCATTACCGTTTCGGCATGACCGTCCCGTGGGTGTCGGCATGGAAGCCTCCTTGGGCACTCGGCCGAGAGAAACAGACATTTGAGACATCCGTATCCTGCAGGTACAACAACGCAACGACATGATTAGCTGTAGAAGCGGGGCAACAACACAAACGACCACAACGAGTGGAACATGAGCTGTGCTTCTAAACTATTGATTTATGTAATTGTGTTGTGTCCTTAAATGAAGATTCAGATGAATTTATAGACACAGGATGTAACTCATACCATTTATGCCTTGCGCCGGGCAGTGGATACGACGCCTCTTCTTTCATCCGAGCTTTCTGCAGTTCTGAGGGATAAATATCCTTGACTAAGAACATTCGCTTGATCGATCCTAGGATTTGTTCTGCAGGGGGATTGAGGATGTCGATTCTTGATTGCTGTTAATTAGATATATCCAGATGGGTACCGCTGCATTGGAAAGCAATGATAATTGGTGTGAGGTCGGTAAACCTCAAGCCAAGGTACCAATTGCTGCAAGTAAGCATTCAGGCGGCAGGAAACAAGACAAGTGAGCAATCAGATCTCATCCACACAAGCTTTCCTGCATGCATGCTGCGGGGTCGTGGTTGGACAGTAGACCCCTGCCGAGAATGCTCTATCTTAGGATCTTGCCTGCTGCTGCTGCTCTCATTGCCTCGTTCCTACAGCAGCTGATAGAAGCCCTTGACTGAGAGAAAAATAATCCCCCACGAGACTCTGTGCCACTTATCTGTATACGACTGTTTTCCCGGGCGAGATCAATCAGGTTCGCTCTGCATCGGAAATCCAATGGTTATATTGATATACCCCCCTCAGATATGCTCTCAGAGCGCTGAAGAGATTTGACGTGTGACATGCCCTCCAATTTAGCGAAATCTCTGGGACGATTGAGAGCGCCAAAGAAGGCAAGTGGAAAGATGAGACTTGAACACGATAATCTGGAAATCCCTTTCATTGACACTGAAGATGCTTCGTGTACCTCCGGTGAGCAGCTGCTTGGATACTAAGCCATGTGGTGTAACGAAACAAGCTTTTGCCTCGTAACTAACCCTAGCCCGACGCACCTCATTCACAACTGCCCGCCGCAACTACCGCCGGCACCAGCAAAACGGAACGAATATAGAACTGATATCCAAAGGAATGTTGAGTCAACTCAATAGTAATATTGAGCATCTTGAATCGTACCACCAGATGTTGAAGCTTTTGCTCTCTAACTGTAAATTATAATTAGGATTCTGTCAGCCGCAATTCGTATACGTATTATCTGCGTTTGTTTGCCTTATTGTGTTTTCAGCTGCAGAAAAAGACGAACTCGAGATGAAGCTTGTGCTACGGTAGTGGAGATTGGGGGACCGGGACTACAGCCTACTGGTCTAATAACCTGTAGTCTCCCAGTCCCAGCTCCTCGATATAGTAGAAACAAGCTTCATCGACACTGCACTGACCCCAGTCTGACACAAAGACCTCGTATACCGTACGAGACGTAACCGTAGCCACAGCCTTATGATCTGTACGTTCCAGAATAGTCATCTTGTATCCATGATCACCATACCAAGTAACTGAGTCAACCTCGAGCTTGGGTTTGAAAGCTTACTTCATCCGCAATCTATCGCTTGAAGCACCAATGTAATCCTCTACCTCGCGCTCAGTTATTGTACTTCCAATCAAGTATGCGGGATCCACGCAGCCCTGATGTTAATGTCATCAATTAGATTGCAAGGCCGAAAACTGCAACAAATCTAAATAAACCGGGTAGAGCCATGGGATTCTACCAACCAGTTTCCAGAGGGTAGTCGACGAGGGAATGACGATGCTTGTGTTTCTTGTGTAATCGAGTGGTTGCTGGTGCTACCGGTAGGATGGTGTATGGGAACCCAACGGAAGTGCTGATTCGATGCACAAATTTGATTTCAGGTGATGCGGTTGGCAACACTGAAGTCTCGGCAACAAGTAAGTACTTAAGTGCGTATCCGATGCACCTGTGCCAAGAACTCTAGAGTGGGGTTCGGGCCGTTGCGGTGTATCATACATAGTACCGGTATACCGGAATGGGCCATTGCGGCGCTGTACCTATGCGGCGGGTGTGGCCAGGCAGAAACCGGGCATACGAAGCGCAGTGGGCCCTGCAGTGAAGGCGTTTGGAACGACAACGGTATGTAATAGGTGTTGGTTATGTTCCGCGCTTCGGATTGACTGTCGCGGGCCGACCACCTCGCATACATGTTCCGGTTGGTTGTTCCGGACTATGAAGGCCCGACCAGATTGAATGGATGAACTCTCGGCTCATCTAACTGAGACTTGCTCCTTGGAGGGGGGCTGGGAACGAGACATCTAACTATATGAGTTTTCCTTTCCATCTACTATTTCGCCAGCCACCCGGCTCTGTATCCCCCGTCTCTTCACGCCATACGTGCATGTCCCGAACGCAAGCCACTGTCTCTGGGTGCTGGCGACCACCGCCGAACTCCTGAGCAGCTTTATCAATCGGTGATGTGTTGCCCGACTCCACATTTCCTGGTCATATATTGGAAGCGTGCCGTCTGCCTACAATCTCCTAAAACCCATGGAGTGTTCCCAAAAACAGTACCTCTGCATATGCAACTGCAGTCTGGATTCTAATGCATGCGGCGGGTTCGCATAATTTCGCGAACTGGGTCGGAGCGTGCCTTGTGCTTGAATTGATGTGTACTCACAATAAGAGACGTGGGGGGATAGCCTCGGCTATCTGTGAATTGTGTGTGTTTGGGATGAGCGCAGGTCACAGGTGCAGTATTTCTGCAAAATGAACGAGTTGAGTGATGAAACATGTTTCCAAGCGTTGGGTCAGTTCTTCGCTATCAACCTAAGTACTGAGTTTGTAGTTATCTTTAGGTTCTGGGGTCTTATACATCTGCCGATACTCGTAGTCTCTGTGTCCAGTCGGTTTTTTCTATTTTGATATTGGTATACGTAATGCACCCAAACCAAAAGCCCTCACTGTTTCCAGCGGGGTTGCGTGGCAGCTTCCCTCTACAACAGCCAAATTTTAAGCATCTTTTTCTAAGTTTGCCACGATCGTACTCTAGCATCTGCTTTGTTTAAAGAATGTTGTCAAAAAGCACATACGAGTGACTGGAAGTGCGTTTTCTACTTCTGATAGTGAGATTCTGTGACTCGGTAACAGACATTGCACCTGGCTTGGCCGAGAAGGACAAAAAGACGAAACCCGAACCAAACGCTCGGGCATTCCCGTGACTCCTCACTACAGCTCCCTCCTCCCTTCACATTCCGTTCCCCTCAACAAACCCACAATTAGACAAACGGTGTCTACTCTCGCTCTTTCATTCATTCATCTCATTGATTAACCCATTAATTCATTTAAACTAGCGAATTACTTCGTTCCACCCCCTTCCGCCCACCTCCGCATAATGCTACCACGCCGATAACCGTTTGAAACAATCCTCAGCTTCTCCTTTACGTGCCATGGCAATGGCAACCGAGCCCATACCTCCACTATGGCGGCGACGGCGGAAACCCAGGTTCGACTTTATTGCGCTGCTACTCTACACTCTTACCGTGGTGCTGGTCCCTCCATGGGCAGCAGTGCTCGCGGGAGCTTCTGAAGCGGCGGAGGAGGGACCAGGGCTCTATACTGAAAAGGTGTCATTGGAGGGTTTTGGTTTTGGGTTTGGGGACATTGTTGATGAGGCCACGCTGGATCGGAGGTCGTCGTTTACCCGCGAAGAGCAGAATGGAGTTGTGAGGCCACAGAACATCGGGTGGGGGGATAGTTGGGTTCATCATTTGTCGGCAACGGAGATTTTTGACAACGGAGATGACGGGGATCAAAGAAGGAAACGTGAGGCGGAGGCGGAGGCGGAGGTGGTGGTGGAGAAACGACAACAGCAGAGCAAGACGGTGCACATAACCTTCAATACTTGCCTTCAGCCAGTAGCGAATGCGACGGCGGAAGATGGGCAGCTCCAACCTCCACAACTGCAGGTGTTTGTCTCCAACTCTACACGCAACAAGTCGCCCGGGCCGGAGGTTCAGGGCAAGGTGCAGTACGTGATGCCAATCGATGGTGGGTTTGGGAGTTTGGATATCACTGTAACGGGGGACATATGGGTGGGGGTATATGCAGTGAGATTGCCATCAGCATACAAAGGTCTATGGAACGAAAAGCCACCATGGAATTATGAGCTTGCACTATCGACAGATGAGCCGTACCACGGGTTTCAAGAAAACCAGTTTCTCTACCTTGTCGATACAGACGATTCCAGTGCATTACTGGTAACAGGAAACATGACTGACCATTCTTCTCTGGATGGTGGCACGGACGAATCTGTCAAGGATTTAATGGACCCATCATACACCCCCTACACTATGTACGCACAGAATCGTAACACAACAAGCCGGTTTAAGGGACTGGAAAAGAGCTACTGTGCCGTCCGCCAACTCGCACAGATTCGCCCTGCCAACACGGATGTGTCTATGACTACTCGAGGTCTGGGGAATCTACCGAAACAGCAGTTTCACCTTAAAGAGCTGAATCGCTCCTCGGAGTATTGGGGCTATCTCGCTCGGCCACGCAACAACAGCGCGAGCGACACCTCGGGAATTCTTTGGAAGCCATTGCAACTGAATACAAAAAAAGACGGCAACTGCCAAATCATCTACAACCTTCCCTTCTGCTCCGAGGTGGCATATGCCGTCCCCAGCAATCCCACAGTCTTTGGAGATCTCAACAACCTTACAACCTTCTATGACGACCTTGCAAAGAACTGGTGGCAAAACTTTACCTATTCCCTTCAGCAGATCCAATGCAACGCTTCCAACTCAGCCCAATACAGTCTTATCCGAAACTGCGACGACTGCGCTGCCGCCTACAAAAATTGGCTCTGTGCCGTCACTATCCCCCGCTGTATGGATTACTCCTCCGATCTGCCTTACCTTGCTGAGCGCAGCTCCAACAAACTCTTTTGGAACGCAACTGTCCAGGGCTGGCAAAAACATCCCTGGATGCCGACACTAAGCCAAGATGAAGTCAATAACTGGACGAATTCTGGTGGCTGGTTGGCGAACGGAAATCAGAGCATGAGCAGAGTTCCTAGTAGGAACGTCCAAATCGATGAGATTGTTAAGCCAGGAGCCTACAAAGAAGTTCGGCCCTGCAAAGATCTTTGCTGGACATTGGTACAGAGCTGTCCCAGTCCGCTGGGGTTTTCATGTCCGAGGGATGGGACATGGGGGAAAGAAATGAGTTATGGGGAGAGAGATAGTGGGGGGGACGTCACTTGTAGTTACCTTGGTGCCGTGTACGCTTTGAGTTCTGCACCACCGCGAATTATAGTACTGTGGTGGATGTGTATTGTGGTCCTTGCGACGATTATTTGGTCGTCGTGGTTATGGCCTGGGGGGTGATGATGATGATGATGGTTTTTTGTTTCTGATACCCCCTCCCTCCCTCCCTTCCCCTTTTCGTTTTGCTTTTATGGTCGGGTTTACGAGTTTTCTTTTCCCCGGGGTGGCTCATTTTTGATGTTTCTTCTGTTAGCGAGGGGAGGGCGAGTGTGAAACCTTTTGGTAGGTTGGCGGGCGTTTTTTTTTTTTTTTTTTTTTTTTTTGTTTCCCCCTGCTTGTTTGTACGGTTTTGGGTTTGCTTTAAAGGGGAGAGAGGAAGGAGAACTTATGGTTTATTGGGGATTTTCTACATTGTTTTTTTTTTTGTCCCCCTCTGAAAAACTTTGTGGTTGTAGATAATTATGTAGGTGGGAGGTAGGGAATGTAGTAGCAGCAGCAGCAGCCATTTCTTCAAGTTTTGATGGATGGGACATACATATGACATTGTAAAGAAGAAATATTCCAATTGCTTAATTATCTATGCGGATGTTGCAAATGACAGGGGAAGAGCACGGAGGAGGTGTATCTCTGCGTAATTCAGACACAGACGCAATACCGACACCCAGTGTGAGTATGACCGGTGGAACAGAAATGTAAACCTGGATGGGGCTCTCCATAGGCAAGTAAATGAACGATGGTTGTGATGGTACGAGGAGTGATCGGGTTTGCGGGAGCGACCATAATCACTGGAACGTCACACACCCATCACAAACTTATTCAAATCCAACGAGCTCGAAAATCTTCAATGTCGCAAGTAGGTAGGTAACGTCTCAATCACCAAAAATTACTACAAGAATTACATTTGTTATGTACTCTCAAAGAAAGATCCAACAGGAATGAAGTTAAAAACCACGTCAATATATCGATCAGAGCTTCAGCAGCTCCACCCGTCGCCCTGCCCTGCCCACTCATTACTCAACACATCCACAGTTTCCGTTCATTTCACTCCCTCATCTCTTCCCAAACCCTAGAAACATACACAAACAAGAGTAAGTAAGGGGGGGTATTACAAAAACGACACCAAAGGCCCATGCAAAATTGCGTAGAAACGGTTCTTTTTTTCTACCCCTCCATTCCCCCCCGCATCACACCTAATGATGCGATCCGTTTGCGCCGCCATTAGTCGAACCGGCCATCAAAGACTCCATATACTTTTCATAATCATATCCTTTCCGCCCGTTCTCCAGCGTGATGCTCGGCATGTTCTTGACTAAATCCTCGATCATCGAATCCGGTATCAAGCTGTGTCTTAGGTCTACCTCCGTCACGTATTGTTTCCCGTCTGCAACCTCTCGGAAACTTTGGAAGACTTGGCCCGCGGAATTCTGGTCCTCGGTTTCCTCTACCATAAAACGGATAAACTGTTCGAACGTGACCTGGCTCCGACCTTCGCTCACATCCTCGAATACCTCATGCATTTCCTCCTCGTCATACACCAGTCCCAATGAAGCTAGAGCGGCGGAGAACTCTAATTCTTGAAGGGTGTTGGAATGGTCGCGATCAAAGTGACGGAATACAGATTCCCATTCCTCAAGTTGTATTGGTGTGAGGTTGGTCATGTTACGCGCAACGATCTGAATTGTCATCGGTTAATCACACGAAGTTGAGGATAGAGTATAATGTAGATATATTACCTGATTCTCTAAAAAGCCCAACTTCTTCGTTACACTTTCTTTTGCAAGCCCATACTCGTACTCCAGGTCATCATAGGAATGAACAGTGTGATCATTTTCTTCAATGTTGGCTTCGTCGCAATCTTTATCCAACTGTTTAATACGGTGTAGCTCTAGCTCCAAGGGAATAATATTGCTATGCAACTCTCGGACGGTTCGTAGTTGGCGCTGTGACGGCACTGCGTCAGTAACTGTTTTCCGAGTGATGGCGTATGGGATTGGGACCAACCTCCGGATCGCCGTCCAACCCGCTTATCTCCATTGTTACAGTATTCAGGCACAAAGCAAACTCGTTTGCTGCTTGTGAAAACTGCTTCCGGAGCCATTCTTTGATTCTGTTTGGTCTGTAAGCCCATGTTCCAATTGCCCAGTCACAGGTGACAATACTCCCGAATTTTCTGGTTAATCTGCATGCTCCTCTTGTTCTCAGCCTGCATCAACTGCGTCCATACACGGTCCAAGTTCGGAAGGCTAAGATGTGGCGGCGGCACATAATCCTTGAGCCCATATGTGCCGAGTTTCGTCTTGATATTTCCTAACAATGACATGAGATCCGCTTTTTCAGCTACCCACGCCCTCTTGAGTGTCTTTTTATACACCGCAAACTGCATCGACTGCTGCTTCGCATCCGTATAAGTACCCACAAAAGTCGCAGCCTCCCATTGTTTCTGTGTCTCACTGATTTGCCTCAAAAGCTACACGAACATTAGAATCCAGAAGTCTTGCCAAGTATTTTCGAGCGCCTACCTCCGCCATCCGCTTCTCAAAGTTATGCTGCATATCCCATGCACTCTGCATGACCTCCACAAACTTTTCGACTCGCCGTCCTGCGGTTTCAATCCTGTCCAAGTGCGAAAAGGCATGGAACCAATAAGCAATGTACGTCATCAAACTTCGCTCATCAGGCTTCGGTACATCGCAAACGTCCTCAACATCCAAAAGCGATGGAATACCGATTTCTTCGCTGGCGAGCTTGAACGCAAGAGCGGTGTTTCCTTTGTGATCACTCTTGTCGAGTTGGTCGAAATCGATCAAATCGGGGCGATGAATGTCCAACAAGGCGCAGCTAAAAACTCGTATTAGCATCCTCAAAAATGAAATGAAAACCGGGCCATCCGGGGAGCGCACAATGCCAAACCGTCGTTCCAGCTGGTCGAAAAATCTCGTACTTCCACGCCTTGATAGCATGCTGTTTTCCGCTGACACCATAGTAGAAGACCTTCTTTCGCGGTCAAACCTTCGGCACTTGCTATCTGTCAGTTGCCAAATCCAGTGAGAATTTTCTGGCGTACATACTTGATGTCGGTGATTGTAAACCGTAGAATCAGTGTCCAAATCAACCCCAAGATCAACTTGAGATTCCCGTCCACAATATCTTCAGCACCGATGTTGTACAGTCCGATACCTCGTCCTTTGATGAACTCGAGGGATTTGTGAACGTTCTCGCATTTTTGCACCCGTAATCGCGGATTCGAAGCGTATTTCCCGAGAGATTCATTGCCTAGGATTTCTAGGAGGTGAATCAATTTCACCTGAAGGATGTAAAGTCAGGCTGAGCCTTCAATTGAATGGAAGTTGAGCCAACGCAAGGTGCACATACACCATCAGCGAGATCCTTCTGTAGCGACTCCACGGGTTTCAATTGCCGGACGGCTAGCTTGGAATTGAGCCTACAATTATATACAGTGTCAGAGCGCAGAAAGGAAGAAACAGGGGAAGCACTCTTTTCCATCATCTATTCCTTGGAGAGCTGCAGGGACCACACACCACTTTCTAAAGGTCTTGTCCTGGGTGACTACCCACTGAGGGCTCGCCATTGAGTGGGTGGGAGAGTGAGTTATACGAATAAGGAGGGGGGAGGATTGTAGTCGAGGGGCGGGCGGAAGCGGTGTTGGTGGCTCTGTGGCGCAGGCTCAGTGGAGCGTAGGCACTACAATCAGACAAGCGACAATAGAGCGACGGGAGTCTTCGTGGAGTTGGCTATGTTGGGGTATTCGGAGGCTCTTTGGTGGAGGGTGAGACGTGAAGACGATGAAGCTGTGTTGTCTTGCATGCTCGACTCTAGTCTCAGTGCCATCCCTGCACACGCACAGGCCACCGAGCCAACCAAATCGGAAACAATCAAAGACCCAATCTTAATCTCCCCTGGGCGCCAACCGCCAACCAGAGCTGCGAAGAACTGCATATCGAATCGCCGAACGCAGAAGACCGATTCTAGTTTGCCTGCTGCTCTACGTTCAGAGACAGTCTTCCCATTCCGTGGCTTTTCTGGAAGCGCCATCAAAATGAGGAATAGCTAGCACGTTTCAGTCGCTAGAGTATCTAAGCGGGCACTTAAATCAGAATACCGGTACTCTACAGTTGTACTCGATTCTGGATGGTGGGGTAGACGAGGGGCCGAACAATACAAACATACACATTAGGAATACTTGGTGATACGGATATCCGACGGCCGCTTTTTTGCATGCGCCGGCCACAAACTGCACAGATCAGCCTTTAAGAAGGCACATTCTAAGTATTCCCAAACGTATAAAGTTATCGATACAGCCCACTTTCGGGAATCTTCATTATTCCCCTCACATCTCTCCCTCTTTCTTAATTCCTACACAAATAATGGCCGATCGTCTGAAGAAGATCTATCAGCATCTCTCGGAGAGTGCGAACCCTCCCCACCCTCTAGATCCTCTGTCTTCGGCCGAGATCGAATATGCAATTGCTATTGTTCGCAAAGAGCACGGCCAGCTTGGATATAATGCCGTCACTCTTTCGGAGCCCAAAAAGAAGGAGATGCTCGCATGGCTCGCGGATGTCTCTCTCCCTCGGCCGCGGCGATTAGCAGAGGTTATCGCTGTCGACAAGGAATCGGCGGTCTATGATGGTGTTGTCGATCTCAAGGATGGAAAGATCATTGCATGGGTGAAGCTGTCAGGCGTGCAGCCACTGGTATGTTTTAACACGTGCAATTGCAATGTAAAATGCCAATGAAATTATCAGATCACAATGGAGGACCTCCAAGACACCGAAAGAGTTGTGCGAAATGATCCCAAAGTTATTGAGCAGTGCAAAATTTTGGGAATCGACGACATGTCCAAAGTCTACTGTGACCGTAAGTTCTCATCCTACCAGCCAGCGATGTTATTGATGCTAATACTGCCTCTGCTAGCTTGGACAATTGGTTACGATGAACGATTTGGCAACAAAATCCGCCTACAACAAGCGCTCATGTACTACAGACCTCATCTGGATGACATGCAATATGCTTTCCCCTTGGACTTTTGTCCCATTGTAAATTCCCACACTGGCGAGATCATCCACATTGATATCCCTTCGGTGCGGCGACCAGTCAATACCTTTGGGAGCAACTACATGCCTCAGGATATCGAGAAGATTGGTGGATATCGCAAAGGCCTCAAGCCCCTCAATATCACCCAGCCTGATGGAGTTTCTTTCACCATGAACGGGCGGGAGATCAATTGGCAGAACTTCAACATGCACATCGGATTCAATTACAAGGAGGGTATCGTGCTGAACAACATTACATTCAACGACCGAGGAAACGTCCGACCCCTTTTCTACCGCCTTTCTTTGGCAGAGATGGTCGTTCCTTATGGAAACCCTGAGCGCCCGCATCAGCGCAAGCATGCGTTCGACTTGGGCGAATATGGCGGTGGATACATGACCAACTCTCTTTCGTAGGTTCCCCATAATGGGCACAGGTAGACAAAAACTGACACCATTTCTAGTCTTGGTTGTGACTGCAAGGGGGTGATCCATTACTTGGACGCCGAATTCTGCAATCGTGCTGGGGCTGCAATCACCATCAAGAATGCCATCTGTATTCATGAGGAGGACGCTGGTATCCTCTTCAAGCACACCGATTTTCGAGATGGCTCTACTATTGTCACTCGCGGCCGTAAGCTCGTCATCTCTCAGATCTTCACCGCCGCCAACTACGAGTACTGCGTCTATTGGATCTTCCACCAAGATGGTACTATCCAGCTCGAAATCAAACTCACAGGTATCTTAAATACTTATGCCATGGCGCCCGGAGAGGATACCAAGGGTTGGGGAACTGAAGTGCACCCGGGAGTCAACGTTCGTATTCCATTTTACCCCTAACCTCAACTAATTCTAACTTTTCTAAACAGGCACACAACCACCAACATCTCTTCTGCCTCCGCATAGATCCCCAGATCGACGGTCAGAAAAACACCGTCTTCCAAGTCGACTCCGCACGGGGCTCGGGAGAGGTCGGTTCAGAGGAGAACTTCTACGGCAACGCCTTCTACGCCAAAAAGACACCTTACAAGACCGTCGCCGAATCTTTATCTCACTACGACGGCTCCACCTCACGGACATGGGACATTTCCAACACCTCCAAACTCCACCCATACTCCAAGAAGCCATCCACATACAAGCTTGTCTCCCGCGAGGTCCCCGGTCTCCTCCCAAAGCCCGGAAGCCTAGTCTGGAAGCGTGCCGGGTTCGCCAGACACGCCGTCCACGTGACCAAGTACGAGGATGGCCAACTCCATCCCGCAGGCCGGCACGTTCCTCAAACCTCGGGAGAACCGTCGCAGGGTCTGCCGGAGTGGATTGGAGATGGGAGCCAGAAGATTGAGGATGAGGATATTGTACTCTGGCATACATTCGGCTTGACGCATTTCCCTGCGCCAGAAGATTTCCCCGTCATGCCCGCTGAACCCATGAGTCTGTTGTTGCGTCCGAGACACTTCTTTTTGAGGAATCCCGTGCTAGATGTTCCTCCTAGCTATGCTAGTACCCCGAGCCAGGTTCTGGAGGGTAAGGGAGTCACGGATTTGACGGATAGGGCGAGTAAGTTGGCGTTTGAAGAGAAGTCTTGTTGTAGGAAGTAGACTGGACAGATACCGGCGCATCTGGGGGCGGGGTGGGTATGTATGACCTTTTTTTTGTTTTCATTGGTACGATATCTTTTGGATTTATGTGGTTTTGTAACTCGGCGTTTTGAATATCTTCTTCTTGTCTGTTATATTTTGCTTGGTCACTCGGTTTCAATTGGAAGTTTTTTTTCTGAAAGTTGTGACAGTTTTTGGGCATATGGAGGAACCGTATTTTCATCGATGTATACGAATTCCCTAAGTACACTGCACCAGTCATGATGTGATTGGAACAAACTCAATACAGCACTCTGTTTCTTGCATCAGAGCTTAAAATCTGGTCAATGCCATATCTTCTTGTGACGGAAGATAAAAGTTCGAACGGGACCGGTACCTAGATCTCCTACCCGGGCCCGTTTTGATACTGAGAAGAAAACTAGCTTGGGGGGAATTTCCACTTCCAACTGAGCTTCCCGTGCTGTCTTTGTCTTGCTCACCCAACAGCCACTACTTGACATGACAGCAGGAAACCATCCCCAAAGACGTCAGACCAGTTCGTATTCCCTACTTCACAGACACAACTGGAATCTCAGAATACGTCAGACGTCTTCCGCCAGCTTTTGATTAATAAAAAAATATAACAGACAGATCTCCCCACGTACACGCTCCATCACCTAAGTAAATAAGTAGGTCATAGATTCAACCCGTCACTGGGGTTATTCAAAAAAAATAAAAATAAAAATAGAAAGCATCCTGACTCCATGACAAGTAAAAAAAAGATGGGATTAAACCCAAGACAAAAAGCCGCGCAGAAAAAAATAACAAAGCTCCACCAGCGCCATGGCATGACAAAGAAGACAAAAATTCGAAACCCCACGCCAGCGATACATAAGAAAAGTCAAAACCCCCAAACATATGGATGAAATAATCCCAAGAAGTCCGTTCAACTCTCCACTCCTAATAAAACAAAGCGATTCACCTTACGGACACTGTACATGTGGCTTTCCTCTAAGCACCAATCCCATATCGTGGATATTATATGGACCAAAGATGCCATGTAATCCCACAATTTCATCCGTATCCGGACACTCCAGACTCTTGACATTGTTATCCGCGAGATCTATTGGCTTTTCAGGACTCATCTCAGGACTCAATATCGTTTTTGCCCGGCCATAGGAGGTCTCGATGCATAAGCCGATGATCCTATCCTCCGACTCCAATCTTTGAAAGGCAACCTTGATGCAGAGAATTCTCTCACCCCCAGGACCGTCGATAGACATCTTATTGTCACGGCTCAGATTGACACCCTCGGCTTCCGGCCAATTCCCGACAGTAATAATCCCCACGTCCGCTGTTCCCCGGAACCTAAGGCTACAGACTCCCAACCTTGAACTCCAAACACGAACCTGCAAAAGTTTCGATGGTTCAAAGACCGAGATAGCTCTTCCATAATTTTTCGGATCACTACCCATATATGGGTTGTATTCTTGCAAAGGTAAACATTTCAGGTTAGGGTTCAAATTTGAATTATCGTTCAACCAACGTAAACCTGTAGCTTTATCGAGCCGGTGATATCCAGTGGTTCGCGGCGGCTGCTCGCGTCGTAAATGCCGTGGTGACGAAATTGGGGAGTTGGGGTTTGTGGGACGGTAGAGAAGCCCGACCATATCCCACTGGGGTCCATTGTAAAGCAATGGTGTCTACAAGAAGGTAAGCCATGGGGGTTTGGAAGTTCGGACGTTGATGAAATAGATACCTCTTTTTGTGCCCCAAATATTCCGACACAAACATATCCCGGTAGTACTTTGCGGTGATTTGCAATAGCATCATCTCCAACCTTTCCAATCCAGGGTGTAGTCCGGCCATGATTTGTTGAAAGCGCCAGAGCATTGGACTTCAGTTCTCCACGAACTTCCGGAATGAATATGGAATCAATTGATTCCCCATCATTCAACTCAAAGGTAGTCTCGTAGGCTGAACGGTCCCCGAATGCTTTTTTGGCCCATTTCCCATTTCGACGCAATAATAAGCCACAAAAGCGGCCCGTCTGAGTGACATACCCCTTAAGTCCATCAACGCGGCCAGCCTCATTATCTTTGAATAAAGTTGAGGCGACATGTGACGTCTCCGGTATGTCACGGTCCTCTGTAATGTTCTCGCCACGGGCTCTCCATGGGAACCTTATGAGCTTCGTGAGCTCTTGGTGAGACAGAGCGTGCTTAGTGAGCTCTTGTTGAGATAAAGAGGGGGATTTGGGGGGTTCCGTTGCAAAGATAGGTGCCCAGGAAATCAGTTGATCAAAGTTGAAGTCAAATTTAACCGCTTTAAGGTATTCGGGCGACGTAATTTGACACTTCACTGGAAACGGGATTCTTCTGTGGTTGAAGTTGGTGACAAACTGCCGTTCATCAGCGATCAATGCCGGTCAAGCGAGGAGATTGCTTTATACTTACAAATATCTTCTCCATCGTGGCATTTCTCTCGTCAGAACGACTGGAGGCACTTATTATGGAAGAATTGTCGTTTTCATCGTCCAAAGCAGCCTTGACAGCCTGGACTTCTTCATCCGCCAGCACAGCCACTCCAACGATTCTTTCCCCTCCTTCGTAATCAATAGTCTGTACGAACGCACCTTCCTCATCGTCGACGTGTCCGAAGAATTTATCGTTCCCACCGCCGCAGCAACTGAATTTGATGCCTCTCATGTTACGGTAGAAGGTAATCCGACACACCGATTCCAGTTTGACCCAGCCAATATAATCGTTGAATGGTCGTTGTTCCCTGCAAGACATGTCAACCTCAACGAATGTCGGGCTGGTGCCGATGATCCAGCCTTCGGGAGGAGGACCATCATCCCACACACCAAGGTGATCGTCCTTCTCGTCAAATGGTATGGAGCACGGTAGGAATTGAGGGAAAACCGAGAAACCCTCTTCTAGTGGCAGAATGAGCCCTAGCTGAAGAAACCGTTTATCCTGACATCCAACAGGGTCAGTTCATGCATGCAGCAGTTCGGATTCGGTAAATACCTCGTAGTCATACAGTCCATGAACGCCAAATATCTTACCGGGAATCTCTTCCCGGTACTCTGTCCCGCTGCTCCGACGCCCGTGTGCGGTGCGGTCTGGCGGTGGAGCAAACACCTTATGCTTACCGAGATACCGGGGTCCAAACACTCCACTCACTTGTGCACGATCTGTCACAAACTGCGCAAGTAAGCGAATGTCCGCCATGACTACAAGATACCAATGAACTCACAAGTATTCCATGGACCCCCTCGTCACTAAAGTTGATAACAGATGCAATGATACTTTCCCCCTCCTGTAAGGTCATACTGCTTTGTTTAATCCTTTCTCCTTTGGTTCCCATCAATGATTTTGTTACTGGACGCCCGGCGCGATCCACATAGCCAAATTCAAGCCCTCTTAAGAATCGTTCATCATAATATCCAGTGATAGTTTCCAGTCGTCCAGATGATGGCGGCAGTGTGGTCGAGAAGTCGACTCCATCTTCATGGAAACCAGCCTCCCATATCACCCATTCAGATCCGCATAGCCTCCAATCATCTATATCAACGCCCTCCCTTTCATGCAATCCTACAGTGCTGGGAGGGAGTTTATTTCTCCACAGCGAACTCTCGTCGTGTGAAAGCGGGACTGTGACGGGTGGTTCACGTGGAAGGCCAAAAGCTTCCTCTGTGCCTGAGCCGTTTTCTTCGAGAACACCTATAGTTTCGAAGAATCCGGTAGAGTTCAAGAAGCCTGTAAGTCCAACGAACTTTCGCCAACCCGGTGGTGCGGCGATCTTGCGGACGGAGCCGTCCCATCTTCCGACTCTCTTTGAGAAAGACGTTTCGCTCTTGGTTTCATCATCCCGAAAGAAAACTTGGGCTCCGCAAATGATTCCATCGGCAAAACAAAAAGCAAACCCTGCCAATACCTGGTCAATCATGACAGTTATGTTCGTGTGTTTAGTGCCTTGTCGTCCAAACATTCTTTTACACACCCCAAGTTCTTGATCTAGAACAGAGAACTCCAAACCACAGAAAGTCGGCCCATCACACCAGACGCGGATTTTCTCCACTTCAACCGGAACTATATCTTCACCTTCTTCCTCCGAATCTATGTCAAACTTTCCATTTGGTCGGCCACGATTTCCAACATATGCCGTGTGGATAGACCCTTCCTGGCTCGACCGCACTCCCACATAACCACGAACTACTCCTGTTTTAGCATCTATAGGAGCTCCATGGAGTTCATGGATAGCATTGCTGGACGTTTCGACAATCGCCTCAGCAATAGGCTTGACGATTTTCCATATCCGGCTGCGGTTCTTCAGGCAGATGTCGACCTCGTCCCATTCCTTTCCATAATCCTCATCATCAGGATGCCCCGAGAGTTGAGGAGTCCGAATCAGTCGTCGCAGTCTCTCAAAACTGCCCCGCCAGTCGATTGGGCAATGTTTTTTTTGCTGAATCAATTTCTCGTGCTTGTCGATTTCTGGTCGGAGTTTCGGGATGTATTTAAATTCTTCTCTCAGGAACCGGCGATAGTAGCTGTTTGGCAAGGCTACATGAAGAACTGCAGGACTGGCGATCTTCAGGCTAAATATGTCTGAAGAAGACAGGTAATTGGATATCTCCAGGATCGTTTCTGGAGGAAGATTCATGAAGGGATCAACAATGGCTGATCGAGGCGCGAGCGGCAGCGGAGATGTATTTGGAAGGAATTTTAAAGGGTTATCTCGTACGGAGATCGCTGACGGGTCGGCAGCCAACCACTATAGCAGTTCGTGAGCCCATATTCATCTCAATTTGTTGCGTATCAGGGGGGTATCAGTAGTCTCCAGTTCGACTTCGCGTTTAACAGGTTCAGCCAACAAAATGCAGAGCAGAGCCCAAATAAACACTCCGCGTGTACATTCTGAAAGCTGCCGGACGCGTCAAGTCGAAACTGAGTTATTGACACGCACCAATGAAGGTTATGAATTGATAAACCTACATGACAGCCGTCCTCGTGCCTCCAATGCCATCCCTCCCCGCTACCTTGAGCCTCCCGGTAGTCAACCTCCCCCAAACGCGTAATCACTTCCTCTCTGTTCCCTTCTTGCAGGATAGTCCGTGTTTGCTCGACCTGTTGTTTCTCACCGCTGACAGTTATCAAACTCCGGAGATACCTCCACATGTGATCCAATTCGATTGCCTCGTTCATGTCTTCAAGCCCTTTTTCATGGCCAGTCTCCTCAATGGCCAAATCCAGTAAGGTCCAGCACTCATCGTGGAAGGGAATCGACGATATAAAGCTTTTTATGTGACGTCCGCCTAGCTCCTGATATAGATGGAAACCATAGGTATTCTCCAGTCGGGCCAACTCCGAAAAAACTGGATATTCGTCTGCGGGGTCGTCCTGGATTTCGTCAACAGATGCGAAAGCATCTGCCCAGTTTTCGCTCTGCCGGATGAGCCCCCTCCCGGTCAGATAGGCATCCCCGTTATCTTGTATGTACCGTTGCCAATTCTGTGGCTGGTTGACTGCTTTATAGTGTATTAAAGCCCGGAGATTTTTGGTCCATTTCAAATGTTTCACCGCGATCCGCCTCCCATCATAGGCTTGCCGGACCGTTCTTTTCTCACTCATAACCCCCCTTCGTTGTCCCAGCTCTTCGGCACGTTGTCGTAACCTCCGGCTCCTCCGAGCAGCGTAACCCATATCTTGCTCAACCACCTCTTCAGGTATTACCTGGTTTTCCTCTCCATCAAAATTGAACTCGTTGTGCGGGTCCAAGTCTGCCGCATAACCGGAGTCGTCGCAGTATGCGTTCTGGTCAACACCGTTGTTGATATTGGAGTTGTCGCCATTGTCGTCCGGGTCTGATGTTTGGGAAGAGCGTGAACATGCAGGGTTGACTGGAGTTCGAAGGACACCGGCGAATGGGCCTCCGCAGAGTGCACAGTAGAAATGGGTATCGTATTGACGCCGAGGGGCGATCGGCATCACGCTGTTAAGTGAAGAACTAAGTACTTGGTATGTACTGCGGGGAGTAACGATGGAGACAATGCTTGCTGCTGAAACGATGAAGGGGAAGGAGGAGGAGGAGGAGGGATGGTGGGATGGATGGGCAGGTAGCAGACAGACAGACAGACAGACAATCAATGGATCAATGGATGGATGGATGGTGGTGATGGGACCAGAAGGGGAGGGAGCAAAAATACCGGAAACACCACGACACACCTGCGCTGGACTGGACTCACACTCTGGGTTGTTGCGGGTGTTATTGGAATTGCCGTAGGTATCTACTTCGACTCTAGTGTCGCTGGTAGCGAGAGTCAAACATGCGGGAGCTAGGAAAAAACAACCACTTCAAGGTATCTATAGCACGGGTGCTATGGGTGGAGCATTGGTTGCGCATGGTCATGGTTGAGAGGGCGTCGCGCATGAAGGCGCGAGCATGGTGGTGGTACGTGACAAGGATGCAATGCGGGCACGAATGGAATGGAATGCGGAAAAGCTAAGCCCAACGACCACTATCAACTGGCCTGAGCCGAATTGGAGTTACACATATCCTACGACTTACGCTGTAATATACGACGCCGTTGAATCTCGTCTTACCTGTACCTCAATCAATAAAGTTCACCGTGTGGGACGGACAGATGAGCAGCGCTCCCGAGGAATTGAGTCGGCAATCGAAGAGATTCCCCCTTCATCTGCGCCAATTAATATTTCCTCTTGATGACTCACTCAGTCAAACTCCTGTAACTTAACCCTCCGATGCTAGCAGCCAGCCAGCCACCGATAATACTGAGGTACTTTGGCGTAGGCCTTCTCTAGCTCTGGGTCTGACATATCACATCTCACAATACACGCACATTACATCTGCATGGCTCTGTCGATAGCCGCCCAATATGGATCGACGGATGAGTTGAAACACTACGTCTAGTCAAGGAAGAAACAAAACCACGTACTCTAGTCGGTCATCCACGATCAGGCGGAACGGTTAGGAGTGGAGGTGAGATGAGAACCACCACTGGGCTGTCAGAAAAACTACACATTGGCCAAACAAGATGGATGTCCCCCCAATTCTTGTATGCAGAGTAAGCAGGCGCCCATGAAAAAACTCTCCGCTAGGTAGCCAAATTTGGACTGAACGGCCTAGAGCGAATCGAAGATCCAACCAGCATCACGTAGCAAGCGCTTCCAAAATCCTTCTCCCGCTCCTCCCAAATCACGTTAGTTGTGGTATCGGCAGTTTGAACGGGAAAAAAGAATCATGCCATACCGCGTCGCTCGCTCATGCAAAGTACTCTATCTATTTCGCCCAGCGGTTATGCATCATCTTGTTGTGATAACAGGAGAATTTATCATGCTCTGATGCGGCGTGGAGACTGTCAGAGAGACTTCATCCCATCCCATCAGCTACTTGGGAAATACTTAAGTACTTGGTATTAAGGCATTGCATTGTCGGAATGTAAGGGTTCCCATGGGGTGCAACGAATTCAAACTGCAATTACAGCAACTGTCATCTCCTCAAATCCACCCCAAACGAGATCTACCGGTCGGCCAAGCACGCAACCTGTCGACCAGGACCGGCCCTGTTGGTGGGGTTTGATTAACATCCACATTCGATTACCCGACACTTTTTCTACATACTATCTAAGTAATTCTGCAACCCAACTGTACTCTACTCGAGGGGAAAGCCATTTGCTGCAAGTGCAATTCGGTATTCCCAGCTTAGGAGTCTTACGCCTTGTCCCGGTATCCAGAGTAAAGAACAATTGCCTTGGAATTTCAACCAAAAACGAAAACGTAACATCTAAAAAAAATACCGTATCATATTGCACTTTTATCGATTTCATGTCCCGAATCCGGTATTTTTCTCGATCGACCCCGCTCCAAGTACGGTAAGATCCGATTCTCACCCTCCTTCCTTTCATGCTCACCAACCGACAACGAACTACAGTGAAATCCGCAGGCAATTGGTTACTTGCTTTTTTGATGGTGGTGATCCTCATGACTTTTTGCAGCCCGCCCAAGCCCACACAGCCAGCCCGCATCCTCATTCACACTCAAAGCCCACCCGTCCGTTTCTGAAACCAACACTTGCACGCTGGCATTCGAGACTGTTTGCGATCTGGAGTTGCTGAGAGACTGGTGATGGTAAATGGTCCAGATGGAACTCTGCGAATCAAGCTTTGCATAATCAACACCGGCCAGGTTTTCCTGGAGATTCCTGGGCGAAACATTACGTGGCCGATAATTGAAAAAGTGATATCGAAGAATAACATGATATGCACCCACATTTATGCACATCCATCGCCGGCACCATAGGACACTGCGGGTTCCTCGGAGACGTAGGCAAAACGTTGATTGCCCCCCACGAATGCCCAGAAGAAAAAATTGGTCTATTCGTTGAATATATGTGCTCGGGTTTTGAGATCGGGACGACAACATTGGCCACAGTTCATGCAACTATCTTCATGTATGTATAATGTGGGTTTGATAGTACAGTGGAAAACTGGGGGTTGGGTGTATAAAAACAGCACCATGTATCTTTCGTTGGTAAAATGCTGTGGAGGGGTACTTCAGGGGTACAAATGCTGTTGCTTCTCCAAGCTGAATACGCCAGCCTCAGCACCAAAGAACAACGGAGTGATCCCCGGAATATCCACGGGAGTGGGCGGGGAAGTTGTACTCAAGTAGGTAGAGTATGCCATGCCTGGGGGTGTTGGTCCAAACATGCGCACAGGGCACAAAGACAGAAACAGACCCACATAGTACGCACTGACTGTGCATCAGGTGGAGAAACTCTCGTTAATATGGCATCTCTGATCCGGGAACTAAACAAGCGTTAAGGTGGAGCTTTGGGTGATATGAGGTCTCGTGACTTCTCGTTCATTGAACTTTTTTTGTCCATATCGATATCCCCCCTATTTTCTTCAATTAACATTCTCTGGGATGTCTGCAAATCAATCTCTTCTGCTTTGATTTAGATATTTTATTCTTACCCAGGAAACCAATTAATCTCCAAAATGGAAATTGTGAAACCATATATAATAACAGCTGCAGCCGCCTCTCTCCCGCAGGTTTTAAGATAGCCTCGGGAAATCACGATACCTAACTCGCGTCAAATGTCAATCTCGTCTAGTACTCGCCACCATAAACAACGTATGTCGCGCATACCTCGGCTTATAAGGATGGAATCCCCATACCCCTGTTAACGCGTTGGACCAAGAAAAACGCAAGTAATACGGAGAGAGAAAATGGCGCCATGGTAACACACACTAGCAATGATGGCGGAAGCGACCATGCTCGGCTGTAGGATCGCCCGCGCGGGAATGCGCGCAACAGCACTAGGGTACGATAAGCGCGGTATGGCGTGCACGGACCAGGGCGCCCCAGGTTTCTCGATGTGGGCAAACAACCAAGACTCTTCGGCAATTCAATTTTTTTACATATTCCCTCTATTCCTGAATCCTAGATTTCCGTTTGCGGAAATTATGCCTAGAAAACAGAGTGTGCTCTAAAAAGGTGTAGATATAAGATGCATGTATAGCAAAGGTTGCCATCGAGACCTGTAACCCGTACTGGCGGGGGACAACGGGTAGCAGGAGCGGAGCTTCGCCATCTAACCGGCTTGCCCGGAGGCGTCGGGGATTAGGGGTCTGTCATGCTCTAAATAGAGTGAATACAGTATGATTAAAACAAAAAACCCGTACTGGCGATTGATGATGATATAGAGTGTGCCTACTCCCACTAACTGACACATTTTTATTTTCAATAAGAATGACCAAAACCCCACTGAATACGGGTTGGATTGCAATTGTTGGGTTATCAGCATTATTTCGGAAAGCCCACATCCCGAAGAACATCCTGGTGTATTTTTGAGCAGAAGCAGTTCATCGAACCGAACTTCGGTACCGAAAAACACATCCTGTCAGCCATATCCGAGGGAGCAATGGCCATAAATGGTTCATGATGCGGCGTAACATTCGGAGGGAGTTTCAGCAGCCGAGTACTAAAATCCCTTTCCCCGAGTACACAGCCGGATTCCTTCGGGGTTCGGATGAACAAATGAACCGCACCATGTTGAAGATACAATAACCTCCGATTCAAACACTTCTTTGGTAGGTATCTTGTGGGGAACCCCACACAAGAGCATACTTGTCGTCTCACTCTATATTGAGCAGTTATCTACGATATTCGGTGTGGTAAATGGTACACAGATGTGACCATTGGCCGAGAAGAAACAGTGGAAGACCGGGTGACATGTGGTGACGAACTCACTTCTATTCCACCTATACACTCTAAAAATCTGGCTTAGACTAAGAAACGGAGCTTTGAGTGGTGGGAAATGGCTTTGGATTTTCAAAAGCGGCTGTTTTGGTAGTTGATGGAGATGGTAGCGGTCTGGACAGCAACCTATTACCATTCTAATGATTATCAATCATGGTATCAGCAGGATTCCCACGCAGGCGGGACAGTGGAAATTATGGCACCCAAAGCACCGGAAATATGTATGTAGAAGCACACGGGCGTTGAAATCCAATGATTATGGCTACTCACATTGTGGTGAACACGGCAAGCTCTGCGATCCCGGGGTTCTGCACGGTACTCTAGGTCTGATGTTGAAGCTCTCTTGCATCAGGGATATAACCCCATCACCTCGGTGACAATGCAGTTCATTCAAAACTGTTGAACAAGCATGACCCGCTTGGACATTCGTGGTCAATTGCAATTTTAAGACGAGATCAATTTTCCAAACGTTCTGTCGATATTGACCGGCCATCTCTTATTTGTTGCCATATCGTACTTCAACTGTCAGTAGAATTGATACCATTTGGCTCTTAACCAAAAAAATTTCCCTTTTACCATCGAGCGAGACACTATGATGGAATGAACCTATCCTAATAAGGAGTACTCTAGCCGAGCTGCATCATTACGTCAATCTCCAACATGAGCACTCGCAACTCCAACTCCAACCCACCATGCATCCCACGGCTAGAGGCTTGCGATTAAATCGCTGTGGCAAACGATTATTCTCCTCCACTTCCTACCGAGCCGAAGTCCTCTCTATTCACGACCTCCAAGACCGAGTCCACCCATCATATGCTAGTATGACCTGGTCCTGTCACTTTCGCACTGCTGGTGGTTCAGATCAGGTAACAATTGGAATTGTGCACTAGAACGCAATGACAGCAAACTCCTGTCCTTACGGTGGAAGGAAGAACCTCGGAATGTGATGATAGTCAAGAAGCCGGGTGTCGAGGCGGTTGGTGATGCCTTGGTTGAATTTGCAAAGTGTGACTAAACCGGTTTCGTTTTGGATAAACTTGCGGACAAGGCGTGCTGATCAACGGGATCGGATTGAAAGACATATTACTACCACGTATCCGGGAACAAATATCATCCTCGAGCCAACTGTTGCGGCAAATTTCCATCACCGACTGCCTTATCCGGTGTATACTTTGCCTCCTTCGTCTCGATCAACGCCGTTTCCTTTCACACAGTCAATGTATCCAAGGACACCGCATCACTACTTACACCCCAACACTCGGTCACCAGCATCCTGTAATCCTGAGCACTCCAGGGAGGAAGAAGAAGAGGAGGCACCGACTTCATCAGATATTCCCATTAATCCATTCCACCAGAAGACTGATCTCCTCGTTACATTGGGTGGGGATGGCACAATTCTTCACGCTGCCTCCCTCTTCTCCACCAGTCGAGCTGTTCCTCCCATCCTCAGCTTTGCAATGGGAACACTCGGTTTCCTAGGCGAATTCAAATGGAGCGAATATGCGTCTGCCTTCGCCGCGCTTCGCACCTCCGGCGAGAGTACATCCAACATCCGTATTCTCCGGCGAAATCGTCTCAAAGCGGGTGTATTTGGAGTTAATGGGGAACGAATTGGCGGAGAATGGGGCGAGTACGAAGGAATTGAGGATGTTCACGCAATGAACGAGATTTCACTCCATCGTGGAAGAAATCCACACTTGGCTATTCTCGAGATCTTTATCGGCCCTTACTTTTTGACCGAGGCGGTGGCAGATGGGATAATCGTTTCGACACCTACCGGATCTACAGCGTACTCGCTCTCTTCCGGAGGGAGCATATTGCATCCTTCTGTGCCCTCGTTGCTGCTGACGCCCATCTGCCCGAGGAGTTTGAGTTTCCGCCCGCTTGTTCTACCAGAAGATACGAAGATAACTCTGAAATTGAGTGAGAGGAACAGAGGTAGAGAGGTAGAAGTGAGTGTTGACGGACGCCGGTGGGGCGGACTAGGGCCTGGCCAAGAAGTACGGGTGTGGCTGGAGGAGCTGGCGGGTGAGGGTGGTAATGGTGGTATTCCATGTGTAAAGAGGTTGAGTGGGCCTGGAGCGGAAGATGGGTGGGTGGGCGGACTGAATGGGTTATTGAAGTTTAATTATCCATTTGGAGAAGAGGAATAGGTGACAGAATATCACCTAGTCGGACTTGTACATATCTAAAATATAGTAGGAGGTAGGCATTAATTGTGTTGATGAAGATGTCACTTATTGAGGTGGGGGGATTATTTACCTTCTGAGCTCTAACCTTTTCCCTCATCTGTCCTCTCATGCACACCACCCCTAATCCAATGCCACCACCACACTCCCATCCCTTCCCACTCCCCGAAAACTTCCCACCAACCGACACCCTCTTCTTCCCCGCCACCACCAATGCCGCCAACGCTACCCTACTATTCTTCCTCCCTGGAAACCCCGCATTAATAAACTACTACACCCCCTTCCTCACGCACCTCAGCGCGTTAAACCCGCACCTCACAATCCTCGGCGCATCCCATTGCGGCTTCTCCCCAGCAACCCTCCCAGTTCTTCACACATCCTGGGCCTGGAAATGGGGTCCGCAACCATGGGGTCTCAAGAAGCAAGTACAAATGAAGAAAGAGCTTCTAGAACACGCGATCTCACGTCTTAAGCCGCGGAGGGTACTACTTCTTGCGCACTCGATGGGTGCGTTTCTCACGCTTGAACTACTCTCTCTCATCCTCCCCAACACCACCATCGTAGGCGGGATAATGCTTTTCCCAACGGTTCTAGATATCGCGCAGAGTCCGCAGGGAAGACTTATGGCGCCGTTTCTGGGGTCTAGACTTGTTCGCGCAGTTGCAAAGATGTTGAGTTATGGATTATCGTTTCTTCCCGAAAAGGCGGTGGAAGGAGTGATTGGGGTTGTTACTGGGCAGTCGCAAGAGGCGGCCGGGACGACGAGGAGTTTGGTTGCTACTCCGCATGTGCTGGAGCAGACGCTTGTGTTGGCTGCTGAGGAGATGGTGGTTATTACGGAGGATCGGTGGGGGGAGGAGGTGTGGAATGCTGGTGGTAGTTTACGACTGCAAGAGGAGGAGGAGGGGGAGAAGGAAGGAAGGAGAGGGGGGATGGTGTTTGTGTTTGGAAAGAACGATCATTGGGTTGCGGAAAAGACCAGGGATATGATTATGGCGCGAAGGAACGGTGGAGCGAAGATGCTTGTTGAAGAGAGGGGATTGCCTCATGGGTTTTGTATACATCATGGCGAGGAGATGGCGGAGCTTTGTGTTGGGTGGATAGGAGAGATTTTGGGGAATGAGTGAACAATTAATCAACACGTATTATACCCTGAGTTATCATATTATAGTGACGAGTCCAGCCACCGGCGAGAAAACCAGAGTGCATATTACTTGGTATTAAGTACCTAGAGACAAAATATAGAGATATTCCATTCTACAATTCCCACGCCCACGCCTGCTTTGAACCACTAAACATAAATTCCATCCGTGTCTGTATATATACCTATTGACCGATTTGCTTCTTAACATCTACATACAACATTGCACGACATACAAAACGCGTAACAAAGGAAAGTAAGAAAGAAACAAATGAAATGAAAAAAAAAATGAAAAAAAAAAACACCAAAACACCAATTGCACCACCCACCTCAAAGCAAATTCAAGTTAGTGAACCTCTCCTACACACATTTGATATCTTAAATCCCCCTCCCGGCTATCGCATCCAACGCCCCTTCAACCGCCTTTTCCAACTCCCTAACTCTTTCCCTCAACCACCGGTTCTCAGCTCTCACAGTCTCTGCGTCCCCACCGTACCTCGTTTCCCAACTTTGTTGCTGCTGCGTCTGCTGCTGCTGCCGCCCCTTAAAGAATCCCCAGACTCCCGGCTTAGACACAGTTAAACTCTCCGGACGCCATGTCTCCCTCAGTGGTGTAGGGATCTTAGTTTCCGCTCCCACAGCCGCCGCTTGGTGGTGACAACTCTCACAGTCGTGACCCATCTCAGACCCAGCTTCATCAGCATCTTCGGCGGGGGAGACGACGATACTGCCTCTCGCGTCGCTACGGGAAAGGATGCTATCGACGTCGCTCTCGAATCCGGAGTCGCTTCCGGCGGAAGTTCTCTTGCATTTACTTCTTCTGGCCAGCCAGAGTTCTTCTTCCATTGCCTCGCGCTTTCGGCGTTCCTGCGATAGCTCCGCTTCCAGATCTTTTAGCCGGCGTTCCTGTTCATTCAGCCGGGCGGTTTGCGCTTCGCTCGCTTCCCGTTCCTTGGTGACGATACGGTCGAGTTGGGTTTTTAGATTTTCATTCAGTATTTTGTGACTGGCAATCTCTTCCCTCTGAACATCTATCTCCCCGATTATGTCTCCCAATGCAGAGGTGCGTGCACGGTAAGCGGTATAGACACGGTCCAAAAGATCCGTTGCTGTAGCAACCGCGTCTTCGAGTCGTCCTTCGGGAGTGCGTTTCAAGGCTTCCGCGGGGGTACTAGGTGTCTGTGTCGGTTCCTCGAGATAACTCTGCAGCACGGTTGAAAACGATATCCCGGCGAACTCATCGATGATATCGGTGCTGTTCGGGGTCGCTTTTGGCATTCGCGGTGAAGGTGTGGGAGACGATGGAAGACTGAATCTGAAGAAACTCTTCCTCTCCGGAGTAGATGATGATTGAGGGGTAGTCTCTGGCGTCTTGAAGATAGTTGCCAACAGGTTCGCGGCACCAGGCCGCGGGGACCCTCCCGACTCGGCCGTGAATCCCATGGGAGAGGATAGCGATCGGGCGTGTTTGACTGTAGCGATCCTGGCGAGCGGAGATGCCAGAGAGGATAATCTGCTTGGGGAGGTCTCTCTGCTTGCCTGGGGAGTCACGGCAGGCTCGTTGAGGTCCGAGGGGCGAGGTGGAAGGCGGTGGTTAGGCGGTAGCAGGTCAACGAATGGTACATCGTCTCCAAGACCAAGAGTTGGCTTGTATGGGCTATTGCTGTTACTGCGAGTGCTCCGGAACCCTCTGACCGCCGTTTCATTCTCCCAAGGATCGGCACCACCACCGTGCGACGCTACGGGAAATGAACTTGTTGAGCTATTTCGTGACGGGATGCTATTACCGGCGGCTAGGGACGCTCGAGCGGGGGAGAGTCGTCGGGGGGGAGTCGACGGGGGTGACGGCATTAAATAGCGTTGTTGAATCTATGTAGTTGAGAAGGATAGCGGCGGGTGGATGGAAGTTGCAGAGTGCAAAGTAACAAGCAAGGAGTGAAGTTTATCCTAATTAAAGCCGGAGGTTGGGAGCAGCACGCAGAAAAATAGCAGGACGGCGCACTCCTTGGAGGATTGGGATTGGGAATTGTTTGTTGATTGTTGCTGATTCCAAACAAGTTCCAAGTTTCTCGGAATGGAGGAGAGCGCAGCAGCGAGTGAGCGAGCGTAGAGATAGGAGGGATTTGAAAAGAAGGTGGTGAGGGTGCAAGTAGGTGTTACCTCCTTCTTCCCTTCTTCGTTTTTGAGAAATCTTCCACGGCTCTGGCAGTTGTTCTCTCTTCGGAGGGGGCTGGAAGGGCAGGAACAGGGCCACATCATCATATCGCCATTTGTTTACGACTAACCGCATCGGTCTGCCTCAGCCTCGCAGCTGCCTCGCCCACCTACCACATCTCGTCTCCAAAGCAACGCATCTCATCATCGCCACGTTGCGCCTCTCGTTCCTTATTCCTAATCGTGCTATTTCGGGGTTTCAGTTGTGATTCGTGATGTTTCTCGTACCTTGACCTGTCACTCGTTTCACACACAAGCGCTGCCTCCCCAACGAATGAACGCACTGGACCTCCTCCCCCTTCTCCACAATGACGCCTTTGACAATCATCCTTCAATAAGAAGCCCCTAGTTTCATCTGATCTCCCTCGACATTCACATGTTATATTCACATCAAGCATAAGACCTCACTCATCCATCGTAAAGCGTAAAACTGGAAAAGAATCTAGATCAACCCGTATCTGCCTTCCGTCAATAAACATACGCCCATGACCTGTATACGCCGGCCGCCGGTAACTGAAGTAATCTAATCTAAGACGGTATACGTAGCATCCATTCCATGTCCCGCATCCGCCTTATCGTATGAGGCACTTAAGTCATGATCAGGTGGGTAGATATTCTCCCCCTCCCCCTCTAAACAATCACAATTCCCCACTCCCCCAGCAAACCTCCCTCAAGACCATTTGCCCACCTCCACCACGCCCTCTCCCCTTCAGCAGTCACCCAAACCTTCCACCTCTCCCCCCTCATCCACCTCCAAAAGCTGAACGGAATCGGCTCAACCACCCAGAGTCCTCCCCACCGATACTCTTCAAAAAAGCTCTCACTCGTCACCACAAACCATACCACAGCCCAGAGATACACCAGCACCGTCTCCCCCCTCACCAACCACTTACTCCTCTTCTCCGGCCTCAAAAACCGTCTATAACCCTCCGCCACAACCGTTTCAAAAACGATCCCCAACGGCTGCATCAAAAAGAACCTTACGGCGCCCCATCCACCAGATGACTGCGTCCAGCAACCACAGAAATGTAATACGGCGCTCACACAAAACGGAATCGTAAGCATCAACGCTGCCGCAAATCCACCCTTTCGATCTAGGCCGAAAAACTCAACAATCCCGTGCACCGGCGCCGTAAAAATGCTTTTGAACAACCCGTGCCATCCCTTCCCCCACCATCCCTTTATCCCACCACCATAATTCCCCAACATCCAGTGTCCAAACGCATCCGGCCACGCCTCCGGCGCAAACCATCGTCTTTTCCACCCCCGGGAGGTTGTTCCAACAAGAGTACCGACGGAAACGCAGACGAGCGCAACAGAAGTGTACATCCCGGAGATTGCAGTAAACATCGCCGACGCAGAAAGGAGGATTCTCAATGTATGCAATGCGACCTGGTATCCATCTCTCTTCCATCCATCCTCTATTGGCATATCCCAGAACCCCACCGGCGGCGGGAAATCCCACGTCGAATGTATTGACTTCGCAAAAAGACTACTATACGGCTTCCCCACGGGAGGAGGGAAAAAACCCGTCGCATGTCCCTTTGGTAAGAAAAAACCATGATCCAAGGATCTAATCCAAAACACCAAAAAGTCGAGCCAAGCATACAGAGCCGCACCTCTCAAGACACGTTTTGCAATCCATACACCTGGACCATCCATCGACGGCGCAGGAATGGAAACACACCAGTTCCACCCAACACCACGGAGATTATGTTGGAGTTCCAGAACCCACCCTGCTCTTCTCCATCCGTTGGAAGGACGTAGTTCACCCTCCTCCACTTTTTCCTTCCTCCGTTCACGGGGACACTCTCTTAATCTCCGCATCCCTCGCAAATCCCTAAACACTAACACCTCTAGAGCCTTAAGCCCCATAGAACTAACAAACGTTCCGATAGCGTACCCAGTAGCTGGACTCAACGACCCAGCTCCCATCAACTGCCAGTAACACGCGGCCAGGGGTGGCAAGAATATAGCAGCCACAAGCTTCCTGTCGTCCACGGGAATCCAACATGCCAGAAATATTAGCAGCTGTGGAAGTAACGCCTCGTGAAGTAGGAACAGTCGTTTTGGTGAATTCCATGGAAGGGGCGAGGAGGTAGGAGAGTAGCCGAGATAATGTAACTGGTAATACAGCGCGAGGACGAGGGGTATTCCCCACAATGTAGGGGAGAAGACCATCGCGGGTTGTGGAGGCGAAGACTATGACGACGGAGTGCGCGTGAGGTCACGGAGTCGAAGGAGGTGGTTACGGCGGGAGTAGCAGCTCAGCAATGTATGAAACCAATGCTGTCGTGAATTTGTAAACACAAAACGAGGTCATGTTAGACACAGGAGAAGCAAAATGGTTGGTTGTTAGTGGACGGGAGTTCAGGCGCATGCAAAGAATCTCCGGGGGGTTAATCCGCTTTTGGGATCATCGGCAAGGATTACAGTTTAGAGCTCCTCCACCAAAACACTACCTATTCACGATGCACAGAGAGCGTTCCATCATTACTAGTAGTTACAGGAATCGAACCTTCACAAGCCAGGGCCAAATACCTCTCTAGATCCCAGATAGTGGAAAGGCATTGTAACATTCAGTTCAGAGCAACTGTCCCGTGAGGAAAAAAAAAAAGAAAAACCAACCAACCAACCAACCAACCCTACCAGACCCAAAAAAGGACCAAAAAAAAATACAAAACATCACGCATGAGATCTCCCCACCTTTACAGGCTCACTTGTACAAACCGATATAACAACGGGTATCCTATCTTTCGTAAACTCCTCATACCCCCAAGGAAAATCGTTCAAATCTAGGGCGCAATGGTCCTCATGAGTTCATTATCTCCTTGCTCCGCGGTAACTGTAATCATCTGGGGCTTCAGGCATCGTGATGTCGCTGTGGGCAGGCGCGATTGGGGCATGTCCACCGATGCCAGCGTAGGGCTCTCTCTCGGCGGCCCAGCTTAGAGGACGCCCAGGATGTGCCGGTTCATGGGAATATGCGCTGCTGTTGTAGGTGGAGCTAATAACGCTACCGCTCCTTCCGTGTCCTCTGTGCGACTCGATGTCGTCTTCGTCATACTCCTCATGACCAGTGCCTGGTCTGTTAATGGGTGCATACTCGTCATTGCTGGAGAACGCGTCCTTGGTGGTCTCTTGAATTTCATGCGATGGGGTAGATAAGTCGTCGAACGGCGAGATGGTGTTTTGTTTGTAGTACCATGCAGCGTAACCAGCGATTCCATTGGTTGCAAGCCACAAAAACCTGAGGAGATATTTGGTTAGTGTCGTCGTCGTCGGAAGCTTGAGGTTTCAAACTGCGCAAAATGGCACACATACCACATAAAAACCGCAAGACCAACACCAGACTTGTACATCTGACAAGCCTTCTCATTCTCCCCAGTACCAGCTTCGAACACAGCACAGCCCCCCTCCGCCTTCAGTTTCGCATCCTTTTCCTTATCCAGCCCAGTAGAGATTCCCTTATTCGTGTATGCCGAAAGTGCAACGAACGCAGCGAACCAAAAGATCTGAACACACGCAATTTCAGCAACCCCTCAGTCCAAAGGTGGTGGTGGCGCATACACTATACAGCGTATTCATCCCCAACAACCAATACGGATGCGCCAGATTTTTCGTTCTCGCAAATCGCGGGGACATCGTCAAGTAGATCAAAGTAGGTATATTCAACCAGCACTACACATCGTCAGCTCACACACATTCCCCCCATAAACTCCGGGGTACAAAACTCACCATAGTGAACATAAATTTCGCAGAACTACTTGCAGCCCCGCTTTGTGCCATACCTGTACCCACTACTCCTATGATCACAACTGACCATACACCTTGAAACCCATGTATGCCTATACTGGTTTTCAACATAGCCGCGTGGTTAACCATCTTGTCTGCTGTTGCGTAATATCGCCCCCGCCCCAGAGTTCTATCCGCTTCCGCTGCTGCTGTAATATCTTTTGCAAGCTCAGTTAATAGTAGTCGACGTCGGGGAGTTCAAAAGCTCGGTGAAAATCTTTTCTTGGGGACGAAGTGTAAGAAGAAAAAAGACGTGAGGTTTGGAGAGCTGTGTGATGTGGTTGATGATATGATGGGGTGATTTGCGCAAATGACGTTGTTTAGCGTGTAGGACAACAGCAAAAGGTAGTGGGTGGCGTGTGCGAAGCGGGTGTTTTGGTGCCAGGAGACTAGAGTAAGGTAGACCCTTGAGTATCTGAGTGAAGCACCAACACGACGAGACAACTGTAAAGCGAAGAAAAAAGCTGGAGATGTGAAAGATGAGGTGAGGTTGAGGTGAGGTTGAGGTGAGGTTGAGGTGAGGAGAGTTGACAAGCCCCAAAGATCCAACACTTGCGGTTGTGGTTGCCACTTTCTATTCTTACTCGCAGAAGAGACAGCTTTGCGTGTGCGGCTGACGTCTTGTCTTGTTTTGTGCTCTACTCGAAACGGGGTTTTTTGTTCCCGGTTACCCCAACAACAAGCCGCACAAAAACAAAGAAGCTGAAATGGGGTGAGATGACTCCGGGTGGCCAGATGTTCCTTGTTATCACAGCCTCTGAGGAACGTCATCGCTGAAAAAGCATTTTCATCCCCCCATATCTACCGATCGGTCGTTTTGTGGCGGTGCGCACGGTTGATTATTCCTCGGTGTGATGATTACTTTTCCGTAGGGCTGATCGATAGGAGCACCCCGCATGTGGAGCTCGAGATGTATATAAAGTCAGCCTAACCATGGTTCACTTCTTAAAGCCCCACCGAACATTAGCGATTTTGTGATTGCTTTCTTTCGTTTATACAAAGTCGGATTAACGCCTCCTGTAAAGGCGGTACTACGAACGTTTACTGAGAAACGAATATCATCATCTGGAACTCGGGTATTTTCAGAAGTGAACCACCACCCTACTATGGTGACTTTCAGCATCCATACTCCAATCCATCCCTTAACCTGCAAAGATATTCCATTCATCCTCGCTCAGTTGTAAGTAGTACCATCCTCACTCAAAGCAACAAAATTTATTGTCCAACAATACCCGTCAACTCCCACCCCCCCTAATAACTCTCAAAAACCCTCGTCGTAGACACATTAACCCTACTCCACCTCCTTCCCGTGATCAAACTCGTCACAAAAATCCGCGGATAATACACATGATACAGCCACCACCAAGGCAGTGGATCCCAAACCTCAAACGTAGCTTCTTTCCATGTAAAAACCCTCACAAGGAACCAAACCACCGATTTCACACAATCCCATGGTGTCTCCTTCAAAACCATCATACGTAGGATTGGTAACACAATATCGGCCAAAATGTCATGTCCAATCCAATAAAACGACGTTCTTGGGTGATTCGGGTGCATGACGGTGGAAATATCTATATCATCTTGTCCTCCGTTCGACGGTAACTCCGGCTCATCCAAAAGACTCAGATACGCATTCGCCAGCTGTCTTGGTTGTTCCGCCAGCAGCACGACGGCCGTGTGGGTCCTGGGATTACACTCGATCGGGAACAACTTTATCTCGTCCAACCCATCCACCAAAAAATCAAACGAAACCTGACCCGTCATCTTCCCACCTTCCAGGGTTCCAACAAGCCGTTTCGTAAACTCCAGCATCGCCTTCGACAATTCCGATTCCTTCGGGAGTGCTTCATAATGCATCAACATCTCCATACTCGGACACGCCACGAACGCCTTCACCTCCCCCCTAACCACAACCGCATGCGTACAGAATTCACTGCCATGTATAAATTCCTGGACCACCCATCGTTTCTTTTTCGAGATCTCAATCCCACTCAAAAACCGCTCAGTCCCCAGCGTCGTCGGTTGTGGTAGCAGCGTCATATCCGCTCTAGAAACATCGTCGAGCTCAACACACTTCACGATGAACTTCAACTCCGGGTGATTTTTTAGGACATTCCAAACCTCGACCTTTTCCTCGACCAATTTCGTAACAGGGGTTCTTAATCCCGCTTCCTCAACCATCCTTATAAACTCCCATTTATCATGCAGTTTTTCACAAGTCTCTGGGTTTTGTTGAAAAACCCTACACCTTGTTTCCACCTCTATCACATCCTTAAGCAGCGCATCTTCAACCGTCGACGCAACTCCAGAAACACAAACCCACAGATCCACTCCTTCCTTCTTCACCAGCGCCACCATATCGTCCGCATATCGCTTTCGGGAGCTTTCGTCGTGAGGCGCGGTGACGGTGTAGTATTTCTTCAAAGCGTTGGAGAACCTTCCAGAGCTTGGGACGGGGGAGTGCGCGAAGTGTGCGGTGTCAAAGTCAACGCCGATGACGCGGTGTCCGGCAAGGTAAAAGGTTCGCGCGAGAGCGAGGCCTTTGCCCATGGAGATGGAGCTGATGAGGACGGTTCGAGGGCGGGGGTTATGAAGGATTTGTGGGGAGGGGGTTTGGAGGAGGAAGGGCCGGATGAACTGCCAGATAAGGCATACGGAAAGGATAAAGGTGTCGAGAGGGAAGAATAGGATACTGAGACTGATGAGAGCAAGGTTTTTGAGGATGTGCTCTTGGAGGGAGACGGGTTCTGGCATTGTGTCTGTGTGTGGAATGTCGTCGAGGGATGGGCAAGAGATGTGGAGTGTGCAGGAACTCTGGGGGTGGAAGGTTATCAAATGGAGGTGAATGGCTTTATTGAAGTCATTGAATCTTTCAAAGGGGTATCGGAAAATTGAGAGTTCCTGAGCCAAAAGAGAAAGGCTATCTGCCGTTCTAGAGCTGGGATATCAAGTCAAGTCGGCTCATATCTGGAAAGTTCAACCGACCAGTGAATGGTAAGATGGGTTCAATGACCCGGGCTCGGACTTGGGCACATTATGCGATGTGGATGGCCGCTTCTACGAGGACGGAGCTTCTATGTGGATGGCCGCTTCTACAGGACGGCCGCTTCTACAGGACGGCCGCTTCTACATGTACGGGATATCAACAACATAGAGTACGACAGTGGTATCCATGAGAGCCATATTGAACTTGCAAGACAAATAGAATGTGGACGGCCGCTTCTACATGCATAGACATCACAACATAGAGTACGACAGTGAAATCCATGAGAGCTATATTGAACTTGCCACAAACTATGAAATTTGCATTTTTGTTCTCCAGTACACTGATAGGCTTTTTGACAACTCAAGGAAAATGAAAAGAAAAACAGGACCATTGACTAAAACGCCCCATCACAACCCATCGCATAACCAGCACTCTATGATACACCATTTTTTAGTTAGGAACCCCCACCTAGGCCTGCGCACCGCTCATAGCCATCTCAGTCTTAAGGTTCGCCATCTCGAGCTTTGCGTTGAAACCTCCAGTCTTCATACCACCAGTAACCGCGTCCTTATCTTCAGTTTCCATAAAGACACCGGTATCGCTAGAATCGACATATGCGTCGATACCAGCTCCCTCGCGCGGATACTCCTTGACAAACTCTTGGTGCATTTTCAGCGCCTTGTTCATCTCGTCCTGAGTTGCATCATTGAGGAACACACACTGTCCCAAAGGACAAGGGATAGCTGCTCTCAACAATCCGCCTCTGGTCTTGAGGATGGCCTCAGTGCCCTTGCTGAGCAAAACTTCATCGAACAACGGATGCATCATTGTCAGACCAGCGCGAGAAAACAGATTCAGGATTCGGCGGTGGTCCTCAGACGTGATCATCCCACGCGAATATGCCAAAGTAGCGGAATACGCCATATCGACCGAAATTGCATGGCCGTGACGAAGGGGAGTCTCTGGCGCTAACTCCAGAGTTGGAGACCAAGTATGGCCATAAGCAATCACTCGGTCAAGGCCAAGTTCGTGGAGGTTAGGGGTCTCCAACTTCAACATGACGTGGATACCTCGACGGTTGATTTCATCCGCTGCTTTAACAAGCTCCTGCGAACTACCATCTGCGCGACCGAACTTCATCGAGATAAGTTGCTCACAATACTTATCAAGGAGTTCGAACGTGCGGAGGTCCGCACAGGTCGAGATCTTGATAAGTTCGGCAAAACCGTTCCGAACTTGAGCCTCAGGCAAAGTGCGCAGAAATGTGAAATCCAAGAAGGTATGCATCGGGGCATGGTAAGCGCCGAGACGGTTCTTGTGTTTACCGTGGTTCACGGCGACCTTGATCGAGACCGAAGCGTCGATCAGTCCGATGACTGTGGTGGGAATGCGGACATAATTGGTGGTCCGACGATATGTCGCACAAGCGAAGCTAAAACCCCAGTTAGCAGCCGAGAACGCCAAGAAACGAACAAACAATAACAACGACGATGGAAATACTTACCCAGCGACATCAGTGATAAGTCCTCCTCCGACAACCAAGACAGGTTCCTTGCGAATGATCCCGAAATCGGTCATGGCTTCGCAAATAGCGAGCAACGTCTCCATAGTCTTGGCCTTTTCACTAATCTTGGTACGATGGATCTCGAGAGTGATCCCGTGGTGACGGAAGTAAGCTTGCATTTGCTCACCGTACATAGCACAGACATTGACATCTGCAATAGCGAGGCATCGTCCCCATTTTTTGTACAAGTCGGCGAGCTGAGAGTTCTCAGGATTGAAGACACCGTCAAGGAAGGTGAATCCGTAACTGATGCGTTCAACACCCTCAACTTGAAAACCGTTTGCGGTTTCAGCGACGGTTGCAGTGAGATCCGACATGTTTGATGATGAAATGAATTTCAAACGAGCGGGATTTGAGAGGGAAGGATGTATATGACGAAATATACTTGAAAGTGAAGATGGAGATGATGGCAGAAGATGAAAAGGATGATTTGCAGAGAGATTTGGAAGAGATGGAAGATGGGAGTGAAGTGAAGGAGGGATGGAAGGGAAGGACTGGAAGAAAGAAGGTCTAGGAAACGGGAAACAGAAAAACAAGGAACCGAGTTATCCGAAGCTGTTGAAGCCGGCGGCCAAATTGTTTAACTGCGAACTTTTCTAAGTGTGTACGGCTGGGGGGGTTGGGGGGTGAGGGTTTCCTGAAGTAGCAAAAACAGACACGGCCCACCTTCTAAATAACAAGGCAAAGTGCCTTTGTTTACGCCCAGCACTCTGTGGCATGGTGCTTTCAACCCAACCGCCTAGGTTCGACGCTTCCTGGCTTTCTCGTGTCTGATCCTGCCATTGAACGCTAAGTGGCTTGATCCATCTGAGGCGACGGGGCACCTGGGGTAGGCTTCCCTTGCTGCTTTCTCGCAGACTACGGAGCTGGGGAGATGGCACTGCCTCTGGTCCAGGCAATTCTTCTCCATCCGTCGCCACAGAGCACGTTCTCTCGGGAACTACAGCTAGACTAATGTACGGCATTTGCAAGCTCCCGCCCCTCGGTGCCTGGAAGTAGCTGTAGATAGGCGAGGCCTCAGATCTAATTTTCGACTGGAGACCGTGGGTTCTTAGTGCATTTGCACTAGTGTGGAGATATTGACTTCGACAGTGAACATGTCCTCTACCTCTCTCTCGAGTTGCATCTCATCTCTGCTGTCCAATGTAGCCTTCTCCAAGACCTGTGCTCTTCCATTCCTCGTCTCTCCTCCACTCCGGCAAGTGCACACGTTCAACGGCTACCCACACCCTCCTCAGAAGGGCTGAACACTACTTGCCGAGTGTGAATCCAAAATGCATCAATAGCGCCAACTATCACTCTAGGTATACATGTAGTTAAGAGAGCCGAGACCCCCATACAACCCTGGCAAGTACGCATGAGGCGATAGAATTGTGAACATGTATCAAGGGTTACGCAGTCTCCCGTTTTCTGCTGTCGCCGCTTCTACTTCCAATATTCAAATTCAAAAACAAATGGAATGAATGAATGCAAGCGGCTGAGTTGGAGCTGTGGAAACCTAGAGTCTATACTATCCTCCCGACTGACAATGCATCCACCCACCTGGCATCTACCTGACGGACTTGTAGAAGTCCTATCTACGCATAGGCATATGCTACACTGCTAACCTCCGAGTCCTGTATCTGGAAGGTTAACTATTTCTCATCTGCTGTCTGTTTGAGTCACAGGTTTATTGAAGGATCTAGGAATAAGAAAACTCAAGAGTACGGCAAGTAGTTTTATTCAAGCCAATCACTTAACATGGCAACTATTTCAGGCCACTGAAGCGTCTAACTCCAAACGGCGGGGGTTAACATATAGCCAAACTCCACCGAAAATTCTGAAGCTATGTAGTTCAAAGGACACCTTTTTGCAAACTGATCAGAGCATTATCCCTCCATAGATACCTTCTCCACGCACTTCGAAATCTCCAGTGCATCCTACATACCATTAGCACTAGTTTTCTGCCTCTACAGTAAAAAATAAAATAAAAAATACTTACCCTAACAGCTTGCGGTTCCCAGCTCTCAATCCATTCATTCTCGTACCTCAACGTCGGATCTCCACGTTCCGCACCCTTCTTACCCTCAGCTTCAACCGCCTTCTCTGAAGGACTCATGTTCACGTATTTGTGATACGGCGGATTTCCAGGCTTAACCATGTTATCCGCCGCCAAAACAGTTCCGACCTTAATAAGTCCCAAGCTCTCGCAAAGCTTCAGATCAGGCGTATACAGCGGCTTCAAGTGATCCAAGAACACAAAATCAATCCCATCTTTAAGAACTCCTTCCTCCGCAAGACGGGAGATGGATTCAGTAGAAGGTCCAATCACGACCTTTACAACATCTGAGAGTCCCGCAAGATCTACCAACGCCATGATGATGGCCGCAAAAACGGGGTTGTACTCGAGACAGTAGTATTTTGCTGCGTTGTTGCCTCCCGCCGCTTCCTTGACCGCGGATCCGAATAGGATTGTGGAGTATCCTATGTATCCGCCGAGTTCGAGACAGAGTTTTGGGCGGATGGTGGAGATCTGGTTGACGATGTGAAGCCCTTTCATTTCCCCGACGTTCATGAGGTATTTTGAGGTGGCGAATTTGTCGATGGTGGAGAGAATAGCTTTGGGGTTGTTGCGGAGTTGGGAGAGCTCCCGGGGGGGAAGGGAGAAGATGTGTTTTAGGAGATCTTGCTCACGGCCGTCATCGTGCTGTGGGGTGGTTTGTTAGTGATGGGGATGCGGATGGAGGAGGAGGGGACGAACGTAGACCTCGCCTTGATTGCCGTAGCGGTGCTCTGAGGTGAAGCTGCTGCCGGCCATGTTTGGTTTGTGTTTTTGGTGGTGATGTTGTTGTGTGGTGGTGTTTATGGGGGGGGTGGTTTGGAAGGGAAAGTATATATTTTGCAGTGTGAGGAGGGGTTAACTTGCCCTACTTATCTATGCTATTCTATTCATTCTATATAAACGGATTTTTTTCAAAGTCGTTGTTTTGAATAGTGCCCACGGCGTGCTCTGACAGTTGACGGGATTGATAGATAGCACGCACTTTACTACAGATAGGATACTCTCCCATTTCTTGCAACAGGATCAAATTTCATCTCACAAGCCTTCTTTCAACTGTCAAAGGCCTTTTCAGAGGCTGATGACACACTGGTAGGCCGTGGGAGTCTGACAACAGTCTTTCCAAAAATTCAGTAAGCGCCCCATAAAGAAGGGTACAGAGACAGATTCTGGCAGCACGACTTGCACACAACAAAGAGGATGAGAGAGCAATGGGATGGAGAGTAAACAATATTCCCAGTCGGTTCCCCACCCATGCATGAGTGTATCAGGACATATCACCACCACCGCCATAAATGCTCGAAAAGATGGAATCAACAATACCAAGACAAATCGAGCATATCAAAGTTATAAAACAAAACCACCAGCAAACGCCAAAAGAATTTCTAGACTGCCACTACCCAATCTACTTCGAGGCATACATACAAAGATCTCTCCCATTCACCCTTTGCCAGCAGCACAAACTTTGCTGAAGCGCCATTCCAAAAAGACTAGCAATTGTGACCGATATAACGTCAGGAGGAGCAATGGTACTTAATAAAAATTCCCTCAACGCAGTTTCTTGGCTCTGACTGTGGACTCCCTCATCACCGTTGTCCGCTGTATTGGTAGACCCATCCAAAAGGCCTATTGTTTCTTCTCTACTTTCCACACCACCACTGTAAGCTGTATCTCGAAGTCCATTCCTTTCTTTAGCCTCGTCTAAAGCATCGTACACAGCTGGAGGAAGCGGTTTGTTCATGACTTTCCAATAAGTGTTGCAGAACACGATTCCGGCCACCAGGCCTTGGATTCCCGCGAGGATGACAACACCAATTGGGCCGAATAGAACCGCTTTCTCTGGGTCATCTGGTGAAGATTCGATATTCGAAGTCATATTACTGCTATTGGCCAATTGAAGCAAAAAGGCACCTCCTTCTATCATGACAAGCGTCCAGTACGCTTTGGTGGAACGGGTTTGGCTGCCCGGGAGTCGAAAAAACCAGAATGAGAAACGCCCCCCAAAGGATGAAAGTTGGTTTACCGTCAACTAAAGTTTATGGTCAGAAATAGATCGCGGAAGTCAAATGTGCACCTGGTCCTTACGTAGAGGGGATAAAATTCACGGCTCTCCCGGAAAACACGGTTGAAAACATCCGTCAGAAGAAAGGATTTGCTCTTGATTGGAAGGTAGAATAGCAATGTTGGAAAAATACCCTGTGAATGATCGAATCAGTGTCTGCGCTCAATTTAGCTCGTGGGGGGGAACACATTATACCTGGGCGATGGAATTCTCTATAAAGAATATTGAAGCAAGAGGGAGCATATAAGGCACAAACATCGGCTTTATTATCCGTAACTTGTCTCGCCATGGTAGTCGCACAATTCCCTCTTTTACCTCATCCGTAGTCCTTGGGGCTTCTCCCTCCGGATCGGGAAGTATAAAAGCATAGGCAAGCAACGCAGCAATTGGTGCGAGGCCAACAATCACAAAAGTACTAGATGGCTTCATTCCAAGCTGTAATGTTGAAAAAGTGTACAACGAGGAACCCAACAAGGCAGCGGAACCGCTCCCAGCTGTGTAACCCCCAAAGGCGTACTTTGAACCGTGGGGATAACGTGCACAAAGCATTTGGAGCGACCTTGGCCGTTATCTTCCTACCCTATGATCCACGACACCACAAAACACAACCAAGGAGAGACCTACATGTCACCAAGATTTGAGCTCAAAGCGGCTAGCATAACGCCCAGAACCAAAACCCCAATCTTATCGAACAGCGCCAGCATTTGCAACCCAAAGAAAGAGGATACAGTGCATATTACTAGTCGCAGAGGATAGTTGACTTCTTTTGTCAATGACGTGGACTCACGGGTTACACCACCGTCTAGACCCGACCCGCCACGGCGTGTAAATAGGGAGACGGGTTGAAATTTCGAGCTGTACATATCTGGAAAACGTACGAGAGGCACTATTATTCGTGTAAGAATGGATGGAATGCTATAAGCAAAGAGAACCAGGCCAGTCGGCGCTTTGCCCGCGACTAGACTGTAAGCAAGTCAGCAATATTTTGAGAAGCCCCGAGGCTGGCCATAGCACTGAGGAGTTGTGCGTGCCTCTGCCATCGAAACTGCATCTATAGGAGGGAACCTACTCATTGGCAGCAGTTATGATAAGGCTTGCGGCAGAAACTGTCATCAGTAAATTTGGTTGAGACAAGTGCAGAGAGATAGGAACGAGCAGCTCTTACCTGAATTGCATGGTCATCAAGGTTTCTATCAACCACATGCCCACAGCCAGCCTGGCTTTCGCAATCGGCCGCATTTCGACGTCGATGTGCACCATCTTGCACTCTGATGGATGGCACCTTGCGTGGGTGGGTAGGAGACCCTAGCACAGAATGTATGTAGGAACGGTGGAATATGCACTGGTTAGGTTCAAGGATCCGCTTCAATCCATTTGTCTCGTACGAATAGGTAGATATGTCTTGAAAGAAACGGGTAGCAGTTAATGGTAGTGGTGGTGGAAGCTGTACTTAAACAAACGAACGCACTTAATAGAAAGCTAGAAGAGTGACTGTTTGTATTTACAAGAGCGCTTGTCAGTTTGGAGTATCGATACTGTTGGCGGATGTGGTTGGATGGTGATGCTGTAGAATAATGAATAAGGAATAAGGAAGGGTACTAAGTTCTGTGGTTCGGGCGTTTGGCATATTCATGTTGTTCGGAGTGTTGGCGAACTTTAAAAACAAACAAACTCAGCAGCTGCATGAATGGCTTGAAAGCCTCTTCAGTGCTGAGTACTTGCCGCCTCTCTTACCAACTACTGAAGTCGGCAATGATTTCTTGTTATGATGGCTCCGCCGAGGCATGCATGAAGTGCTATGCGCCTCGTGCTGCAAGTTTATACTATCATTTAATCACACGAGATAGTGCTATATTAATACTCATAGATCCCGCCCGCGCTGCTGTATCACCGCATGAATTACATGTAGGTATGAATGAACGAATGACTGCAATGCATTGCTTCTATATAGCACACCTCTACTGACTGATATCGTCGAGTTCCCTTAGTGACGGGTCACGCAAACCATCCTTAATTCTGACAAAAGGCTCGTATTACGGGAATTCGGTATTCTGAGGCACAATAGCACCCTTTATCCCCAAATCTAGAGCATCTAATACTTCCATTTCACTCGGAGAAAGCTCAAAATGGTAAACGTCGGCATTTTCTTTGATGCGTCGGGGGTTATCGCTTTTCGGGAGTGGGATATATTCATGCTGCAAGATCCAGCGGATGAGAACTTGAGCCGGTGTAACATTGTGCTCCTTGGCGAGTTTCGTAATGATAGGATCGTCCAAGAATTTCCCCCGTGCAAGAGGGCAGTACGCTTCGACTTGGATGCCATTCTTCTTGCAATATTCTACAATAGGTCTTTGTTGACATTGAACATGTAGCTACTTGCAATGTTAATAAAGTACTCCCAGACGCTGTTGGGTGTTCCCTACCTCAATCTGGTTGGATACTGGCATAGTGGTAGAGTACGTTTTCATCTCCTCGAGGTGCCTAACACCACTTTATTGCGAGTCAGAGGATCATTTTGCGTAGAATATTTGCTGCGGAAGGTGTCATACTAGTTGCTAACTCCAATTGCCTTTGTACCACCCTCCTCCAAGAGCTTCTCCAGAGCTTGCCAGAGTTCTTTTCTACCTTTGGGGCCGCTACTGGGGGTGTGTATCAAGAATAAATCAACGTATCCTAATCCGATCTCCTTGACACTTTGGCGGCATCTTTCGAGGGTCTTCTCAACACTACCGCGGGGACTCATAACCTTTGTTGTGATAAAAACCTCCTCTCGAGGGATGCCCGACTCGCGTACAGCTTCTCCGACTTCTGCTTCGTTTTCATAGTATTGTGCCGTGTCGATCTGACGATATCCAAACTGCAGCGCGGCCAGGCAAGACTGCTTGCAAACGCCGGGAGGTGACTGATATACACCGAATCCGATGTTTGGGCGGAGTAACGGAGCACGAGAGTTAGGTACCTCGACAGTTGATGTAAGAGTGAGTTCGGAGACGGTCATTATGATTGAAGGTGTAGTGTGATGGGAGGTCTGGGGAGAGGAGAAGATGATCAGGAGTTGCTAGTCGATTTAGATGGAGCAGGGCAAACAATGCAGAAGCCGAGTTTCTGGGCCACGTATCTTTGCAGATCACTGTCCGAGTGGGGTCGATGGATTTAGAATAGAATAAATCACTGTCCGTCTAGATTAGAGTCGGATCTCATTCAATGAAGACGATGCAACCTTCTCCTAAACTTTCCCCAAACACTGTTCAGGTACACTTCGGGATTGATTCGTGCGAGGTGAAGAACCCTAACCCTCGCCCACTGTACACAGCTTCCTTCCCATGTGCCATTCTCAGATCAAATAACCGGAGAACCTTATTACCATCCTACACCCAATTAATACTCGGTATCTCCAACGGCCCAGTTCATGATGAGTATCGCAGCATGCAATCTCAACAACTTCCCCACTTCTTTGTTACTACTCTTAGTGATGCCCAGCGCATCAATAGCAATCATCCTCACCATATTTCTACTATCAATGAACTCCTCATACGGCGAGCTGGAACGTCTCCTGACGCAGTAGCTGTTGGGGTGGGTATCCCACCCTCGACGGGAGACGGTGATGAGAAATGGAGAACGGTGGTCTACAGTACGTATATCTCTAGACGTGCCACGTTAATGCTACACAATCACTGACGAAATCAAAATTAAAGCGTATTCACAGCTTCTGAGAGCGACTACTGCTGTTGCACATCGCTTGTCCGCTTATTTGGCACCAGCGATGGAAATCGATGGATCAGGGAATGGGCCAACTGTCGGAATATTGTCGGAAAGCTCTTGGGATATGCTTCTGTGCTTCCTCGGGCTGATCAGGATGGGATATACGGTTTTACTGATAGCGTAAAAGTTCAGAAAATGCGTTCATTAGGTCTCTGGGTTAACCGTGTGGTAGCCCCCAATGTAATGCTCGATCAATCCGACATCTACTAGAATCTACTTCTGCAGTGTTGCTCCTGCATTCACCGCGCCAGTCAGAATTAGCCTCCTCTTCTGTTCCACCAGCTTGTGGTCACAGGATCATACCGGCCTCCGAGTATGCGGACGTTTATTTCCCGCATGACTGGTGGCCAACACCTTCTTTCATCAATTCGTCCTCTGTAGCATATATTCATCATACCTCTGGAACAACCAGTGGATTACCGAAACCAATACCTCAAGTGCATGCTGCGGCGACAGTTCACCTTCCCTGCCTCATTCTGAACAAGCCCGTAGCAACACTGACGACGACCCCATTGTATCATGGAGGCGTTGCGGACCTTTTTCGATCGATGATGTCTTGTTCAATGATTTGGCTATTCCCATCTTTGATCCCTATAACCTCATCGAACATTGTTCGTGCCATATCAACTGCTGACGAAGTTCTTCCAGGGACACCCGTGAGACTTTTCACCGGTGTTCCCTACATTCAAAAGATGTGTCTCGAGAGCACAGAGTGTTTACAGGCATTAAAAAAGATGGATATTGTTGGATACGGTGGAGCACAGCTACCAGAAACTGTCGGAAACGCGCTGGTAAACAACGGAATAAATTTGGTCAGTAGATTTGGGAGTACTGAGTGCGGATGTGAGTCCAAATATATCCTGGGAGTGTCGGGCGGAACTAACAGATGCAGTTTTGATGAGCTCATACAGAGATTTCAGCACAGACAAAGCATGGGATTACCTCCGGGTATCTAATGATACAACAGGAATCTCTTTTGAATGTCAGAGCGATGGAACCCAAGAGCTTGTAGTTCTTCCGGACTGGCCACATATGGTTCGCGCCTGCGCGTTTCTTCGAATATAAATTCTCACTCGAGTTGACAGGCAAAACGAAACCGTCCCGATGGATCATTCGCTACTTCGGATCTATTCACACCTCACCCTACGATTCCCAGAGCGTATAAATATGCTACGCGAAGCGATTCCACCATCGTTCTGACTAACGGCAAAAAGTTTGATCCGACGCCAATTGAGGTTGAACTGAAGAAGCTAGATATCGTTGAGGAGGCAATTGTGTTTGGTCAAAACAAGGAATATCCGGGGGTCTTGGTGTTTCCTTCATGCAAAGAAATATCTGACATCGAATCCTCGGAGCAGTTGAATCAAGCTTTGAAAACCATCAACGCAATGTTGCCATCGCACGGCCGCATTGCACATGAGATGGTGGTTTTAATTGAATATGGCAAAGACTGGCCAAAAAGCAGTAAAGGAACTCCACTTCGGAATGCTGCCGAAGAGGTATTTGCAAACGAAATTGAACATGCACGCCAACGGTACGAAAATATCGACAGCGGGGTGAAGATGGGAACCGAAGATGGAGAACGGCTTCAAAAGTTAGTTGCAAGAATAGTAAGACAAGTTGTAGGAAGGGAACTCGACTGTGAGGAAGACTTCTTTATGGTCGGTGTCGACTCAGTTATGGCTACTGCCATTCGAAGGATGCTTCTGGGAACCGTTGATATGAAAATCCCCTTACCTATGAATGCAGTTTTCGAGCAACGTAATATAAAAAAGTGGGTAATCTTTTTATATTCCCAACCAATACTGACCGTTTAGCCTCGCCCAGTACTTGGCCGCGGGTCACGAAGTGGATCATGAAAGCGACCATGAGCTCGCTGATATGCGTGAAATGGTCAATCAGCTCAAGAAAATCAGTGTTGAAAAGGAAATATCAAGACCCCAAGTTGTGGTAAGTAACACTCATACCAAGGTGTATTCACTCTGACCAGCCACAGCTCCTTACCGGCGCAACTGGCGCGCTCGGCGCCCACATCCTTCATGCCCTCCTCAAAGCCAAAGTCAAAAAGGTTATATGCCTCTGCCGTGCCGAGTCTGCTTCAGCAGCTACTGTTCGAGTCCTTGAGAGTTTGAAACGGAGAAAGCTTCCAATGATGTGGGATGAAGCAACTACCACTGTGCAAGCATGCCCCGCCGAATTTTCGGAAGCTCATCTTGGTGTGCCGAAAGAAACATTCTCCAAGTTGGCAACAGAAGGAACAATGATCATACATGCCGCCTGGCCTGTCAACTTTCTTGCTTCACTTCCCTCGTTTGAGGCTGCTCTTGCTGGTACCCGGAATCTTTTGGAGTTAGGAAATACGGGCACAAAAAAGCGGTTTGTTTTTTGCTCTTCGACCGCCTCAGTGATTCGCTCTCCCTCACCAATCCGAGAGGAATTATCGGACAATCCCGAAGACGCTTCTACCCTTGGCTACAGCCGCTCGAAATGGGTTGCAGAGGGGATCGTGCATAGAGCTGGTGGAGAAGTAGTGAGGCTTGGGCAGTTGTCCGGTGATACCAAAGAGGGAATATGGAATCCAGAGGAAGGTTGGCCTTTGCTCCTGAAGACTCTTGGTCAAGTGGGCTGTTTGCCAGAGCTTAAGGAGAGAATTCAATGGTTACCGGTGGATGTTGCGGGCCAAGTAGTTGCGAATATTGCACTCAAGGGAGGAAACTGTAGGACTGGAGTGTGGCATGTGTTGAACAGTAGAGCAGTGGAGTGGCAGAGGGTACTTGATACAATGGAAAACTGGTGCGGAAGGTTTGAAAGAGTTCCCCCCGAGGAATGGGTGAGGTTGTTAGAACTCGAAGAGCGAAAGGGGGTGACGGTGAAGTTGCTCGGACTTTGGAAAGATACGGTGAGTTTATATCCCAACTGCTCAATTGACCTAGGTACTAGTAACTGACTCGTGCAGTATGGAACCAACCTAGCCAACAAGGAGGTTAAAGAGCCCGTGTATGAGGTGGGAAATACAGATGGGGTGTATCCCGGGTTTGCAAGAGGAATTGATATTGATGAAGCTTATTTGAATCGAATTTTTGCAGCTTTGGGGATAGAGAGAAGTGGATCGAGGCTCTTAGACTAGTCAAAATTTTATTTGTTTTACTTGTTATTTCACTCTAGAGAACGTTTACTTTTAAAATCTTGTGGGTAACGCAGGTGGCATCTATGTGCCACTCCGGTATTGAACCATGGTTTCTGCTCTTTCCTTTGTGGATCGTGAAATGAGAGTGTTCTGAAACTGAACGTACTGCGCTCAAGTTCTCTTCTCTGGCCCTTGCCCTTGGCCCTGGGTCCTTGGGCTGTCATCACTGAATCATTTCTTATGATTAGCCGCATAAAGTAACGTGAAACGGGTAAGCTATTATAGCCCCAGGCAAGCTGCAACCTCATGCCAAACATCCGCAGCAATAATGGAAGACGACATCTACCTCCAATCGACCCAATACCGCTACTTTACCTTCACCCCTCAAAAACTCTCTGAGATTCGCCACCATACCAACGCTCTCGCTTCAACGCGTCTACAATCCAAGTTACAATCCCTAATCTCCTCCGGCGACCTCACCCCATCCTCGGCCTCACCCGACCCCTCCGCGTCCCCAAACCCCAATAACAAACCCTCCATCCTTGAACGCGCGCCGCTCACTCCCAGCGAGGAATTGAAACTCGTCTCTTACTACCTCACCACACTCGTGGCGCTATGCGACCACTTCAAAACAGGTTCCGCCGTCAAGGCAACAGCGCTCACCTTCCTCTCGCGCATATATCTCCGCATTTCGCCGCTCCAGATCCACCCAAAAACGCTAATGCTCCCGATCTTGTTCCTGGCGTTCAAGAGTGAAACCGGAATGCAGAGCGCGAGCTGGTTCATCCGTACAGCTGCAGAGGCTAATCTGACGATAACTAAGGAAGAATTGCTAGCGCCGGAAATCAATATCGCCATGAACCTCCGTTGGTCTTTCCACATCCTGCATCCATATCGTGGCGTCGAGGGCGTAAAGCTTGAGCTTCTGGCGCTCGCCACAGGGATATACCCAGGTCAGCAGGTAGACGGGGGAGGGGGAGGAAAGAGTCCGTATACACGGGAAAGGGTGGAAAAGGCTTGTGCAAAAGCGCGGGCACTGCTGACGGGGGGCGCGCTGTTCACGGACGTCTACTTTCTCTACACGCCTTCGCAGATAACGATGGCGGGGGTGTGGGCGCAGGATCCGCCGCTAGTCGAGCATTACCTGGGCGTCAAGTTTGCGGTCGAAAAGACGCGGGCACGCCTATTACGCGTGGTGAAGGAGTGCGCAGAACGCCATCTGATGGCAAAGAAGGACGGGGAGTACCATTATCCAGAGCTGCTTCTCCGCCTGCCACAGAATGGGGTTCCCATGGACGCCGAGGTGACGCCGGAACTAAAGAAAGAGGTACATAAGCCATGTGTCAACTCTCTTTTTAAGTCCGAAACACTAATGATGGTAATATAGGCGGTACGAATTGACAAGAAGCTATTCCACCTCCGGAAGCCCCTGAAAGACGCGAAGGGGAAGCATTCTGCAAGCGACGCGGCAGAGGAAGAGAGGAGGGCCAAGAAACGGAAGCTGGAGCAAGAGAAGAGGGATAACGACGATGTGTTTGGTGGTGCTATGATAAAGCGGAAATAGGTGAGGAGGAATGGGGTTTTTAGTTTTGTGCAACATTTCTTATGGGCGCTGAAGTATATGGGAAATGGCGTTTGTCGAATTTGTCATGTCATTAATTAGAATGGAGTTTTTGTTATATACACTTCAGGGTTGCGGTTGAGTGATATGGCGTGCATGAAATGTCACAAATGAAAGTCTTCTAAGTGCTTTCTATGTTTGTCTTCTAACACCATCAATCATTGATTCCCCATTCTTAGTACCCCAGCTGGCTAATGCACAACTCGGCTCCCAGTTTTGTTGAAAGCATTCAACCTCACCCCAATACACACAAAAGTTAAAGGCGGGTGGTGAAAGAGAGGATCCAGTGACATAGGAAGCTCGAAGAAATACGGATATATACAAAACCCGGTTTCAATCAATGGTAATTTGATGAAACACAAAAAAAAGCCTCCCAATCCTAGTTCTATCACAGCAAAAGATGAGAGAAAACCTAACTAATACATTAGCAGACAAGTTTGTAAGGTACTGTTCTGCTACATAGAGAGTAAATCAACTATTACACGTTGAAATGAAATATGCCGCTGTAATTCCTGTGTTTGGCGGTAAGGTAGTTAAAAACTGTAGTCTGGGTACTGAATGGTCTCATAAAGGCGAATCGAAGTGTGGTGGTAATATCGTTACAAATGGACAGGGATTAGGTCTGTAGCCGCAAAACCCCGACCACAGTTAGGACACTTTCTCGACCGTGAGGCAATTCGTTCATCTGCACATTGTTTGCAAAACACATGGCCACATGTTCGGATTGCCGTGTTTTTAAAGCGTCCCCGGCAAACTGCACAAAGAGCAATTTGCTGTGGCCATTAGTATAGACATCGATTCCAGCAGAGACAGAATGGCATACCCTCAACGCTTCCAGTTGGCTATTCTCACTCTCAACTGGTTTATTGCTCTCCAAAGCCCTCTCCGCCTCATCGATCTTGACATGCAATTTCTCAATCTCGATCTCGGCGTCTCTGCGTGTTGCCGATTCCTTGGCCAGAGAAGCGTCGCGGTTTCTGAGTGATGTATTTAATTGTTCCAGTTGGGATTTCAAGGAATCTATAGTGTTTGACTGTTCCGTCATACGAGACTGCATTTCGCGGTTCTTTGAGAGCAGCGCTTGATTGCTATTTTTCATCTCCGAGATCTGCTTTTCCATATTGGACTGCGCACATGGTTAAACAAGGTATCTGCATAACCGGTGTGATTATCTTACCATCAAGTCGCGAACTTTTTTCTCGGCTTCCTTGAGCTGCGTGATAATCTCTGTGCTTTTTGAGTTTTGGCTTTTTAGTGCTCGATTCTCGAGCTGTAGCCCTTCTTTTGACTTCATTGCGGTAAAGTACTTTGAATCGGCCTTGTTTTTCTAGGATCCTCAGTTAGTAAACCCAACCTTGCCATCTGTGAGATGTGCACTCGTACCTCAGCCATTAGTCGCTTCAGTTTTTCCTCCGTCTCCTGCAGATGCGCAACCTTCTTGTTGCTCAGCTCATGGGCTTTCTTGAAGGCTTGCTCTAAACCTGGCAATTCCTGCTCTAGCACCTTATATGCCTTGTCCAATTGTTCGTGCTTTTGTCTTAGCTGTGGCAAGTCAAGTTCTGTTATGTTCGGATCGCTTGGTTGTGTCTTCGAGTCTAGCTCCTTCTGTAATCGCTCAACCTCGAGCTCTAAAGATGCAATTCTAGCCGCCCGAGCTTCTGCAAGCTCGCCGACCTCTTTTGCCGCAGTGAACTTTGCATCCTCTCTCGCCCTCCGCAGAAGTTGGTCCTGCAATAAATCATCTCTGGCTCCACGTATTCGTGCCAAATCCGATTCTGTCTTCGACAATTGAGTTTGCATCTCGTCGAGGACAGCCTGTTGCTCCTCCAAAATCTTCTCTTTGAAGCTCGATCTTTCACCCTCCAATGCTTCAATCCTGTCACTCAATTCCTTATTTAGCGCCTCGATATGGTTGTACCGGGTAGCGATATCTTCCAGTCTAACTTTTAAATTTTTATACGCATCACAACTCGAGATGTCGTCTTCGGTCAACCGACCAAACTAGCAAACCCAACGTCAGTCACGAGCGCTGCGGAACATCTGATGGGTGAAATAAGCACCTTGATCGTAAAAGTTGTAACTTGCTCTGATAGACGAGCGTTATCCACCTGCAACTGCTGGATTTCCTCCTTCTGCTTGCTTGCAATTGCCTGCGCTTCCTTCCTAGCCTGTTCAACATCCGCATAATGACCTTCTGCAACCTTTGCGCTAATCTCGCGGTCTTTTGCCGATTGCTCTTCATCCGTCATTTTTGTGTCCTTTTGCGGTTCCGGTCCTGCGTTTGCGTTGAACATCGCTTGACGCTCAATCTTCGCCAGAGTTTGACTCTTTAGTCGATCAACCTTCTTCTCTGCCGTCAGGTATTTGACAGTCGCTTCAGTTAGCCGCGCATTTGCACTCTCTACTTCTTTTTCAAGTCGCGCAATTTCCACCTTATTAGCCTGTTGATTTACTAGCAGATGGCGTATTCTGGATTGCATTTCGTCAATGCGCTCCGATTCCTCCTTAAGATGGGAGCCCGATTTTATAGTCTTGAACAACACCTTTAAAGACATTGTGATATGATCGCGCTTTTCTTTGAGATGTTCCGCAAAGCTAGCTATGTCGTTGAATAGCAGTGACGACGGGAATTCGGAAGAAGCTGTAAATCCAACTGTTAACGCCAATCTTAGCTACGCACACATTCGCCAATGGCAAAAAGTCTCCTACCTCCATTTTGATAGGTGTTGGCGCTGCTATCAGGGGCTCCGGCTAAAATTCTGACTTCATCAAGGAGCTGATGTCAAATCACTCAGTCAAAAAACACCATAGGATATGGGCGTTGGGTATGGTACCTGTGTCCACCAAGCATCTACAATCCGGAGGTGATCATCATGGTAAGCTGACCTTTTATCCAGCTCTTCTACTCGACTTTCTAAGATATTCCGTTCTCTTTTATACTCCTGCATCTGCCGCCATATCGCTTCTTTTTGAAAGTGCTGTTGAGGGGTGCATGTATACGTCAGTACTGCTGTCACTTCAACATTCTATCGAGGTTCGGACAAGCCGCATCGCACGCACCACACAGAGGAGTCAAGTGTAGGGAACACGTACAATTACATCTTCCTGACTTTGGGGGACCTGGTGATTGTTCTGAGTTTGTGAAGAAGACTGTATCGCTTGTCGCTTGTAGGGAGGGTGGGAATCATCAGATGGGTCGTGAGGCACTGGTCGCTTCCGGTCTTCCATGACGACGACAGAAGAGCTTCTCATGAGAAATAGGGGGGGCGGTGGAGGGGGGCGAGAACGATACGCCAGCTGACGGCGACTACTACGCGGCAAAAGGGGGTGTGCAGAAACTGGACAAGCTTGAAGAAATGGGGAAGAGAGCAAGAAGAGTATTGCGAGAAGGAGGGGGAAGAGGAGGAGGAGGAGGTGGAGGAGGTGGAGGAGGTGGAGGAGGAGGAGGGGGAGGCGAGAGCCGAGGCGGGTCGAGGCGGAGGTGCGAAACGATAGTGATAGCTATTTTTTGATTTTCGACTTGTAGTTGGTAGTTGTCTACGTTGTAAGAAGAGGGTGAGTCTGTTCAGTTAAGTTGATAGAGAAAGAGGAACAGGATGAGGACGAAGAGGAGTCTGATGAGAATGTCGTTCAAGGCAAGGACTAGATGATGGATGATGGCTTGGAATTCATTTTGGGTCGCCTGAGCTTCTTCCGTTTTTCCCTTCCTTGGTTAGCCATTATCCTTGGCCGGTTAATTTCTTGCTCTTTTAGGTTAGTTTTTTTCCTTTTATGCTGTTAGTCATTAACATCGCTTACTCTTGTCTTGTTTGGGCGATCCAGCCGTTGCACAGCACATTTTAAGCCGCACTAGAGTACTCTCCGCGCTTGAGCACCGTCGCTCACACACTGATAGTCTTACATCGCTGAGCCCCAAATCATCGTGATGAGTTCCGTCGTCAGTATGTGCTGCCTGCCTTCGTCAATCCTTCTTTTCGCTTCGGACTGGCTGATCGCTTCCAGACAAATCGAAAAACAAGTTTGCGCCAAAGGCGAAAGTTCGAGCTCGCAATGTTGCCTCGGCCACTCCAGCGGCCACAGATTCGAATCAATCCGTCGCGTCTACTCCGGCTCCAGTAGCCGGATCCAAATCCCATGTAGAGGTCGTCATCAATTTACCGACTAAACCAGCCGCTACACTCGCGACTGATCCTCTACCGACACCAATCTCGCAGTATTCGTCCTATGAACAGGAGCGTGAGTCTTTGTATCACGATCGCAATGCGGGCATCCCGGTGCTGGCGGGGGCAAGCGAGAAAGTTCTCCCTCTCATCGGTGACACCGTACCTACTCCGGCTGGAGCGACACCCGGAATTATACTGCTTCCAACCGCAGAGAGCGTAGGGGAAGTAGATACTGAACGAGGGACGGAAGTAATTGGGATTCCACGGCTCGAAGACGATGCCGTTCTTGAAAGCCCAATGGTCAGCGTAGTGGCGGAGAGAATTGAGAATGATAAGGCAAAGACTAAGAGAAAGGGAAAAGCGAAAGAAGTACCCGAAGAACTAGGACAAGCTTCAGTGAACGATACTGAAGCTGCGGCTGAGGCGAGTGGTGCTGGAACCATAGCATCGGAAACAACGGCAACGGCAACGGCAACGGCAAAGAAGACTCGAACTCGAACAGTTCGTGCTCCTCGAGCACCAAAACGCAAAGCTACTACTGTATCGGCTGCAGAATCAGAAGCAGGCTCATCAACAGGGCAGATTCGGAGGTCTTCCCGTGAAAAGAGACAGAGGACAGCGGACGCAAATTCTGAGGGAACTGCCGAAGAAGGTCGTGATGAAGAATCTCCAGAGGACGAAGATGCTTTCGAAGAAGACGAAGAGGATGAGGACGAATACCAAGAGGAGCAACAGTCCAAGAAGACCAAACCGAAACCCATCAAAACAAGGACACCTCGAAAACCAAAGGCACCCACAAAGACCAAAGAACCTAGCGAACGCAAGACACGTCGTCGTCGTGCTGAATCACCCGTGAATGCAGAGCATCGAACCATTCAGGAGAGTGTTGTCAAGATGAAGGACCTCTGTCAGGATCCAAGGATAGGCAAGAAGTCAAGGCGAGGCAAGGAGCTTGATGAAACGGATTGGAACGAGGTCGTGCGAAGACAGCGGGCATACAAAGCGGAACTCGCTGCCCGAAGAGCAAGGGGAGAAATTGTAGATGAAACAACGGAACAGAGATTAGAAAGGTTGGCCGAAGCTTCCACATCTGCACGAGCAGTTGTGGCCGCGCCACAGATGCGCGTGGTCGATGGACAGATTGTGATTGATGAGGAATCACTCCGTATCGACCGTCACAAGCGAGATGCACTTGAGGAAGAAACCATGGAGGTTGTTGAGGAAAATGTTCACACCCGTCTTGTCAACTCCGGTACCTGGGCCAAGCGTGACAAAGGAGATAGATGGGAGGCAGAAGACACTGATCGGTTCTATGAAGCTCTGTCTATGTTTGGCACGGATTTTGAGATCATCTCCAGACTCTTCCCGGGTCGCTCCAGACGTCAGATAAAGAACAAATTCAATTGTGAAGAACGGAAGGAACCGCAGAGAGTTACTCAAGCGCTGAAAACTCGTGTCCAGGCCGGTGTGTTGGCATAACCTCAGCTTAATAGCAGAACATTACTGAAGTCTTGTCTAGATATGAACGAATACTCTACCATTGCCGGACAGCAGTTTCCCGATCCTATTGAGCTGGAAGAAGAGTTGCAACAGTTACGCGACGAGCACGAAGCAGAAGCTGACTTTCAAAAAGAGCAAGCTGTGGAAATGGAGCGTGAACGTCAAGAACTCGCAAATCAAGCCATGCGAGACGCCGAGAATGGCGTTGTTCACGAGCAGCCTGGCAAAAGGAAAAAGAAAAGCAAGACCAAGGATCAAAAGACCGGCGAAGTAGTGCTGTCTATGAGCATCGAAGAGTACGAGAGAGAGCGCTTGAGGCAATTAGAAGAGGATGAGGGTTAATTTTTATCGGAAATTGTATGGTGGTCTGGAGATTCTTTTCTTGGGAACTGGCTTTGATTTTCTATCTGCGGGACGGAGTGCATTATATTTGGAACAGAGCCTACAACGAAAAAGTAGGAATTACGGAAGTAAATTTATTGTTCGTTACAAACGGAGTGAATTCCGGAGTTGAATCATCAATTATCATTATCATTGTCATCGTCACTACGAGATGGTCGAATCCAGACTCGATGTAGTGGCACGTGACTTTGGCTACGTCATCAGAGAGTTGGAAAATGGTGAAACTTTCAATTCACCTTTTAAATTTGCGGCAAGAAATCCCATCAGACTTGAGGGTGGCGCTGACCAAAAAGAATGGATGTTAACTTGCAGATAGAAGTGTGGTGATCCGCCATATCTGCGTAGTAGGTATTTAGCACTGCCCAAAAAGGCTTGTCTTGTTTCTCACACATCACCACCCCCACAATAATGTCGAAAAAACGAAAACCCGGTGTTCTCTCTAATACGGCCAAACAAAAGTTGGCATACGCCGCACACAAGAAAGCCCTGCGCAAAGAGAAAGCTTCGCCTGCTCGTCCTCCTCCTTCAAAGGTCAAGAAACAGAACCAGCGTCCTCCACCGCCCTTCAACAAAAACGACTGCGTACTCCTCGTTGGCGAGGGGGATTTCTCATTTGCACTCGCATTGAAAAGGCATCTTGGAGTGAGTAATATTACTGCAACATGCTATGACGATGAACAGACCCTTGCCGAGAAGTATCCTCAGGCGGTCGATAACATTACGGCTTTTGTCGATACCAACATCAGCGCAAGACCACAGGATACAGACAAGGAGGCGGAAGACGAAGCGGGGCATGATAACATGGACGAAACTCTCTCCGATTGGGAAAACAACATTAGTGCAAAGCCAGGAAAAACAGCAGGCGAATTTAAGGTCCTCTACGCAATCGACGCCACTAAGCTTCTCAAACGTCGTATCTTTTCCAAATCCTCGCGTCGTTACGACCGTATAGCATTCCAATTCCCTCACGTGGGTGGGATTACAAAGGACCAGACACGGCAGGTACGGTACAATCAAGAGTTACTCCTCAATTTCTTCAAGAATGCAAAACCCTTGCTCACCCCCGACACTGGAACCGTGATCGTCACCCTCTTCGAAGGCCTACCGTACGAACTGTGGAATATCCGCGCTTTGGCGAAAGAAGCCGGCCTGTTCACAAAGACGAGTTTTGCTTTCGATGCATCAGAGTATCTAGGTTATAAGCATTCCCGGACGCTGGGGAATATCGAGGGTAAAGGAGGGGCATGGAAGGGTGAAGAACGGAAAGCTAGAATGTACATTTTCGGCGTAGAGGCCGCGTGGACGGTTGCGAATAGGAAAAAGATGGACAGGAAAGGGAGTGACGATGACGATGACTGAAAATACAATGACCATCCCTAGTTTCTTCAAATTGCATCTCTGCGCTTAACAAGAAAAAGCAGACCAAGAACGCCGACAGGATAACTCAGACAAACAAGAAACAGCTGCAAAAGGTTCAAATAGAACATTCTCGGGACCCATCACATGATATACACTTTCCTCAACATACTCGCCTCCAGTTCCTCACCTGTCGTCGGGTCCCTCACCTTCCCCGCCGGTAGATTCAGCTTGCTCGCCAAAAGATCAAGTCTCTCCCTCCCATATATCCGTCCATTCGGCAATATAACTGGATCCGGCTCCACCGACGAGCGAGCGTGATGCGCATACGGAACATGTCTCGCAAGGTTATTCAGCTCCGTTGAGCATATTGGACACAATGACGTGGTAGTGCTAGCTGTGTTGCTGCTTGACGATGCTATCGAAGAGTGACACGATGGCGTTTTGAGGGACGAAAGTCCTGCGGATAAGGCAATGTGAATTGATGGCCGCTGAGGAAGGCCGTAGAGATTGTGATGAGTGTTGACGAAGGAGTTGGCAAGGATTTCCCAGCGTTCAGGGGAGAAGAGAGTCTATGGGAGACATCAGCTCCTATTTAAAGCGCAGTAATGTAGCCCATACCTTATACCTAGCCACGGCCGTACTTGGGAAAACAGTCAAAAGTCCCGCCGCCCGTTGTATGTCTTTAAAATGTGTCTCCGCATGCGGCGCGAGGTACTTCTTCGAGTGTGCCAGAGCTTCCGGTCTTCGACAGCTCCGCACCATCTCGATAAATTGCTGCAGGCGTAATTCAAACTCGAGAGTACTCTACACCACATTATGTCAGCTTGCGTACATGGCAGAGTGAAGGACGAACCTTCTGCTTTCTCAAAGACTGCTTATTGTCCGCGCACCACGCCAAACACTCAGTCGTGCTCCCTCTCCTCAAGCTCTGCTCGATCTTTGAGCACTGCACAAAGACATCGACATCTACCAGCTCCTACACTAATAATCAGCCGCCCTTCTTCCCTACTTCTATCGGAGCTACTCACCATGATCCCCTTCTCCTCCGCCAACCTCCTCGCAGTCTCTCCATACCCACTCCTCAACAAAAAGTCTACCAGCAGCCTATCCAGCCTAATCCTAGACCAGCGATCATACCTCGGATCTACAAGACTAGGAACATCATAGAGATCCTGTAAATGGGCAATCCTCTTCCTCTCATGTCCATGCAGTATTTTCTCCTCCTCATGCAACGCCTCGACCTTCCTCTTATACCCTTGCATCCTCTGGATAACCTGTTCGAGGCTTTTGATCGAATCCTCAGCACTTGCCCCTCCCTCTGTAGCCGCCTTCGCAGCATCCTTAATCGACGCCATAACCACGCCCTGCTCGCGCTCAAAGTGTTTCTGTGCCGTTTTAAAAGTCTTGCGCAACATCTCATGCGGGAGTCGGAGGAGCGGTTCATCCTGTATTCCTCGTTAACGTGCGGGGTTTGACGGCAAGGGTGGCAGCTTACGAGGAGAAGGTGGCTTTCAGTGTCAAGCTTGCTGGTTGAAGTCGACATTTTTGTAGTCGGAGATGACTACCTGGGTGTCGGGTAGTGGTGAACAAACAAATAAACCTATAGATATATGGATTTCGGGGGTGAGCTGTGATCGGGAGTGGACAGCGATGTGGTTGTGATGCAGTGGTTTCATAGCACACACACGTGATAGTTGCGCTAATACTCTCTGACGTATGTTAAACATGAGCTTCACTCCGCTCAGACACAAGACCTGAAGTTCACAATCAGGGTAGAAAATTTTCAGTACAGCAGTAGAAGAGAATCATATACTAACAGATGTGGGAATAGGACAAAGATTCAGAGAAAGAATTGCGATGGATTGGTGAGCAGATAGATGAGTAGAGAGCTTGGAGGAAGAGGAAGAGGAGGAGGAAGAGGAAGAGGAGGAGGAAGAGGAAGAGGAAGAGGAAGAGGAAGAGGCAGAGGGACGGCCACCCAGACAATGCAGAGTCTGTCTCGCACAAAATATATGAAAAAAATCAATAAAACATAAAATAGCACTCGAGCAGATCACATGATCAGTCACATGATTGTATGATAAAAAACACGTGATCTGCACAACCGGTTATCCTGAAGTGAACTTCAGGCATACAGAGCCAATGCGCTGTGAGATCATGCATGCAAGTGTGGGGAAATTGCTTAACGAGAGAAGCTCTGTGCGACGCATGCTTTTGATGTCACTCGGCAGCGATCACCGCCTCAAAATCTGCACTGTACTCTAGAGTAATGAATCTGAAGAAACGAGCGTGTAGGTGATAGGATCTCTATGCGCAGTTGATAATGCGGTGAATCTTGCACTGGAGCCACAGGGTTGATGGTGGAATTTTGGAATGGTATAAAACGATGTCCGGCATTCGGGAATGAGCAATACAATCATACTAATGGCAGCTTTCTACCAAAATGTGATGCCTTTTCATGATATCGGTACAATGAGGAATAGAGAATTCCCCACTTAACATAAGAAAAACCAACAAAAAGCCTCGCGCTGTGTTTCTTCGTTTGAACCCAATGCTCGGCCCATTTCTTGAGCGCCTTGTCATCCTTCTGTCTGGAAAAAGTCTCCAAATCGATAGCTTATAATTTGCGTCCGTATCTTCCAGGCAGTCTTTCAACACCCTGCAACCTACTGACTCCGACATGGAGATACAGATTGTTGCCAATCACAGCCCACTCTGCCATCCGATACACGCAGTCGTGTTCCAGATCCAGAGATCCATTTATATTCCTATCTCGACTTAGTGGAGAAGCAAGCACTAGGACTCATTCCTTCAAGAAACATCCATGTATCAATCCTTCCAGGAAGAGTGGGCGGAATCCCTACTATATAACAGACGAGGCGTACCCGTATGGCGAGCTTGCGAGCACCCAAAATTAAAGTAGCGTGTAGCCACACACGCCCGAAGGAGCCGGAGGCGAGTTCGGCCCAACTTTGAGGGAGAAAAACCAAAGTATGAAGACTTATTTCTCAGGGTACCGTGTGGTCCCCACACGCGTGTTCACTTGTCATCAATAGAATCTCTTCGGACGGGGGGCTTTTGCGACGCATGATGTCCGAACGGACCGAGCCATGACAGACAGGTATGTATATACTCGTACTAAAAGCCACTGCAGCTGTCATCAACATTGATCCAATTTTAACCAACTCATGCTGCAACCACTTGGTATCAAAACCAATCGGAGGAACTTGCAATGCCTATGCTATAGTTCAATGTGCGAAAAAATCAATTCCCACCACTCCCCAGGCAAAACCACACGCCGGGCTTATGAAAAGAAACAAAACCAGCCCACCAAGGAAATTTTTTGGATATGAATTCATGCTTTCGTGATGACGGGAAACATTTCCACATTTCCGATGTAAAAAAGGTATGCTACGTCCTCCTCTAGTCCTTGTACAAGAATCGCAAACAAATCAAACTATTAACCCTAGGCCACTTATGAAATGAATTGTCCCACTCCTCCCAACTCTCCTTCTTTGGCAGCAATTTCAAAGTATCCGTAGATGATACTAAACACATTAAGTTAGAATTGATTATTATATAAAGAAAACCCAGTGTCAGGTTTACTTACGTGACAGCCAACAGGATTCCTGTACCAGATCCAAGAGCGCCCATAAGGTCAGAAGCAACTGAGAGAGCACCAATACAGGCACCACCGAAGGCAGCCGCAGTGGGTATAACTCGCTTAAGCTCCTTGTACATGCTCTGTTCCCTGTGACCAGCCATAACCAGTCCCTGTTCCTTCAACTGCTTGGCGACATCGCGAGGGCTGGAGCCGGAAACTTCAATCCACGTCTTGGAGAAAATAGCACAGGCGCCGAGCATGAACACGATATAGAGAGCAGTGTGAACCGGGTCAAGGAGAGCATCGGTAAAGTTTAGAGGAGGCGACATGTAGTACGAGATACCCGAAGTGGCGAAGAGCTGAGCGGATCCTTCTTTAGGCTCCCAGACACCAAGAAGACGGACAAGAAGATTGTCGGAGAAGCGATTGTACAGCATCTGGGAAACCAAAAAGACGTTGGAACTCAAAGCTGACTGCAACATGATGGGCATGTTGCTAGTGTAGAAAAGGCGGACGGGGTAGGTTCCTGCATGAAGCAATTAGATGGATACACAAAAACGAGACATTGTTCTTACCTCGAGTCCCACGGTACTTGCTCGACTTGACGGGTATCTCGACACGGAAGCCCTGAAGGTAGATAACCGATGCGAAAACAACAAGGGTTGCCAAAAGGTTCATGACGTTGGGCAAGTTCTGGCGATAGAAAGCCTCCTTCAAAGCACGCTGCTTGTTGTCCCAGGTCAAAAGGAGGTGGAAAAGAGCAATAACGGCGCCCTCGAATTCGGGACCACGACCAGTGTTGATGGTAGTTGGAGAAAAAGCCTTCCAGATGATGCTCTCACAGATGTTGGTAGCGATGAAAAGAGAGATACCGGATCCCAACCCGTAACCCTTCTGAAGAAGCTCATCCAGAAGAATAACAATTAATCCGGCGACAACGAGCTGAAGAACCAAAAGAAGACAGACACCCGCACCAAGATCGCTGGGCTGGCCATAAAGACCAGTCAAGACGTATACTGTAGCCTGTCCGAGAGAGAGAATAATGGCAAACACTTGCAAAGATCAGACAGAGTTTCACAATCGGACCTGACGGAATGGAGAACAAACATTTCTGGGCAGTCTGGTACAATTCGCGGTCCGACTTGAGATCAAGGTTAACATCGATGAGATGAGTACCGGCAAGAAGCTGGAACACCATTCCGGAAGAGATAATTGGTGATATGCCGAGTTCCATTAGAGTTCCCCGATTACTAGCCAACATCATTCGTAGCCAGTAGAGTGGATCGGATGTCTATTTCTCGCTATCAGCTTGTAATCGGTCGCCGCGACAAGCAATCTTACATCTGAGGACACAATTCCGTATAATGGCATTTGGCTCATGACCAAGAAGATAACCAACGTCAACTGTCGAAGCGTGCACGGTTAGCCCATTTCAACCTCCATCTCGTCCACATCACGAATTGGATCGAGCTTACCCCGGTCCACATCATCCTCTGCTGAAAGGGAACCTTCCGCTCCGGTGCCGCAACCTCAGGAAGGTACGGCACAAAGGGTTTGATTGTATCCAAGAACCGTACTGTCGGACAACAGGCATAGTCAGTTCAGTTCAGTCGCACAGATGAGGACGGCAAACATACAGCCAGACATGGTGATAGAAAGGCGGCTGCCTCAGGAAAATAAGAAAGGAAGAAGGTGTTACTGGAGAAGAATCCAGATAGCGGTAGTTGGTGGTTGGGTTTTAAGGAGAGGTTGTTGCTCAGGAGAAAGTCAGAATTTAGATTGAAGTTATGGGTGTTGAGGGAATCTGGCCTCTCAGCCCCGGATTGACTAAGCCGCAACACTAACAACGACAAGTCAATATAAGTGACACAGGAAGTGCCAGGAACCGCACGAGGCAGAGATGTCTATAGTCGTCAGCAGCGCCAGATTGCAGAATTGAGAACGCGATAGACATCTATATAGATCATATTACACTACCAATCTACTTTGGTTGACCAAATGTTTCGAAAAGACAAATCGGGTGTAGGTAAACGTGGAATTCAATTTGTGGCATTACTGGGCAGCAACTTCAAGTACTGAAGTACCGAGTACCGAGTACTCGATGTGTCCTTGTCTCGCATCAGACGTTACCTTGGAAGCGCCGCCCCTAATTCGCTGCTCACTGGGTTTTCGCGATGATTTTTGACGTGTCAAAAACCATCCCAAGTGAGAGAATCTAAAGATGTGTCCAATAAGCGTTTTGTGTACTTTAAGTAAGGTACAATCACGATCTTGGGCAGTTATGCATACTTTATATAATTTTGTTTACTCTAGAGTCCACCAAGACTGGCTTAGAAGATAAATTCGAATAGTTAGAGGTATCACTTGTGCGCCCAATACGTTGTACCATCACTGATAATTCTCCCTCTAAAATTCCATCATGTCCGGTAATCCCCGTTCTATCACCAAAAATCAGTATCTCTCCATGGTCACAACCGCACGAAACAACTCAGATATGGAGGCACTCACGATTGTTACATATTCATGCGAGAAATCGCAAGTATAATACACTGCTTCCTGGCCGCCTCCCGTGCCCAGGCTCACTCGGATCTCGAGATCTTCCATGGCCAGAATCTGACTCGCCCTCTCTTCATCCACATTCTCAGGTTCTCCATTCACCAAGAGCTTCAACTCTTTGCTTGCGTCTGTGGGAATAAACGAGACATTCGTCTTCTCTGGCACAACACCCGCCACACCTGAGTAACCCGTGGCACATAGGATTCGTCCCCAGTTTGCATCTCGCCCATAGAGCGCCGTCTTGACCAAAGGCGAGCGAGCAATCGTTGACGCAACTTGTTTTGCGTCTTCGAATGACTTCGCATCCTGGACTCTAACGGTAACGAACTTTGTTGCACCTTCGCCGTCGCGGACAACAAGCTTGCTGAGGTCTTCCGCAAACTCGGTTATAAGAGCGCGCAGAGCATCTTCCGCATAGCTGTTAGGAGTAATTATTTCACCTCCTGCAGCGCCATTAGCCAGAATGGCAACAGTGTCATTTGTACTCATGTCGCCGTCCACAGAGATGGCGTTGAAGCTACGCTCAACAGCGTGACTGAGGATTCCTTGGAGCGATTTAGAAGAGACGGGGGCATCAGTGGCCATGAATCCCAGAAGTGTAGCCATGTTAGGATGGATCATTCCGGCGCCCTTTGCCATACCGGCGATGCGATATTCGGTCGATGAACCAGGTAGAGTGAAGCTACGAGACATGAACTTCGGGAAAGTGTCCGTTGTGCAAATAGCTTTTGCAACGGAAAGCCATGCTTCGTGCGATTGACCGAGCTGCTCGAACGCCGTGGGGATGCCGCTCAAGATCTTTTGAATGGGTAAGCTTGTTTCGCGTGTCAGTAGTGAATCGGCGTCAATGGGAAGAGGCAATACCGCTGTCCGATAACACCCGTCGACATCACGATAGTTGCCGCCTTCTCTTCTCCGACGAGCTGGTCCACAGTCTTCCCCATTGCCTCAGCATCCTCCATACCGCCCTTCCCAGTCACAGCATTTGCACATCCACTGTTGGCGACAAGACCCCTCACGCCCTGTCCGTTCCGAGCATCCAACATAGCCCGGCTAACAATAACTGGCGCAGCCTTGAAAACGTTCTTGGTGAACACGGCTGCCGCGGTGCATGGAAGCTCGGAGGTGACAAGGGCTAGATCGAGTGATTTTCCGTCCTTCTTAACACCACAGTGAATTCCGCCGACATTGAACCCCTTCGGATACGATCCAGAGACAGGCACATATTTGGTATATTTTGCATTCGTTGCGTAGAATCGTGAGAGGGGAGTGCGGAGGAAAGTGCAAAAGTTTGCTCCGGCTCGAGGAGAGCCGCGGAGAAGGAATGACATGCCTGAAGTTGTGTCCGACTAGTGACTGAAGATTGTCTCGAATAGCAATGCCTAGAGTAGAGGGGGTACAGGGCGTAGAGTACTCGATAGGATGATCCAGAAAGCGAGCACTCTAGAGACAGCCCACTCAGAAATGGAATCGGCCTGGTAAGTTCAAACACTGATTGGCGCTCAAATAAACTTCGATGCACATACGCTGTATTTTTTTCTGTTACACCAACTTAACCGTCCCCCGCACTCTAAATTGAGCCCAGGAATCACTCGTCCTCAGTCTCAGACTAGGTATTCAAACTTCACTGTATTGGCCATATCTATGAGTGCAAACCAAAGCGGGGGAACAACTTTTTCATATGTACTTAGGTACCCTCTAACTGAGAAAACTCACAGATCTAAAGCCTAGGCCACTAGATTGATGGTATATCTGCTCAATCAACAGACCATTAAACGAAACAAAACCACAGCGGCTCTAAAAGCAATCGCGTTTACTCCAGCTCCTGGCCCTGAAACTCCCCAAACCGTTCAAGAACCTTCTCCCAACTCTCTTTTGCGTCAACCATATTCCTCACGACCTCTACAATATTGTCAACACTACTACGAATCTGCTTCATACTGTCACGCTCTCTCAGGGTGATAGTGCCATCCTTCAACGTCTGGAAATCAACCGTAACACCGAATGGAGTACCAAGCTCGTCGTTTCTTGCATACCTCTTTCCGATGGTTGCGCTGGAATCGTCGATGCGATTCGCAATCCCCTCTTTCCTCATAGTCCGAGAAATCTTATCAACTATAGGGTCGAAGTCCTTATTCCCAGAAAGGGGAACGATGAGCACTTTCGTGGGTGCAAGCTTGGGGGGGAATGCAAGAACACCACGAGTTGCATCCTCTGGGCGGGTGTAGAAGATGTGCTCGATTAGGGAATATAGAATGCGGCCGATACCGAAAGAAGGTTCAATGACATTGGGCGTATACTCGCGGATGTACTGCTGCTTCTGGCGCTTGACGATTTCAACCTTCTCAAGCTCGACCTCCCCAAGGCCATCCACAGTGATCTTAACTGGCTGGCCGTCCTTCTGCAGTGCAGCAAGGATCTCGCGCTCTGGTTGAGGAATGGCAGCAATTGCCTCCTCAATCTTCTTTGCATCCTTCCTGAAACGGGGGCCCATCCATTTCTTGTCAACATCGACATCCCACTCCTCCCAGACAATAGGCTCTTCTAGGGTCTCACGCACGATCAAGGGCTGACCGGTCCTCTTAGAGTGGACGGTTAAATCGTATGCAGAGCGGTCAGCACAGCCAACACATTCGACCCAGCCATATGAAGTTAGCAGCTCGGCATCCCAGCAGTCGGCGGCATAATGGGCCATCTCATTGGGCATATGTTGACGGAAACGAAGCTTTTCCGGGTCAACACCAATTTCAGTCAAAAACAGGAAGATGCGAGCAAGGAAGTATCCAAGAGTCTCGTTGTCAACCATTCCTTCCCTGACAGCCTCACCGACAGTCTTGGTGGTGAGAGTAGTCTTCCCCGATTGTTGTACATGACGGTCTAAGAAACGCAAGCTGACGGTGTCGGCAACTTCGGCGAAGCGGAGATGGGACTTCTTGTCCGGATCAACAAAATGTTCAATCTCCGCCATTAAGAATTCGCGGACACGAAGAAGACCAGACTTGGGTGAAATCTCGTTACGGAAGGACTTTCCGATGGACGCAGAAGCGAAAGGCATCTTGGCATTGTTAAATTCAAGAAGCTTTGAGAATGTCAAAAATTGACCCTGGGCAGTTTCGGGGCGCAGGTAACCAGGGAGGTTGGCGGAGGGGCCAATTGAGGTCGAGAACATGAGGTTGAACGATATGGGAGGCTCCAGAGGATTTCCGGTAGCTGGGTTTGAAATGTTGTGTTTCTTGATGAGCTCCCCGAGCTCCACGCCATCATAATTGTCAATCTATGTTTGATTGTCAGCTAACAGCACAGTCAACAAGCGGCGAGTGATGTGGGGTGCCCGATTGAAAGTTTCAATGCACACAACCAAAAGCAAATTCGCAGCATTTACCTTTGCAAGTGTTTCTTCATATTCCTGCACAACAGCGTCGTCCAACTTGATGGCTCTGATCTCCTTGACCTTCTTTTTCTTCTTCTTGTCATCGCTTTCCGCTTCCTCATCAACTTTGATACCTCTCGCCTCCTTATCACCTTTCAACCTAGCTTCTAGCACCTCCTCAACAAGGTGATCTACCCGGAAGATCTCCCCAGATTTGGGGTCCTTGCACATCCAATCCGCAAACTTATCGACGTGGCCAGAAGTTTTGAGTACCTCGTGAGGAGTAAGCATGGTACAATCAACCTCCATCATATCCTCCTCGAGCACAAAATGTTTTCTCCAGGTATCGACAATGTTGGCCTGAAGAGCGCAACCAGGTGGACCATAATCGTAGAGACCGGAAACCCCACCGTAGATCTCGAAGGATGGAGTGTAAAAGAGACGGCGACGCAGGAGGATATCTAGGATGCCACGATCGAGCGGCTGACCGGTTTTTGTGGTTGCCATGAAGGTCTGTGGTGGTGAGTTTTTTGGTGGAGCAGGTGAAATGAATTTCCCGTTGATGGGGGGTGTTGTTGAGAACCAACCAAGTCTGTGACAGGTTACAGGGCAAGCTATTTGAAACGAAGGCGATGAGTAAAGCGGATGACTCTTATTGAGAGGGCGGGGATAAGGTCGAGGGAGGGAGAATGCAGTTTGAGACGAGAGGAAACGTTGGCGAGGAGTGAGTAACAATTTCAAGCGGAAGCGGGGGAGTGGGAGGGGTCGGTGCTTCATTGTCACTCGATTCACCCAACAGCCTTTTTGAAATTACAACAGGAACGAAAATGAAAATAAAAAAATAAAAATAAAAATAAAAATTAACGCTATCTTTTATTAGCCTAGAGAGGTTTTAGCTTGGTCCCGGACTTTTCTGTTGTGTGACATCCCACCGCAACGAACCACCACCACCATCACAACTTTCCGCAGTACACCACTGCAACCATGGCAAAGATAAAAAAGACCTCGACATCACAAAACACCTCCAAGACCTTCCGAATTCCCAACAAGATCCACAGACAAGCTCACAATATCCGCATAAAATCCGCCCTTGCAACCTCTAAACGCAAAGAAAAGTTCGACCGGAAAAAAGCAGAATCTAAAGACCCCTCCTTGCGAGAAGCCCGTCTCGCGACCAACCTCCCCGATACAATCGAGCGCAAGCGATTGTGGGACGAACGTATCCCCGGAGCAGTACTAGATGATAGCGCAAAGCGACAGAATCAGAATGCTGACGCTCAGGGTGAGAGCAATACCGCGGCAGCAGCCGGGGAAGATGCGGAGGCCACGGCGGTAGCAGAAGAGGAAGCGTCCGAAGAAGCTGCAGCTTTGAAAGAAATGGAAGCGCATGAAGCGATGCAGGCGACATTGGCGGATGATGCGGAGACAGCTAGTCTCTTCCCAACACTCAATCGACCTCCCACGGGGCCTCCTCGCATTCTTCTTACTACTTCACGCTTCAACCATACACATGACCAAGCAGAAGAGCTCGCCAACCTATTTCCCAACACCACCTACGTACCACGACACAACGATCTCGGTATCGTCGAGATTGCAAAGGTCGCCTCCAACCCTACAACGATTGATCCTGAGACCGGTGAGGTACGAAAACCGTATTCACATCTGATTGTTGCCAATGTAGAGAGCAAGGTCATAGATGCACTGACCATCATCGTGCTCCCCGCGGGCCCCACCTTCCGGTTCTCAGTCTCAAGCTATGTCCCTGCCAAGCGCATCAGTGGCCATGGTCGACCAACCTCCCACATCCCTGAGTTGATCCTCAACAACTTCCTGACCCCTCTCGGCAAGACAACTGCAGGGTTGTTCCAGTCTTTGTTCCCACAGCAGCCAGAGTTCAGGGGTAGACAAGTGGTGACGCTGCACAATCAGCGTGATTTCATCTTTTTCCGAAGACATCGGTATGTATTCAGGGAGAAGAGAGAGACGGAGAAGGAGGCGGGATTTGGCCTAGACACTACTAAGGCGGATGGTGGAAAAGGAATGGAGGGACTGGGTGTGAGAGTGGGGTTACAGGAAATCGGGCCTAAGTTCACAATGAAATTGCGGAGAGTGGAGAGGGGCATCAAGAAAGATACTGTGTTTGAGTGGAAAGGAAGGATGGACAGGATCAGGACGAAGTTTCAGCTTTAGTCTGGCTTTGTCTGTGGCTTTCATGGGAGATTTGTTTTGTGCTCATGTATCAAAGCAGCCAGATATATACAAAAAGTCTTATAGCAAGGTAAAAAGTAATGGTATTATACCCTTTTCGAAAACTCAACAAGAACCTACTACTCGAGTAGCGAGAGCAGATGGCAAGGTAGACCTCTATTTGTTTAAACGTGTACCTCTCTCAAGAGTTGCAGACACGCCATAGGTTCTTCATGGTCTTAATATGTACTCTACTCCATTTGGGTGCCACTCTCCAGTGCTAATGATCGTGACGCACATCTAACCATGAATACTTTTTAGCTGGAACTTTTCAGCTGCACGACTGGATAACGTCTGAGTTTTAAACTCAAACGTCTCTTCCTTGTACTCCCTTTCTCGCGGGCCAGGGTTTTTAAGATAAGATGATCTCACGTATCCAATCACTCGATGTTCACAATTTATCACTCCTTTAGGCTACCTGTTATTTGGTGCCAAAAATTTCCCTTTTTTTCCACCTGAAATTTCAATACGCACGTACCTAAAGTACTTCATTAGATAGGTAGCTACTTAAGTACTTAAGTAGCTACCTAGAAACCTAACAGTGGGCAGTAAATCGGACTTCATGACGATCGTATGTACAATTTCTGAAAGACGAAACGAATGACATGTTGTGAGTGACTTCAAGCTGATCATGATGGGCGGTAAAGCTACCAAGGACCTCGTGCTATGTCGTTGGAAAGATCCAACCCCGGGTACAAACATCAACTACTTGTTCCGCACTTCTACTGGTTATTGGCAGGTCGGCTGGCAGCAATGTAGTTTATGACTTCTGGACAATGGAGCGTTCCCCATCTGGACCTCCAAAAATTGCCACCTATCCATCGAACCTCAACAATGGGTCGAATTGCTTTTTTGTGACACTCCCCGAATCCCAACCGAAACCCAGCATTGTACCGCAATTTAACTTGAAGAACCCCGTTTTGATAGAGAAGTACAAAAACAAAACCCAGAAATCGAAACTCCCACGACATACGCCTCCCCAGCGAGATGGTTTAATCCTTAGTCTTCTGGGTACCACGCAGCAAACCAGTACGACGAGCAGCAATAACTGTGAAAATCATTGATTAGTCCTGTTCCCCACGCCACTAAGCCAATAGGTGTACTTACGACCAGCTTTCTGACCGGGGACTGCGTAACGCGAAATAGTTGACGCCTTTCCAATATGCTGGTGGTTACCTCCTCCGTGAGGATGGTCGACGGGGTTCATGGCTACACCACGAGTCTTAGGCCACATGTTACCCTTGGCCTTGTACTTGTGCATAGCGCGTGAAGCCTTGAGCATGGGCTTGTCGGTTCGGGCACCACCAGCAACAATACCGATCATACCACGAGCTGTTGAAGGAACGACCTTCTTGGAACCGGAAGGAAGCTTGATACGGGTTTTACCGGTGTCGACGTCGTGACCAATGATTGTCACGTAGTTGCCAGATGTCCGTCCCAACGCACCACGATCACCAGCCTTCTCCTCGACGTTTGAGACAACAGTACCCTCTGGCATGGAGCCGAGAGGAAGGATGTTTCCAATCGTCAAAGAGGCCTTCTTTCCGGCGTAGATGAACTGGCCAGTGTACATTCCCTCATTGGCGATGAAGCTATTACTCAAGGTCAACCTCCATCCAATCCCACAAATAACTCCGTTGCCGGAAGATTCGGATATCCGGGCGAACGTACGTCTCCTTCTGGAGTTTGTAGCGGTATGGATCGCGGAAAACGACCTTGGCGAGGGGAGCACCGCGTCCAGAGTCGTGGATAATCTCCTTGACGATACCACGAGTGTAACCGTGACGCTCAGCGTAGTCGAGCGTTCTGAATTTCGCGGGGCTCTAAACCGTACGAGCGAAACCGTCAGTACTTCGGGGCATACGTGGTATCGATTCGCTGGTGAGAAAAACATGCCTTCCTCAGCCTGGTGTTGGCAGCTGAAAAGGTGGTCGTTAGCTATCCATGGCGCATAAATTTCGGAATGTAAGGTATCGTACTGAAGATAGACCCGGCTCCCTTTCGCTGGTTACGAATAACTCTATAACATAAAGCTGTTAGCTTGATGTAATTGAAATTGAAATTTCGATATAGCGCTCGCGATTGACGACATGCCTTCCCATTGTGCCGGTGGTGGTCGGATGCTGTTTGTCGAGGTACGGTCAGTCGGTCGGTCGTCGAAAGATCGTTGCTGTTGCTGTTTCGTCGCTCTACCCCGAACTGTAGTGGCCACAAATATAGAAAAGCCGTCACAACCCCCCCACACTTACTTTTTCAGACCGGGTAACAGAAATTGCACAATGTGAGTTCAATGTTCGGGTTAACTGTGAATGCATGCAGTTACTATGCTAAATTATACATATTGCAACGCTGCTCTCTGCGGGTGCTCTCGTACCCAAATTCTGTTTGCGAGCGCACAAGGCAGGTGCTCGGTCCTAAAAACCAAGGAGCAAAAAGCTGGATTGCGAGCGCACAAGGCGGATACTCTACTTGCTCTACTCTACTTTACCTAAGTGCTCTACAAGTCGATTTTCAAGTATATGTCCATCACTACAGTTGACCTCCGAGTGCTCCAACCAACCACAGCGCCAATCTGACTTTAAGAGACACACGCCGTTCAGTACGCTGGAAATCTTCAACTGTAACGGCTTGGGTGTTCTCTTGCAGCCAGCCCACTTCTGATTCCAGCCTCTTCTTCAATTCCTCGTCCTTTGTGACGATTAGAGCATTCATCTCTAGGTCCAGGCTGTACGATCTTTTGGTGTAGTTCGACGAACCCACCAATGTTATGCTGGGACTATCTTCGCCTGGCATTGTTACCCATACACCTGGTTGGTTAGCATTCACCATTTCAAGGTTTATGCGGTCAGATTTAAAAAACCTTTTGCATGATATGTCCAAGCGTTTGGGTCCTTTCCATGGACCCCCTTCTTCCATTCCCGCAATTCAATTCGGTCCTTCTTACCGCATTTGATCACATCATCCAAAAAGCGTCGGGAAAGTAATGTATATGCTGGTGGTAACATGTTAGACACCCCTTTGCTACCATAAAATCCATTTGCCTCGGGAGAAGCTGTGACAACCGTCCCTTTCGCCGACTTGGAGTTCAGAAGCAACGTTTTCAGTTGTGGATGAATGTTAAAATATCCAGCCGTAAAAACCCATCTTGAACTTGCGGCATGATCCTCAGCGAGTGCGCGCAACACAGTTGACAGAGCAGGATGTTCTGTTGATGTATCGTCTGGATGCAATAATGGTGTAAACTGACCCAGAGGGTACACAATTGTCTTGGCTTGAGTCGAGATAGGGCTCTGTCCTATTTCAGACGGCTGTATCAAAGGATTGAGCAATGATGTAGCCGCAATTTTGAACTTTTCTGGTTCCTCGACTGGTGCAGGGGCAGGGTTGGATTCCGGCCAATCCAACATATATCCACCTACACCCCTTGGACCGGGCAGTACCCTATAACTTATGGAGCAAACGGTATTGTGTATGCGTTCAAAGTAATCAGTCAATCGCTGGCAGGAGAATATATGGTACCTGTCCTGACGATTGGTGAAGTAGTCTGTGGACAAGTTTGCTCTTCGCCAATGTTAGTCCAGTTAGATCAAGTTTATCTCTAACTCCGGTTACTCACCCCGATATGATAATCTCGTCATCTATGCCATAAAGCTTCATGTGCTGCAGCCCCCATCCTTCGTTGAGCCGTTTGGGGATGATTTTCTTCTTGATTCCAGTAAAGTTTGGTGTATGATACATTCGGATAGTTACCCTTCCTTCACCGAACTCTGCAACCAAAGAGGCAAGCAGTGAAGCACAGGAGGCATTTGGTGATTCTCGGGTTCCACGTAGTGCATCCGAGAGGATTGAAACTCTGAGTTCTGGTTCAGATCTGAGAGCTTGTCGAAGAGTATCGATCTAACTGGTCAATATCTGACCACTGTTTCGTCTTATTCGAAGATGGTCAAACCAGCTCATGCTCCGAATTCCCGATATAGAGAGTGGACAGGAATATCCGTCTCTTGGCTTTCAAAATTCGTTTCTGTGTTGTGGTGAGCGTTTGTTTGCCGTTCAGACGTTGCACTGAGTAAGTACCTTAAGCGCAGAATAGAAATCCGCAGGATTTCTTATAATTTGTATCTTTTCCGCCTCCACCTCAAAACAGGGTGCAATTTTGTCGAGCTCATTCGTCAAGGAACCGAGAACTGAAGCTTTCATTGCAGCCGCCGGTGCTGGCAACGGATGACCGGATGTCATGAAACGCTTTGCACATGACACGCAGGTATGCCGTCTTGAGAAGGCAGCCGGTAAACGTATAACTGCAGGTCGAAAACGAGTGACTATCATCGGTATGGGAGTGTCGGCACCTGGTAGCCTGGGCGGTAAATTTAAGCAATGGGTAAGGTTAGGGTTGCGGTAACACTAGGACTAGATTGTCGTCAGAAGTTATTCTGAAGTGCTCTAGCCAGTTAGTTGGCACCGAAACACACCGCGAGCAGAGTCAACTTCAAGTTCTCATCGTGCTCAGAACAAAGCCGCAGCTGGCTACCTTACTTAGCTGTATTTTAGAGGTTAGCATGAACCAATTCATGATCATCTCACTCGTGGGAGGTTCTATTTTGTTTTTGTTCTAATGGTTCTAACGGCCGCCGAAGTTGCATTGCTCACCGGGGCATTTGCTTTTAAGATTTCCATTAGGTGCTCTAAAGTAGAACAATTGGAACAGTTGGCGTTTTGTGTAGGTATCCTATGGGGTGATCTCCATTGCTTACATGATTTCAACCGAATATGCCTGGTCTTTGATGTCTTCGGCGGTAGATTAAAGGTTCCCGTCCAAACTCCCAACCGGCATTGTGGATATGTACAAAATCCATGGTTTGTATTTCACCAGTACTTCCATGTCAAAGCTTTAAGCGGCTAGTTTAGGATGATATCCAATGACGGTGATACAACCAGCCAATGCAAACTCCAGACAAAGTGTGCGAATTCCGACTATTCTCTATTCCCTGGACTTTGCAACCGGCTCCCACTGCTGAATCTTGGGCAAAACTCTGCACAAAGTTAATCACTGTAAATATCTCAGACGGCTTTACCCTTCACTACTCACGTCGAGTATGGTTTGTATGCACCACGAGTAAAAGTCAAATTAGGGATGTGCTCGGGCTTCTCCCACGGCTTTTTCACGTGCATCAAGTGAGGTTCCTCTCCGGGTGGCTTATCGGTTAGGTGGTGAAGCCATGCATGCCTGGAATGCAAATTCAATAACCACACTCGACAAATGACACGAGATGGGGAAGTTACCAGCCCGGCTCAACCTGTGCGCTGTACAACGGTTAACCCTATCCTAAGAAGTAGCTACCCAGAGATCACTCACGCATCATAGTCCCATTCCTTGTAGTCTACCCACTTGGTTCGCACTTTCACAACCACAGGTCAGTGCACCGGCCATCCGCAAAACCCCCAGATACTGACAAGGCAATTCCTCGGTTTTATTCTCATAAAATTTGTTGCCAAAACGATCGACACCAACAAGAGTACCCGCTTTCGTGTCGCCTTAACAAGAGTTAACTAGTGTTGCGCGTTCAATTGACTTCGGAGGGCAAACCGATTGCCTACACAAGTCAGCAAACCTCAGCACAATACCTACAATAAACACCTCCACAACGGTAACGGTGCACTCACAAGCATCTGTTTGATATACTGTTTGGGGCCAATTCGGGCCAGGTTTCGCAGTGTTCGAAGTGGAGTAGACATGATTCTGGAGGTCCGCAATTATTAACGGAAGAGCTTTCTAGCTGCTAGCGATTCATAACCGGCATCGTACCAATGCGAAGTTATATGTTCAAAGGGTGGCGGCGTGTCGTGGTGGCGGCGGCGGCGGCGGCGGCGGCAGAAGCAGTAGCCATCAAGTTCAAGCGGCAGCCGGTTGAGCGAAATGACTTACCCGATTGACTTACCCGACCTATGAAATACTACATGTTCTATCACTCACTCTCCAAATTTCGCACATGCATGACTGCCAAAAGGTTTTGTCTAACTCTGACTACAATTACTGGCGACAAGTATCCCTATACTTGTTCATAAATTTAACTACCTGTGTACCAACAAGCAAATCAATTGCGACCATGATCGATAATAAATCCACGATTACCCAAAATAGTGCAGACCTACTAACTGTACAAATCAGATATGAATAAGCGGGCCACCTATTCAAACTTCTTGTTCACACTGTTCTCCCATTACTCTTCTCCTCTAGTTTCAGTAGTCCCTCTATGGCTGTTTTTCGCTTCATATGCCTTCTTCGCAATCTCTTGCAGTACCTCCATTGTGTCGGACGACTCACACATACTATAGAAATGCCCGTTTTTATTTTGTAACAATTCGTATGGGGTTCCAAATTCTTTGACCTCGCCTTGATCAAGCACCACGATTCTGTCATAATCCACAACACTTCGAAGGCGATGTGCGATGGTAATAGTCGTGGATTGGAGCTCGCGTATTGTTTCTTGAATCTTAAAGTCTGTTTTGTAATCAATGGCTGCAGTAGCTTCGTCCATGATGAGAACTTTTGGAGCGCGCAACAAGGCGCGTGCAAGGCAGACAAGTTGTCTAGCAGAAAATTATTAGCTAATGGCAGAATGGTGGAATAGAAGAAAGATGTTACCGCTGGCCCTGCGAGAGATTATTACCCGATTCCGATACCGGACTCTGAAGATCCAAAAAGACGTTCTTATTCACAGTGGAGTCATCACCTGCAACTGGGGCTGCAACCTCGGGTTCCTCGCTGATGAGCTGAACCCGTTTAAGTGATGCAAAGATTTCGCTATCGGTATGCACTCCAAATGGATCTAGATTCGAGCGAATAGTACCTGTGAAGAGGGTAGGATCTTGGGGTACCATTGTGATCGACTGGCGAAGGTCGCGAAGTCCAATTGTAGAGATATCAATGCCATCAATCTCAATCTTCCCATCCTCGGCTTCCAAACTTCGAAACAATGCAAGTGTGAGCGAACTTTTGCCCGCACCTGTTCTACCAACTATTCCTACCTTCTCGCCTGCCTGAACATTGAAGGTAACATTTTTCAGAACCAGATCCAGGTCAGACCTATATCTGGTGGAATAATTCTTGAATGACAAACTGCCGTTGTCTGGCCATGATGCGGGCGGTCTGTTGTCTTCAATTATTTCAGGCGCCTCTTGTTCAACTTCAAGATACTCTCTTACTCGCTCCACACTGTTCATATTTTGCTCGTTAACTGCGTAGAGCCGAACAACCCAGAGGACATTCTCAGTAAAAGTGATAGCGTATGTCAAGGATAGACCAGCCAATCCAGCATCAATCTTTCCAACGTTAATCACAACAAAGGCTCCAGCGAAGAAGGCAACAAGTGCTCCAGCAATATCAACCCTGAAGCCGAGCCACCTATTGCAGGCCCATAGGTAAAAGAATGGTCTATTGTGGTCGTCAATTTTTTGGAGATTCTCCCTAATAAATCTGCGCTCGTCGCCATAGGCCCTGATAGTAGATATTCCACTTAGAGTTTCTCCAAAATGCTGATAGAGTGGGCTTCGCTGTATGGATTCGATTCGCTTCAAATCTCTCGATGCTCGAAGATAGAAGATACCGATCAACATGTACAAGCCAGTTATAAGGACGCCAGCCGCGAGGAACCCCGGAGTAATGATAGAGATCAAGATGACTATGGCAACGACTGAACCTAAAGAATGTATCATGCCCTAAAATATTATGTTAGTGTATAACACGTATGTGGAACACAGCACACCCACCAAAGCAACCGGAGCTACTTCCTGATCAATAGCCTCGAGGTCTTTCGAGAATCGGTTCATGATTCTCCCCAAAGGAGTGGAATCGAAGAATCGGCCTTTAGCTCGCATCACATTATACAACAGTGCTTGGTGAATCTCTCTAGAGGCCTTCAAGCTTCCCGCAAAAACAATAACCTCCCGGAGGAAAGACAAGAAAGTGTACACGAGTCCCAACAGCGCGTAAACCCCGAGATAGTACCACACATCAACGGTCGACGAATTTGACATGGCGGTGACTCTATTAGTAGGTACAAGGAATGCCCAGAAACAACTCCCAGAGGCAAAACAACTTCCAGAATAACCGGAAGATATTCGGTTCATATTGACAGCATATATATTATTAGAGGTCGTTTCATATTTTGTTGCCCACTGCCGTATCCAAACAGATGTCGCTACTGATCCTACTTGCTGCAACAGGAAAATGGTAACGACAATAATCCAATACCACCAGGGCCCCATCGCAGCAAGGTAGAGTGCATAGACTTTCCAGTCAACACTACCCTCGGACTTTGATTCCTGGTTGGATACTTTATGCTTCTTTGGTTCCGCAGAGCCGTTGGTGACTGCACTTGTAATTCCATTCATATGGCCGCTGGTTTGTCCGTTCCCTGCAGGGAGCATTTCTTCGCCGACAAACGACGGTACTCGGGATGGCATGCGTGAGTGAGGACGTGACCTGATACCAGATTTCAAGAGTTCGTCGACCCCTAGAGCTCCAGAGTCGACAACTGTCTCCGGGTCGCCTTGAGTTAAGACCCGCCCATTATCCATGATGACCACGTGCTTTGCTAGTGGAACGCAAAGTGCAACGTTATGAGTGACCAGAATGCAAGTCCTATGTTGCATAAGAGGACCAGTGATACAATAATCGTAAATCCATTTTGCAGTGTGGGAATCGACGGCGCTCAAGCAATCGTCAAGTAGCAAATGTGCAGACGCCGAATAAAGGGCTCTTGCAAGCGAAATTCGTTGCTTCTGGCCACCAGATAGTGATATTCCCTTTTCTCCAACTTCGGTCTCGTCACCATGATCAAGGACCTGGAAGTCGCGCTCCAAGGAACAAGCAATTAGCACCGCCTTGTAACGCTCTTTATCATAGGCGCTAGCAAAGAGGATATTTTCCTTGATGGTGTTGTTGACTAGCCACCTATATATTGCATCAGTACCTTTCCCGCTATGTATATGACTGACTAGTGTACCCACGGTTGCTGGGTGCAATATGCAACGGACTCAGTGAGGCCAGTTCGGGGATCGGGGGTCAATTCCTCTCTACTATGTTCACCAGGCAAATATACACTCCCTTTCAAATGTGTCATCTCGCCCAGCAACGCCATAAGTAGTGATGTTTTGCCGGAGCCAGTCGCTCCAGCGATGATGTTAAGCTGCCCAGGAACAAATTCGATATTAAGATCCTGAAGCTGAAAGGCGCCAGTAGTGCCTTTCGTGGCAGCCTGTTGTCTGGACCCCCAGGAGAATGAGGCATCCTTGAATCCAATCAGTGGGGCTTCAGGGTCATCCTTGCTGTGCCTTAGTTGATGATATTTCTCCGTCTCCTCTTCACTCAAGAACTCCTCGACACGATCCACAGAAACCTTTGCTTGAAGAACGTTGGTGACCATATCAGCCAACTGATCCAAAGGTACCCTCAGGACGTTGAAGAGGGACAATGCAGTAAAGGCAATGGGCGCATTCAGGTCCTTCCCTTCAACAACGGTGTAGCTGAGGAAGCTGAGGAAAGTGATGAGCATTGGCGACCCATACCATGACGTAGCGGCAATCGCCCATAGGATATATCGGTTCCGGAGTTGCTGTAGTTCCGCCGTTCGGGTTTCGCCGACAACGTGACCGAATCTTTCTTCCCATGCAAAGAATTTGATAATCCGAATGTTTTGCAAGACCTCGTTCGTCGTATGAATTCGTTTGTCAGTAGTCGCCATAATCTTCTTTTGGATCACACTAAACCTGGTTGATATGGCATAGTTGACTGGGATAAGAAGAATCATGACGCTGATACCAGCGATTGAGCTCCAGCCAAGTATCTGATACAGCAATATCACCGCAACCACGACCTGTACAGGAACCGCTGCAACCTATTACCATTATAAGATGAGCGGCGGGGGGTATAAATGGGCGGTAACGTACTAAAAAGTGAAGATATGCGCAAACTTCAGAGACTTTGAACGAATCAACAGCCATCAAATTTATAATTGCACCAGCGTTTGCTTGACTACCGTCTTTATCATCCGAGCTTGTCTTGTCTCCTTTCTTTTTCCCGCCCAGATCCTTTTCTGTTCCAGCAGCAGCTTTCCTTCTCAATGCCTTTGCATATACCTCTCCGATGACGACAGCTCTCAGGCGGATACAGATTCTCCTTCCAATGAACAGGGCCTGGCCATTTCCAATGGCAACAATGCTCGCGGTCACCAAAAGCAAGGTAACAAACAACCAAGCCACGTTTTTTGGTGTATCTTCGGGGCGTTCAATGTACTCTAATATGACCCGTAGGAGGAGTGTGGGCGCGAAAATGAATAGAGACGCAAAACCGGCCCAGAGAGCCTGGATAATAAGGTCTCTTTTGAAGTGTTTTACTAGGGTCCATGCAAGGGAAACGGTTTTTCTAATAATTGATGGTGAGTGTTTTTTTTTAAAAAAAAAGGCGATTGTATGGCGTATTAAGAAACTTACTTAGTTTGGCGGAAAGATCTCAAAACAGATACCGCCATATCATCATTTCGAAGGTTCCATACATCATTGAGCGTTAACGGTTTCCAGTAGCCCTTCCACACAAGTCCGTCCACCCAACTGAATGAAGCCAGTGAAAACAACGAGGCCACGGGCTCACGGGAGGGCTCCAAGTCGCCCACAATTTCTTGTACCACGACACTGTTTCCTTTCCTAACAGACACCATAATGATGCACAGAATGCATACAAGAGCGAATCGTGCTACCAGGAGCACCTGCGAGAGTTGTGAGTCCGGATGAACTAACGCAGAACGGAAAGGTACGACCAGGAACAGGAAGTTGAATAGATATATGAACGCAGTATGGTCCCAGAGGATAGAAAATGCATTCTCCCCTGTTGTGGAATATGCGAGGCGGATTGCCACAAGCGCCAGAGTATATGTCCATACCACGACAGGCACCATCGTTGTCCATTCCCTCGCACCGGGTAAACTGGTGAACATAGCCAGTTGAGTAGCAATAAGGCCAACAAGACAAAACACTTCAACCATCACTGCGAATCGTTCTGCACGTGGTTTGTTAAGCTCTACATGATGATCCAAAGTCGTACGGCTTATCGTACGCCGTAAGCTCAAGTGCTCCGCAAACTCGTCATCATCGTCATCGTCACTTTCGTCATTATCAACATTATGGTGAGTTGGTAGTTGCTGGTAACCTCGTTCTTGTCGCGATAGCTTCGTATGCCGCAATGCCCAGCAAAGAAGAGCTATCGCCGATAGACTAGTGACAACTGCAGGTAATAGGACTTGGAGTAAACTGCAAAAGAGTCGACCAATCAGTGAATCGTGTCACAGAAACGCGCCAGGATTGCAATGTCTTACTCCTTACTGACACAAGGTGTAAAATCATCTCTTCTCCAGAGCGGCCGCTCACACCTCAGAAACCCCATGCCGAAACGGCCGGAAAGCCCAGCAATCTCTGAACTGATGGACCACCTCTAAGTAGCAATGTCGTGTAATTAAGTTCGCGATGCGGTTCCTAACCAATGGTAGATGGCGGGGAAGGAGCAGTGTAATGGTGACGAGTAGGTATCGGAAAATTCACAGCTGATGCGGTTCGAAAGGCAAGCACTTCAGTATCTACCTCTACCTCTACCTCCTAGGTACTAAGTACTTAAGTACTTAAATAGGTGGGTAAGTCAGTTAGGTGAGCACTTCTAGATATTGGGTTGTGGTTGGTATCCGTTGGGCCCGGGGAAAAGATTGGCTATGAGATCAGAGTGAAGTAGGTTTAGAGCATTAGGGAGATTTTGTCCGCTGCATAGAGTAAGTACTAGGTACTTCTAACTGTAACTGATATCGCGGCGGAAAGGCCAAGCACCAATATCTTGCGGCGGCTTAGGTAGTACTTTACTCTACATTAAAAACCCATTTCCTCGGTAGAGGAGTAGAGCGCCCCGCCAAGATGCTGCGTCTATGGCGACTATACCAGGCGTCGGTGAATCCATCGAATCGTCGAACTCCAGGCGAAACTTGGTCCCAACTTCTCTGTTGCAGGACACTAAACCCTAACCAAAAAGAGCCGATTCCTATACCAAACAAGACGCCGCAACTCTCTGAATCCTCGCGGAGGCTACGGCCACTTTGTCGACTCTCTCCGTTCAAACGACCGCGACGCCTCCCAGCGCCAAACCAGACAAAGACGAAGGGAGTAAATCAGGAAGAACGCCTCTATTCACGACTCGAGCGCGGACGTCATCCACCTTCACGAAGATCAAGAGCGAAACACCCAACGCTTGTCCAGCAGCCTTAAAGGTGAGGAAGGTGACAACTGTGTACAGGAAGAACGGTCACAGCGTGTTTTAAAGAGTGCTGCTAGACGGATCCCAAGCGCCCTTGCTAGTGACGACGCGACCCTTACACCTTGTACGGAGTTAGCGAAAGGTCTCTACTGAACCTTCGCCTACAGAAGGCGTGGTGAACGCCCGACATCTAAATAGCAGGAAACCCGAAGAGGCGCACAATTGGTTGGACTATTTCGCGTCAGGATTCATAATTCTCGTCAAGGACCCGCCTCAGCTGCTCACTGGAGCTGGCATACATCCCAAATCGAGGAAGGTTAGGTCTCCTAAATCTCAGTACGACAAAACAAGAGGATCGACCATCACATAACGTTGAAACACGAGGTTGGAATCCGACGAGCGACATTGGCCAAAGGAATTCTACAGCAAGAGACTTGGTGACAGGCGGAGCACATTTTATCTCCAAAGGGCGTTCATAGGACGAGGGTTTTCTTGGTCTATCATATCAGAGGAAAATCTTACGCTAACAGATTCAGGTTACATTGTCTAGAACGGCAGTGAGCCAGGATCTGCGGTCAACCAGACGAACTCAATAATCAAATGGTAGATGTGCCAACCGCAAATCATCAGGAAAGGAATGGTTATGTTGGTTCTCTCCCTTCTGCGACTACGAACCATTCAGCATCTATGTACGGTTTCCAAACTGAGGTCACAGAATTGCCGGACGACAATATGATCGACTATGGTGTTAGGGCTGCAGATACGAGAATGTACCTCAACTCTTCCGAGAGTCGACCTTCGTTTGGCTCTTCCAACATCATACATGCCCCTAGCACCAATATGCCAGAAGCTACACCTTTTGGATCCTTAACCACACAAATCCAGCCGACATTTCATTCAACATCAGAAATCTCTCCATTTGGTGGTTCTTCCTCGAGTCATCCAACTCTCAATTCGACCGCAAGTGCATCACCGTTTGCCATGTTCAATTCCTCAAATCAGTCAACCTTTAACGCAGCCCCCATTCTGCCCGCAATGCGTGCAGTGTCACCTAGCCCATTTGCAATGCAACGGCCCACGGAGAGTACATCAAAATTCAATCCCTTCGCAGCTCAGACGATTAATCAGAGTACGATAAATCCTAACCCATTTGCACCACATGCAGAGCCCGAGGAAACTTTGGGTTTGTATTCTGGTCAGGTGCAGCAACCCACGGAAAATGGCCTTTCGACGAATGAGAGCAAATCTGCATTTAGCCAGACTCCACCTACGACGATTAATTCCGCATCCAACCCCTTCCGCAAGGATACAGCAGAGAATAGACCAATTTCCGGTGATGTCACAATCAAATCTGTGTCCCGGCAAACCCGCTTCAGCGAGAGCACTGATATAGGAACGTTGTATCAGCAGGTATCATGTTCTTGATGTGCTTATTGATGTTCTGAATGGTAATAACCCCTTCAGGCAGTAGAAGAACGCACGAAGAGACGAGCCCGTTTAATCAAGGAGGGCTCGATCGATAATCCCGCAGTCCCAAAGTATCTTGATCAGGCTATCAAATTTCACGGAACCTGCAACTCAATGTGTCCCGAATTTGAATGCCTGCAAAGACGATATCAAAAAATGGTTGATTCTTTTGAGCTTGTGAGTCGCGAATTTTGCATTTCCGCATTTGGTGCTAATGATACCTTAGGATAGTGATGGCAATCCAGATCAGAGTCTATTCGCCAAATCATTCCACCGACCTGCAGCAGGAATGGATGCGCCATTACCAGAAGATGTCCGTACACCCAAGGCACTGGTGGACACCCTCCGTTATCTTGTCTTTGAAATAGTGATGAACACGCCGTGGCATGAATGCCATGGCTTCGTAAGAGACCGTACCAGGAGTATCAGGCAGGATTTCACGTACCAGAACTATGAGGGAGAAGAGGCAGTTATCTGCACAGAGATAATCGCACGCTTTCATATATTGGCACTTCACATGATGTCTGAACAGCCCGACAATCAAGAATACATGGAGCTGGAGCAGCTGGACAAGTCTCTAACAACATTGGGTTTCATCTACCTGGATGGGCAGATACCTGATGCGGATGAGAATAGGAAGGTTTTTCCCAATGAACCTGAGTTTCGAGCTTATACCATATTGAGGCATCTCCGTGATCGCTACGTCGAAAAGGACGATATCAGAAAATGGCCTGCGGAAGTGGTGCACTCTGACCAGGTTCAGCACGCCCTGAGAATATACCAGGCTGTCCAGAGATACGATCGTGCTACGAATTATGGTTTCCATGCGCAACATTATGTCAAAACGTTTTTCGAGTTGGTCAAATCCAAAGAGACGGATTTTATTACTGCATGCTTGCTTCAGGTTTACTTCCCTGAGATACGCAGATTTTCTCTCAAAATAATGGCGGAGAACTACATGAAGACATCTAAGATGACCTCAATCGAATTCATCAAGGACTTCCTTTGCTACGAATCAGTCGAGCAAGTTGAGCACGAAATCCGACATTATGGATTGTCTACAGCGGAACATAGTGCGGATGGAGTTCCATTTTTTTATCTTATTCCTGGAAAGGGCTCTTTTGATGGTATGGTTGCAATCGTATGATTAGCTGATATCTTTCTGACCGTTTCACAGTGGACGCACCGAAAATTCGCACTCGACCGAACCCCTCGCTGTTGGAACCTAAGAGAGAGCCCGGAAAATCACTCGCGGATATTTTGTGGGGCTCAGAGCATAAGATAGTAACGTGTCGCTCGCCCTCATTCAAAGATGCAGATGCCTTGGTGAATGGCAATTGTCAAAGATCTGAAGCCTACCATCAATTTGGGGAGGGCGAGACTTATTTTGAACTTGACGAAGCAAAGGCTGGAGAATATGACTCCTTTAATAAATATGGATGGCCTTCGGAAACGGTGGTACCTGATTCAGCATTCAGAATGGAAGGCAGAAGCACATCCATACCATTATTCAGTCAAATGGAAACCCCGGTATATCCCACCGCAGATGCTAGCGACGTGTTTGAAGGCCCCGCAAAGACCTCAAAATCGGTTTTCTCGATGGACGGCGCTACCAATGCTTTTGCAAATCCAATTGCAATGAAACATAGATCTACGTTCTTTAAGGAAAACACTGGCGGGGTTAGAGACACCTCTATAGCTACGTTTTCAGACAAACCTGAGTCGAGGTTCTCGAGCGCAAGCACCGCGACCAATATTGCCCCAGCCTTTGTTGGACAGAGCATTTCAAATCCTTTTGTCTCTGCCCAGCACAAAGCTCCCATACCATTTCCCACAACGGTAAATTCGCCCGATGGAAGCACTTTCCGGAGAGAAGATCAACCACTGTCCTTCTCCAGCAAAAGTGCGACTCCTAGTCAACCCGGAATCTCCAACGGGTTTGGCGAAAAGCCACTATTCTTGGGTGGTGAGGATGCCCTGTCAGACGATGAGGAGGTGGAGCCGCTTTCCGCTCCAGCCAGTCAGACTTCCTGGACATCCTTTTTGCCTGGCAAGGTGGAATCCAGCAGTAGCAAACCTGGTGCAACTTCTCTGTTCGATCAGAAGATAGTATTTCCTAGTACCTTCCAGTTTACCAATCCTACATTAACACAGCCGACGGCGAAGAACCCTCCTCTCGAAGCACCGTCAATGCAGGTTCCTACATTTAAACCTTTCAGCAACGCAAATGCGACTGACAGTATTTTCCAAGTGGAGAACAAAGAGCCGCCGACGATCACCTTTAAATCTGGGGAGAGTATGTCTGGGGGTTTGGCGACGACATCCGGTCAGCGCGATGAATCGATCGTGAGAGAGGCAATTAAAAAGGAAGAGGCAAGCGCAATAGAGGCTCGTGAAAGAGAAGAAACCATTACAGGGGAGGCTCGTAAGAGGAAAGAAGCAACTGCAAGAGAGGTACGTGAGAGAGAAGAAGCAATTGTGAAAGAAGCCCGTGAGCGAGAAGAGGCAATGGAGAAAAAGGCACAGGGAATTTTCAACCGACATCTCATCGAGAAGTACTTCTATCTCCATGTTGAGAGAGCGCGCCGACAAAAGCGTCGAACAGACCGTGTTTTACGCAAGAAACATCGCACTGCGTATGCCGAGGATCCGCAATGGTGGCCGATCATCAAAGATGGAGCTTTGTACAAAGACTCGGTTTGTCCTCTCTTCCACCCTTGCAAATTTATATTGATCAGCCTTCTAGGCCCAAAAAGTGAGCCAGTTGGTATTCAAATCTGCGGAACTGGAGCAATCGATACCGGAGATTGTCTATTTGGCCCTCGCGGAGTCAAAGATCTCCCATGCTACATATCGTATGCTCTTGCACAACAATGATCGATGTGGCCAGAGCGAGTACTGGTTTCAACAAAAGTTTCTTGGTGTCCAAAAAGAGATATCCATTGCCAACCCTGAAACCGGAAATGAGTTCCATGCGCAGCTCACCGTTACAGAGGAGGAGGCGCTAGAAGTTGGATTCCTGGTATTTGGTTGCTCGTCCGATTTTTCTCTGTCCAATGAGGAACGTTTCGCGACAGACTGCGATAATCTACATTTCATAGTAGACCACCTGACCCAAAATTCGAAATTTCCAAAATTAGCAATCATGGTGATTTGCTATCGTTCTCCGGTTGATGACGAGCCTGCGGATCCTAATGGGCTTGACAGTAGTCGGACTCTTGGAAAGGCACGTCGCGAGAGAATTGAACTGGTTAGTACAGCGACAGTGTATCTTCAAAGCGGTTTTCTGACATTTTCAGATCAAAAATGCTCTCAACTTCTCCTCCTTCCCGGATACAGTCGTTGGTAAAAAGGTTGTCCTGGTGGAAACGCTCCGTGATCTCGATTTATCGCATGAACTTCGGACTTTTGCAGACGATTATGTTCTCGAAACTGTCAATCCGCGCAATTCAGGACAGAACTCCCCCGGCGGCACAACTCGCAAGGCGAAACAAGCCATTGGGGCATCGAAGCGAAAGATGAGAGAAAAAGCCGATATCGGGGGTTCACCCGGAATAACGCATAAGGTGGAAGGTAAACCTCGGCCTAATGTGCAGGAGAAGCGAAAGCGAGTGGTGGAGGTTTCTCCCCGGACGCCCATCCCTTTTAGGGCAGTAGGCACACCACCAACATCATCTACCAAACGTGTGAGAGATCCGGGGCTTCAAGACACTCCATTAAAACGCTACTGCCGCAAAAAGCAAGAACAAGGGATCCTCGACGGTGCCAAGATGAGGGCGAAAACCCTCATTGGCTTTTCAGGCTTTTCTATGGTGTTGCAGTCTCCACCAACGGCATCTAATACGGATCCTTCTCCCCCACCTCCTACAGCTACACCAAAAGTGACTCCTACGGATACCAAGTTGAAAGATCGTATCGATAAAGTGATCGAAGACGCCGATAAAACATCAGCAGAAATCCTCAAGTTTTTCGCAGAGCATGAATCATCCGCCTAGGAGGAGGTACTTTCAGAAGATGACGTCCATGTTTGTGTTACGTCAAAAATCCCTCGTCTTGTATAGTGTTTATTTGATTATTTTCTCTTTTTTGCATAGTCTTGGCCTCAGATTAGTTGATGCATTCCTGTCGGTTTTGCTGGTCGGACATGGTGTTTGCGGCTTTTGTTGGGTTATTTATCATTTCTCTTTTCGGCCTGTATAACTAGTAGACCGAGCTATGTAATTATGCTTCCAGAAGTATTTCTTTATTGTATTGGGTTTTTCTACATATCTTTGGGGCAATTCTAGGCGAAAACGGAGTTTGTAGCTATAGGTTCTGCAATAATGTTGATGTTCTACCTTGACAAGTGGGAACTCGGTTTCGTTATTTTTTTCAATTTAAACGCGAGGTAAGTCGCTCTCTAGGGCGATGAAGTGATTTCAAAACGGAAGCCTGATGATAATTCCATTCATAGGTACGGCGGCCTGGTGCAACAAAACCTTCATATCTCTGTCGCAAGTTTTTAAATTTGCAACTTGGTTTGGGCAACACCCAGTGCAACACCCAAAAAAGTTTGCCTCAACTGTCAAAAAAAATTTAATAGGGTGATTAAGAGGGCAGTTAAATAAAATATAATCAGCTCTTAAGGACTCTCTAAAGAATGTGGGTGGATGTTCAGGTGATACCAGTGGTGGCTACCGATTTCTGTACAGGTCTATGGTACTTGAATGATGGTTAAGGCCAACACTTCGACTACCAATCACAATATCTGGCTGTTGTCACTGAGACGTGCAGTTGGGTGTTGCAATTAATTGATGGCAAACCAGATAGCCTTCTGCCAGCATATCTTTTGGCACTTGGTAGTAATTTTGTAGTCACTCAACTTTGATGCCATAATAGCTATTTGAAGTCACATGGACAAACGAGCCACCCACATTGAATATTAGAAGCGGACATTTCCAAATGTTTCGACCGATGTGTAGTCATTCAACTTTTATGTGTAGTTATTGTAATGCAATATGTCGCTTACTTAGGCGGTCAAAAAGTTTTGGCGGTGCGAGGACTAGGATTCTAAATCCGCCAAAACTTTTAATGAGGGGTCCGGAGACTTGGAAATCTGGGCAAGGGTGATGGATGGTACCATCATTTGAACCGAACCCTTCACTACAACTACCACCACCATCACCACCACCACCACCACCACCACCACTATCACCACCACCGTCATTACCCACCTTTTCTTTAGGGAGTCTTTAAGTCTTGGTTATATTTTATTTAACTACCCTCTCAATCACTCTATCACTTTTTTTTTTCAATTGAGTTAAACTTTTTTGGAGGTGTTGTGCAGGTGTGCTGCCCTGGTTGTTGCCCAAACAGAGTTGCAAATTTAAAAAACTTGCGAAAGAGATATGAAGGTTTTGTTGCACCAGGCCACCGTACATGGGAGCTCGATGGATATCGTCATGATTATGTTTAGTGGACGACATATTGTTTCCTCTTTAGTCCCAAGATTCCTACAGCATCATGATATCAAAGAAAGCTCCGTTCGGGGGTCTGCTAGCGACTGCAGACCAGAGTAGATCTAGAAAGCTTGTTTTTGAAGCAGTTGCAACCGAGTATCACAGGCCTTTTGGTTGCATATCAGATCAAGAGTTATCGTGACTAGTACTGCTACGTAGCTCTTAATTACCCACACCATTGCTCCGATATGAATAGGCATTAGTTGGCCCGGTAAAGGACAACCACAAAGCAAACTTGTCAGACTTAAGTAGGTACGTGATCAGGTATCGTATATCTTCTACATACATATATATAAAACAACCCCGTATCGGAATTCCACTTCCTATCCCTCCAGACACGTCATGAGTTCGGTCATAAAACATCGCCGGTAGACACAATTCATGCACATGCACGTAACCAAATAAACCCAAAACAGTTTGAAACACGCTTCGCTCATGCACAAAAGAGCAGATAAACCTAAAAAGCAGTTGTAACCGTCTACCCCACCTCTCAAATAGTATCAAACAGAACTTGGTTGGTATCTGGCAATAGCCCAAGGAGGATGATGAACTGAAGCATTTGCAAGACAAAAAAATAAAATATAAACAAATACAAAAAATGGAAAACCATGTTTCGTCTTGTCACCAGAGAGATGCCAAAACTCAACGGCCGGAAAAAGCATGCACCTAGGAATCTATAAAAATGTGGTAAAAGGGAAATGTATATCATATCTAATCACCTGCTGAGCTATTCCCCACAAGCGGTAACATGAAGGGGCTTGTCAACAGTTCTTCCGCCGTTGGACGCTTGTTGTGATCTAGCTCGAAGGTCTGTGAGAGGAAAGTTTTTGCTTCAAGTGTGCATTTCTGTGGAATCTGTGGCGCCGAACCGCTTGTTCCAATCTTGAATATCGCCTGAAGTTGGGAGCAGTCGGGGTATGGGTGAGATCCAGTCAACATCTCGACAACCAGACATCCAAGTGACCAGATATCTGCTTTTAGAGTGTAAGACGTTTGCTTAACCACCTCTGGTGCCATCCAAAATACAGATCCCTGCAAGGAAGGCCGGTGATTTGCAGCCGAGGAATTGAGGAGACCCGCTTCAACCTTCTTTGAGATGCCGAAATCTGAAATCTTAATGCCGCCTTTATTGTCCACCAGAACGTTGGCACCCTTGATGTCTCGGTGAATGATATTCTTTCCGTGAAGATATGCTAGGCCTTGCAAAATTTGACGGACAAAGTTTCGCACCAACGGTTCTTTGAGGGGCCCATAGTTGTTCAGCATGGCAGCTACCGAGCCGCCAGGCACGTATTCCAGGAAAATGTTGAAGCAGTTATCTTCTTTACTGGATGAAAGATATTGTACAATATTCGGATGCTGCAGATCCCTCAGCAGGGCAATCTCTCTCGACAGAGCGTCAATCATGCTTTGCTTTCGGGCATCGTCTTTGGCGTTTGTTGGCATCTCGACTTGTTTCACGGCCATCAATTCTCCAGTAAGGGAATTGAGTGCCAGATAGACACTGCCAAAAGATCCCGAACCAATCAATGTACCTTTCATCCACCGCAAGCCATCCATGTTATCATCCATATAGTCCTCTTCCTCTTCATCTGAGTCGTCCGGGTTGAGCAATTGCTTAAGGAAACTTGGCTGCATTTGCATTTCTGGTTCGGTATTTGGTGTGCTGACGTTACTATTGGAGTCCATATAACCACCGATAATCGTGCTTTCATCGGTACCTGTCACAATAACACTCACAGACTCACGAGCCGAATCATGACTATCGAACGACATGTAACTTTTTCTATCCGAAAGAACCGGGGACACGTCGTCCTCAGGAACAGCTCCAAGATATTCTTCTTTGCTGAAGGTAGTCGGCATAAGAACCGACCGTCGAACCGATGGCGGTCGCCTACCATCCATCGAAAAGGGGGGTAGCATCGTTGATTGTGGACTCTGATTAAGCCACATACCACCCACAGTTGGCACGGGTGGTATGCTTTCCCCACTCATACTTGATGCATAGCTTCTAGTAGTTGCAACGCTCAATCGACTGTTGTACTTGCTCATTCTCGCTGACCGTCGCATAGAATTGCGCACGGTTCGTTCCAGTGCTTTATGTTCGTGGTCTGGAAAGTACTCCGCTAGGTTGGAGCTGATCAACTCACTAGGCGGTCTCTGACCAAAAAAGGCGGTGATTTTCTTGGAGGCTTTGCGGTTCATGTTCGAAGCTGTGGAGTCTCGGTTCCGGGTTGACGGTGCTATTGGCGATAAACTGCCGGAAGGACCTGGAGACATCGAATGTATGTTGTCCTCGCCAGTTATATTTCTTACTTTTGCCTTCATGATATTAACGTCAAAGGCTCTCGAAGCTGAGTCGGGAGGATCATCCCGCGCCATCTGTTGGGCTGCTAGGAACTCCGCTGATGAAGGCGATGGTGGTGAGCCTCGCCTCTTCAGTATCAATCGAGAACGTTCCGGACGATCGCTATCATGGGCAATCTTAAGCAAGTCCGCATCCCCAAGGCATCGTATGTTTTCCCGGCCGCCGTGTTCCTTGGTGATAATATAGATTGCCCAAAGGATGTAATTGTCCGCAATGTTGTATTTTCTCAAAATCCTCCTCATTACTGCCTCCGGCGTATTGCATCCACTGATATCAACTACACGGGTCGCGCCTCCTTCTCCAATCACTTTGATACAATTCTATAAACGGGTAAACATATATTCCAAGCGATATGTTAAAAATCAACATGCACATAACGGAGACTTACTTTTCTAACCGAGTCGACATCCATAATACTCTTCTCGTAGCTATGAGACGTATTGTTGCGCGCACGTACATTATTAGGCGACCCGGCTTGTGAGCTAGAACTTTTCCATCCTCCAGGTGTTCTGGGTGTCTTCGAAGCAGAAGCTCCGGACCCACCTGTAGGGAGGTTGTATCCAGAAGTATTGGATCGCGAACTGTCTGGTGGCGGACTGATTATTCTTGGTGCCCCTGTACGTTGTGAAGTTGAATAGTCGTTCTCAGTAGGACTTTCAGATCGCGTATAAACACTGCTCGAAAGGACCGAGGCTCCTAGATCTGCGAACTGCCTAGAGTACCGTTTGTTTTGTGGCGGTGTAAGATGCGCCTGCGTTCGGTATGACGGGACTGGCCCAACGTTGTCTAGAGCAGCCAGAGTATCCTGCTACAAGTTAGATAACTGTTGTATCGAGAAGTCGAATCGCGGTCAATACCCTATTTCGCTTTTTCCCATTCCCATATACTTTCGCTCTCAACGCCTTAACGGCTACAAATATCCGTACACGATCCCCAACTTTGGTTATTCCTAGCTCCTTCAGAACAGAATGGTCGCATTCCAGCAAAGTTTCCCCCGTGATGTTGTTTCCTGATGATTGTCAACTGTTCTGACGCCCTATCTCACTCAGCAAGCGAAACTCACTCTCAAAAACACTATCGTACTTTTGACAACCAATACTCCGCAACCACTCAACCACTTTCCTTTCATCCCAAGTCCTAGAATCGTCAGTCAGCCAATCGTCACATCGACTATCATCTTATCCAAGATTGCTCTACCGTATGTCATCTACTACACCTGGACCCTCTGAGAACTCTGAATTGGTCGGCGAAGGTTGCGAAAACATTGATGTTGCTGTTGCTGGATTCGTTTGAAAATGCGAACCAGTATGAGGTTGAGGAACGTATTGACTTTTGGTCGCAAGAAGAGCCATAACAACAATCGGTGTATGAAACAGGTGAAAGAAGATGGTGGCCTCCACGCTACTTCAGTAAACTACCAAAACACCCCTAACACCACAAATATATAACTTTTTGGTGTATGCAGCTCCGTCCGGATGGCGTAATAATGTCGAGCACGAAGGTAACGTTGATGATGTCGAAGAACAAAAGTATCTCCTCTTTGGCTTCCCCTGGGGGCCGATCAGCAACCCAAGCGATTCAAGCCGACCGCCTAGGGTTAAGTGTTTGATACTGGGTTGATAACGATACACCACCGGCCACCGCACAGCAGCGTAAGGGTGGCTTCGCTTCGCAGGTTCCGTACGGATAGGGGAAGGCACAACAATAACAATTGTACCCTGTATTCGATTGATACGCCGAGAAATGCTGCGAAGAAGCCGGCGTCGCAGGTATAATCGGCACTGGCCAGTGAGTAGACGATGGAAGGATGATGGATGGGCGGGATTACGGAGCGTTGCGGATGACAGCAGAAATAGAACTGAATAATGCGATTGAACGGATTTTATTGTGACCACCGCCACTGAGGGGTACCCAGAAGCAAGATGAAACGAAATGAGTCCCAGACTCGTCGAGAGCAAATAAGACGTCAGAAACAAGTCTTTCTGTGGAGGCTGAGAAGGGCACCCTTGGTGCTCGTGTGCGGAAGGTGCAACGTACTACTCTAGTACATAATGTACATGCTACGGAAGGGCGGTAACTGCCATATATACAATACCTGGCTTACTTTTCTGTCTAGGTCCATGATTGTACTATACGCTACTTATGCCCTCCGAAGTGGGTGCAAGTTTTGAACTCATTTCTACCCTTGGCACTGTGGATATGGGCGAATTTTTGGATCCCGCGGTTAGAGAGAGTTCTTCCTCAAACGCAGCCACAGATATTTGCAGTTGTGGCGCGCCTAGCAACTACTCGAGCAAACATTTCGTAAAATCCGCATACCAAAACTGCAAAGTATTAATCCGAACCAGAAATCGGGATAGACAGACCTAGAGTACAACTGGGGGCTTTGCTATGTTCACTCCGGAACCATGAAGTAATTATTGGATTGAACTTATTAAATTAAAAACGCGAAATTCTTCCTATCAATAAATGGAGTATTTAGATCTAATTTAATGGCTAGATGACATGGATTGACTGCGTCTCCAACATTCAGCTTAAATTCTTTACATCGCGATGCATCGATGCTGCGCGAATGGTTGATGGATACCGCACTCACAACCCCATGGGAGCCGACAGAGCCTCAGAGGTTTTATTAATCCAGTTCGAGACCTCATTTTGAGACAAGGTTCTGGAACTGGCAAGCCTGCATAGACGAAAAGTCACCTTGCTCAATGCTCAGACTCGGGAAGGGTTGAGTCTGTGAGTGATGACCTATGACCCAGCATAGGGCCAGGGTAAATATTTCATCAGGACTCGAGATTCATTTCGTCAGCTCTCCCCACCTCTGTTGTTGATCTGAATCACGTCTCATCTTCATTGCATATTGGAGAATGAGTATGGGAGCAAGTATGAAGAGAGCGAGACGGTCTAAACGAGAGCGAAGAACTGAGAAGCCGGTGCCGTGAAAGGAGTCTTTAAAATCGGCATACAATAGGTGTAAGACGTTGATACTTCGAGCGAGACCTCTCTCATGTCCCGAGACTGCTAGACCGAGATGGCCAATCTGATTAAACGTCTCAAAGTCCTCTTCCTAAACCATCCTGAGTCGACCTGGTGCAACACTGCTCGGGAGCTTGGTTATCAGCCTTAGTCATACTTTCTCAAGATTGGTACGAGCAGGATGAAATGGAAGTTCAGACACTAGTCATCCAGGTAAACCTATCAGGCTTCATATCGCTTTACAAGGAGAGGCTATGGATGAAACGCGCCGGAGAAATCATCACCTCTAGGTATGAAATTGTCTGATATTGCAATTTCAGCAACTGCTGGTATTCTTCCAGACTGAAGTCAGAAACGGAAGTTGGCAGCTGGAGCGCCAATTCTTCTTGATCCCCTTCTTGATCGCCTTCTTGGATTAGGACGATACAAGGATATGGCGTTGTTTATACCATGGCTACCAAGAGAGCAAAGAAGTGAGAGCGTGAATCGATGGGAACCAGGGTTTAAGAGTCCATATGGTGAGAGATGCACCTTAAGCTGATTCACGATTTCTGAAGGCGCATCTACAAATCCTACTGATGAAGTTTACCCATACATTCCCACGCTGACCTGTTAGCGATATTCAATGTATAGCACTCTATTCGTTCGAAAACTTGCCGTCATAGAGGCCATGCGTCCGACAAGAAAATCTGGCAGTTCTCTATATACTTGGTGCTGAATGAATTGAGAGTTTAAGTTTTAAATCCGAACTACGAGTGACAATGGGAACCCGCTCCCATTTGAGCCATTACTCAACAGATTTGGCAATCGAAGGTATCCAGGATTGGGGCATACCATATCACAAGTTTGAGCACAGCAAAAGCTCATAGATAGAAAACAGTAACAGCGCCGATTCGCCGCCAAACGAATGATACTTCATGGTTAACGTCACTTAGTAATCGTGCCGAGCTATTGTGGCCCGCGGCTCGCCGGACCCATCGTCAAATCAACAAACTTGCCGTTCCACCCCGAATTTGCCTGCTGTCCACCTCCACTCATTCCTCTTTGCCATGTCTGCATCAGCTGTAAACGACTCCTCTTGCCTACCTCATGCAACGCAGAAGGATATGCTAACTCAGTTAATAGCGAAGCGCAGCCCTCAAAATCGAATGGGCCAAAATCACTTCCACCCTTGGCTTGAAGGGTCAGACTGCGGCTCAACTGCAAGCGTTCAAAAAGCGCAATGAGGATGCCCGCCGTAAAGTTGCTGTCCTCCAGGATACGCCTCAGGAAATCGATTTTGCCCACTACCGCTCTATCCTAAAGAATCAGTCTGTCATCGACGAAATTGAGGCTGCGTACAAATCGTTCAAGCCTAAGACCTATGATGTCTCCAAGACTTTGGCTGCTATCTCCAACTTTGAGGCGGTCGCTGTCAAGAACGCGGAAACTACCAAGAGCAAGGTCGACGCCGAGCTCGCAGATCTTAATATGACCCTGAAGAATATTTCTGAGGCGAGGTCTTTCGACGATTTGACTGTGGTATGTACTGGGACATCGAGATGCGATTTCTGAGGGGCTGGTAGTGGAAGAAGTATTGCATAGTGACTTCGAAACTTGCTTCTTTATGCCCTCAGAAATCTGTTTTTAAGAGACAAGGTAGCATGCTAATATATCATTCCCTAACAGGATGATGTTGCTAAGGCTCGACCTGATATCGATATCCGCACCGAGCAGATGGTTACTAAGGGCCGATGGATGCCTCCTGGATACAAGGTCTGTCATGACTCCGGAAACTGCAAACCCCTAGGATCTAATACACTCTGTAGGAGAAATTCGGCGACCTCTCCTTGTTGTAAGACTGTGCGTCAAGTTGGTACCCGTGTAAATCAAAATCGTGAGAGCATACAGCTGTTGATAGAATTTATTTGGCTGTTCCAGGATCTGAATTCCTTGATCGTTTCGCCTCCCCCTCATGTCAAATGACAATTGAAATGACAGCATTTACGCTATATTGCTCTATAAACAACAGAAAGCAGAGAACAAACAGACCTGGATAAATACCAATAACTCCTATAGCGACCACATAATCTCCGAGAGTGCCAAAAGATTTTCATTCAAAGATCTTCTGGCTTGTAACGCCGATGATGACTCCCTGCGATTGTTCATTGCCTCTGAAAAGTATAACTCTACAATAACCTTCAGTTCATCATAAGTGAACTCCAGCTTCCCTGCCTTAGCATTCGCAATAAGGCCATCCATTCCCCCGCCGTAGAGTGAATAAAACCTGGAGGCGCGGCTTAGATCTGCCGATTCGTCGATGTTCTTGAGATTTTGTTGTAGGACCATGATATTTAACTTCATGCGTTCCGCACCTTCCTGATTGAGTATCTTAATTGAACTGGCCTGTGAGACCAGTATATGGTCCATCAAAGCACCGAGACCACACTCGATAAAACTTTTAAGTGTTAGGGAATCTCGTGAGGGTGGATTTAATTGGACTCACGCTATCTCTTTTGGAGGTAGAGCATTCGATATGTCTTCATCGAACCATACAATGTCTGTATTCAACGCCAGTACATTTGCATCGGGTGTCAACACTGGGTTATCAAGGCAATAATTGCCCTCCAGAATGCATTTATCGAGATGGTAAAGCACGCGACACCGAGCTTCAGCGTGAAGGGTAAATAGAATTGATGTAGCCAATTCTTGGAAGGATGTCACAACCCCATCGAACGCACTCCAATCCACCGGTACTGTTAGCTCGAGTCTCAGTGCCAAAAGAATGAAACCGTTAAAATATACCTGACAGTTTCTGCAGTCATCGGTAGGTAAATGGGTTTATTTTCATCGCGCTGTGGTCTTACAGAGTCGATAAGAGTCCATCTTCGGCGTAGCCGGCCGGAATTTCCGCCATCGTTCCTAGAGAAATTTTCGGGATCCTCGATATGTCGTAACTGCACTACTTTGCTGGCAAGCCATCTCATGCTCGTACAGAGTATACACAAGGACTGGATGACTTTCCGATCAGTGATGAGGTCACTTGATGTTATCTTGTTGCTCGCTTGCTCATTCATTTCGACTTCAGTCTCCTTTTAAGGATTGTTCGATTAGTTTTTACATAAGGAGTACGATTCATCGCTTACCTTTTTAAGGGACTCAATCGATGTTTCTCCCTCCAAACTCCAAACCGCAGCCACCGCTGATCGCACAGTATCACTTTGTGTCCACCGAGCACTCGCCTTCATATCAATCGCTTCAGCCCCCTCTGAATGGTGTCGGGCAACCAGCTCCTTGTACCATTCATAACATTTGTCATAGTATGAGGTCAATAAGTCTATGGTCAGTTGTCCGAAGGCCTGATCTGGCGGAATAGTATCTAGCATCTTGCAGAATGCGGTTATGAGATCCAGAAATGCTATTGTACCTTTCATAATGGGTTTCCGTGACACGCGTGCCCAGTTGACATCTTCATGGAAGGCATCTAGGTCGCCTGTTGTTTGGTTAAACACATCACGGATAGTATCCTCTAACGATGGATAAAAGACGTTGACTAGAAAGTCGTCCAAAAAAGATGGCAAGGTACTGAGCACTATTCCAGATCTAGAACTCATTCAGCATGGAAGAAGCAAGACAGGATTCGCCATCGCCTTACCCACTGGGCACAATCTCCTTGATACGATTGAGGAAGGATAATGATGGAGGGAGCAGTAAGCCAATGTTGAAAACACTAGGCTCGATAAGAAGCTTGTGACCAGTGGCTGCGCCATCTGAGGCATTATTGTTGTCTGATGTGGAAACTGCGGGACGGAGGGACTCGGAGACTAGCCCAGGGACGGAAGCCTTCAAGATGTGTTGTAGATCTTCATGGTCCTCTTTCAGACCACTCATAGAGTTGATATCCGTATTGGAGAGCTTGAATATTATCTGCACAACACAACATGAGAGGCGCCGATAGGAGGTTTATGGGGATTTCAACCGACCTTGTTTCTGTCACGAGGTGCTTTGCCTGTCACCATGTTGCTGATAACATTGTGCAGACCCTTTGGTGCAGCTGACTGAGCGTTGCGACTGTCACTTTGAGTCAAGTAATCGTGTAGCAAAGACCGCATCTATAACGGTCAGTGCGTCCGACATAGAGCTCTGGGAGAAAATCACCTCGCTCTGGATCAATTGCCACACTTCAGCAAACCCATGTTTCCACGACTCTGCGTCTTGTAAGGAGTCGCCACGCTTCGTTATGCCCTTCACCACATCATATATAACTCGGTATCCTTCCATCACGGCCTCAAATTTGGAATATAGTGTGCACAGCAGGTCATGTATGATGGTAACCCGCACATCATTCTCATTCAACCCCAGATCGACCGTCTTTCCATGGTATCCCCGAGTTTTCAAGCCAGTCAGCGAACTGGGGTGTCTCTGGTCAACTTCAATATTGGTTTTGTCGACAAGTTTGAACAGCTCAACGGGGAGACGCTGATTGACTGTAGCTATTGCGTTCGGGAGGTGGCCGAGATTGTTTAACGACTCTAGGAGCAGCCTTATATATGACAAACTGTCTGCCTCGGGGTTTTTGCTAGCATGTGCATCCTCAACCATCTTCGATCATCAGAAAGGTGAAAATATTTTTATTTGGCGGACTTACAGGCTGATTAAAATCGTTAGTATCTAGAAACTTATGAAGTGCTCTTCCTCCGCTCGTAGGCATGTAGGCTTGTAACGTCAGTGGTTGGTAAGGAGCCGACAACGGAAAACTCACCCAGCCGGTTTGTTACCCCAGTGCTCGAATTGAGAAGATTTGATCCTGTACAACCTAGTTAGCTACGGTGTAGTATGAGCACGTATTGGATTTCATACCGTTTTTGCCTGAATATGCCTGCCACCGGTCGTTGCAATACAGAGACTTTAAATACAGATGGTTGTGCAATTCCTCGACCAAAATATCCGCCAGAGACTGTAGTATCATCAGAAAAGCTCCAAGCATTACCACATTGGCTCATTACCGATTCCTGGCTTCCCAAATAGGCCCGCAAGTCCGAGAGAGCACCGATCTCCATCATGTCAGGCTGTCGAATGGTTTTTAGAGCTTCCCCTAAAAGTTCTACAGCGCTTAGAAACTTCTTCTCCGATATTCGAGCTTCCAGCTTGTCAGGAACGAGTTGAAGTTGTTCTCTTCAGCCATCGTTAGCTAGCGTATCTTTTGTCCTGAACATCACAATTCACGGACATGGAATTCAGGGTCTGAAGCATTGCATCATATCTCTGCGAGTTATCAACCATATTCTTCACCTCCGGCTTACTCGTAGAAAGTTCTTCCTTCGCTTTTATCAACGACTCTCTCAGCTCTCTAACTTTCGCTTGCGAGGTAGTGATGCTACGCATGATACCGTGAAAAGCTCCGATGGAACTATTGAATCCCTGATGGTGATCTGTAATAGCAATTAGATATTACTCTCAGTGGGTGGTCCTCTCCCACCATACCATTTACAATGGCTTGCAGAGCGTACTGGAGATCCTGATGCGTCTCTCTAAAGCTCGGGTACTGACGGGCCAAACCCAAGGAGCTGGAATCCATTAACTGCAATGCCACTTTCACTGGTATGCATGTTTCGTCTTTCATGAAGTCCCAATCCCGTTCGATCACTCTGAGGATATCTGCCGCGCCACGCGGGTTCAGCGTTCCCTCCTCCATATTAATGGGCTTGTTTACCATCCAGATTTTTGGTCCCAGATCCATAACCTCCACCGCCTCCCTTTACCGCTCCATTGCGACTAGCCTGGCTTGTTTTACTCCGCAATCGCGCATCAGGGCTTCTTCCCCTCTGTCCTTTCTCCCCACCCCCGTAGGCTTGATAGCCTGAAGATTCGGGCGCTGCCAAATCGCGATCTCTGGTTTGCGGTGGTCGAGCATAATCGGCTTGTCCTCGTTGATAGTTTGAATAGCCTCCATATCCTCCTCTTTCTGGTTCACGACTTCGGTCTCGTGCACCATCTGCGCCACCATAAGCAGCTCTTCCACTGTTTCCACCGCTTGCGCTGTAGTCATAACCACCATAGCCGCCGCCTTGCCCCGCCCCTGGACCCGTGCGCGAACTCATCGTTGATGGGAAGCTGAGGGCCTAATTTGATAAACGTAGTTTTTGTGTCCTTTTCGCGGTGTTGACTGTAAGTGAGTCACAGAAAACAGCGAGTTGGTTATCGAGCCGGGTGGTTGATGTCAGAATAAGCTCGCTATGTATGACGGGGCTTGAACTAGATACATGTATTAGAGTTACCCATGTACTAAAATAAGAATATAAAGAAGTTCATAAAGCTGCATGTCCCAGAACCTTGCCACGCCCTTGCCTCCCAGATTTGAATTCAAATTGTCGCCCACAACTCAACTTGAAGAAGGTTATCCGGACGAATAACTATAAGTAAGATGGCGCGAAAGCTGTTGGTATGTTGCTTTAACTTCAGATGGTAGTGGCTCAAGCTAATTGAAACATTTTTTGATACCTATAGGTCTGCTCAATTGGTAATCCTGGGTCGGTATATCGCAATACTCGACACTCTGCTGGCCACTCCGTTATTGAGCTTATTCGTGAATCATTGCAATACTCGCAATTTTCTACCGATCGACAGTATGGGGGTCTAGTATCCAAGGGACTTTACGATGACACATACACTTTATTCCAGTCGCCTTCGTTCATGAACATCTCCGGAAAACCCATAAGATCTGCATGGCAGGCGTTTTTACAAGGCCTGGTCCAGGAAGAACGTGAGCGGGCTCTACTGGTTGTTTTGCATGACGAATTAGAGAAACCGCTAGGGCAGGTCAAGTTGAAGAAGGCCGGATCTGTGGCGGGTCATAACGGCCTTATTTCTATAATAGCACAACTCAAGACGATGGTAAGATCTACAGGAACCATTGTTGGGGCTGTAACTAATGAAACTTTAGGATTTTCTGCGCCTGGGAATTGGAATTGGAAGACCCGAGGCCCGAGATAGCAGTACTGTCGCCAGATATGTTCTTGGAAAGTTTACATCCTACGAAAAGGGCATATTGGAAACTAAAAGCTTGGATCAAGTTTTGAAGCATCTGCGAGAGATATCTAAGCTTCCATAAGCTCGCAGTTAGGACTGTTTGTTATTAGCTTTTTTCTTTTCGGCTTTTATGTGGATAGACTGCAGGTTAGAACTGGCGTTGATCATGATCAGGATATCTTTCATACTCAATCCATAGCTATAGGCGTCAATTTGGGGTGCTATGTCTTTAACATCTTAATTTTGCTTGTGGCGAGATTATGTACTCGGACACTAGAAGTGGGTTCAACATTTTCAAGAACTAACGCCATCAGGGCAGGAGAAGGTTTCCGAAGGGCTGCTGGAGTTTCGTGTTGTTGATACTCCCTAGGCAGTCCAATTTTGAGTTGACCAATGGCCATGGGTATAAACATTATCCATTTCGTCTGAACCGACATCCAGCATATATAAGTATGCATACTAGTGCTGTTACAAACTACTTATAAGTATGTTAGATGTGGCAACGAATAGTTGTCACTCGATCCTCGTTTCCCTGTTACTGCTTAGTAGTTGCACGCAGTAGAGTTGAGCTGCTGAGACGAAACAAGGTTTCATATTCAACGACTGAATTCAACCGATATCACACAGCTACGCATCTCTCTTCAAAAAGAAATCTATATACATAAGAAGAAATATATCGGCCCCAAATTTCTGCGATAAGCTATACGAAACACGCAATTATGGCTTCTGGTGATCATCTACAGATTCGATGTCGTCGTCGTCCGAGATGAGTCCTTCAAGTTCAAATTCTTCTGCATCCTGTGCCCGTCCTGCTTCCCTTGTGCGGCCATCCTCGAGGGGAATCTCCGGTTTTCTTTGGGGAGCGTCCACACTTACAAATAGGTAAAGTAGAATTTGGACAACTACGGAATACAAGCTGTCAGCATGCAGCTCCTTCGGATCGAAATTAACGGAGTCACATACACAAGTATAGCAAGAATGCTAAACTATAAAGTACAAGAAGATAGGATACGTGATCTATCCCAAGGGTCGAAATGAGGGCTAGCTGTTCCTCAGTTGCGGACATAAAAATAAATCCGGAAGCGAAGAGCAAGAATGGCGTCAAGTGCTGGAAAGCCATGGGTTCGCCCAGCGAAGGTTTATCCGTCAAAACGAAGCAGATTTCTATAATACGAGATAGTCCTGCAGCCATCAACGTATAGCCGAAGGCAGCATGAACCATTGTTGAAAGCGGTAAATGTTGGGTGTGACCAGCCTGGGTGTAATGAATTAGACAACGATACAATATGTAAGACCACATTCTCTCACATACCATTGCCCAGCCAGTCAAAAAAATCACAACTGCCGGTATAACATTACGTTTCGACTGACCATCCCTTCCTCTGGAGAGCCACAGACCAAGAAGACCGGCACACCACCACACAATCCCCATTGATGTATGCTGTATATCTCCATGATTCCAGTGGTGTCCCCATCTATGTTCCGTGAATGTGTTAATGCAGCCCCAGATAGCAATGACCAGAGAATCCCAAAACTCCTGTGATTTTCCTGTTCGTTTGAGCCACGCCTGCCCAACCAAAAGCATCATGGTTAGAATAACTCCATACGCAATAAATCCGGATCCCATGATGAAATGAGCAAGACACTGGCCCAAATGATCTGCCCGACAGAATCCTAGTGCAGTTATTCCACCAAAAAGCATCTGCACCCATGAAACTAAGGGCATGGCCTTGCCTAGAATGCTGTGTAACACAACCGCAAATGATCGTAGTTTCCCGTGGAAACCTCGTTCGAGATGTAACTTAAGGTAGATTCCCAATCCAACTTGGATTCCCAACATCCATAGCAAAGACGATGCAAAAGTAGCATGGATATTGGGTGCGAACTGCCGTCCCTTATGAGCATGTCCAAGGAACCTTCATCGACATTTAGCATCACCATAACGAAGCCTAACTCCATCATCGATATTAACCATCATGAGTTCACGTACACCGCGGATATAGCAATTAGAGTTGTCGTCAATTGTAATGGCACATGATAACGAGAACGAACCAGTCCCAATACCATGCCTAACTTATCTCAGCCAACGTTGTACATCGCAATAAGGAGCGATAAAACAAAGGCACCCATACCAACTGGAAACATGATCCCAAAAGTGACGATCATAAGGCATATGTGCCACCAGAGTATCGAGTCAATTGGTTCTACAGATATGGCCTCGCCATCTGGTATTTTGTCGCCATGGTGTTCATGAGCTGAAGCAATGCGTCCAACGGAGAAAAACAGCAGAGCACAGACCCTCGTCAGTCTGGTCTGAAGCATTGCGCCGTAACTGCAGGGTTCGAACGAGGAGTCGAATGTACAATCCTATAGGTGAGGTAGCGGTAGTGGTACCAGTGATCTTCAGAGTCTCCGCTTAGGATCTGTTTGCGAGGCGAAGTTGTGTAGTGACGCTCGGATTTGTGGAGGAGGCGACGGTTTACGAGCGAGGAGAGAGATCCATTAGTTGTTGGATTCGATGTCGTTGAAGAGAATTAGGAGGTAAGCTGTCAGTATTTCAGGCGTCGCGGCACCACCATCCGGCGTCACTCGACTAGTAAAATAGGTAGTACATCCGCCTTCCGAGAATCCTCGTACTCTGCAATGAAAGGTTTACATAAAGCGCAGGATTACCGAGTGAGTATGCGTAGAGTACATAAGTACTCAGGGTACTTAGGTATTTCTAGATTGCGGTATCCACGCATCACCGATACCGGAGATTGAAACGACGACAGCGCGTGAAGCGTACTCCTCACTTTCTTAACGCGACTGTACTCTACGGGTACGGGGTGAATTTAGTCTGTGACTCCAGGTCACGACATTGCGCAATTTAATTACGATCCAACGGGAGCTGCGGTCGTAGCGTTCGTTTAGGAGAATCAAGTAGGAACACCAAGTCCTAGTAGGAGCTCCAAGAAGAGAGTCATACAAATGATGTAAATGGATGTCAAGGCTTGTTTTGCAGTGAAGAAAAGTTTGTATGTCTGGACATTCAATAATGGATCCTTGGAGAAATGTTCAGTAGAGCGAGTAGAGTACAGGTTCCGCATCCTTTCCACTAAATATTCTAGTGGAGGTGGTCCAAGCGCCTTCTAGAACTGTGAGAGAAAGTATGCCCCACGTCGCGCATCCCACATCGCACAACCCCCGCCATCAGATCGCATCACCACCACCGCCATCACTCACAACCCGAACCAAGGAGACCAAATTCTGAAGAGAAAGATGAAACCATCCCACGCCCTTCGCTGATACCTACCTCAACGACTCCACACCCGAACCGCCCGAGAGCAATGATGGCTGCAGCTATATCGCAGCCAAAGAGTTTGGAGGATGTTGTAACCGTAAGATATCCAGATCTTCAAGGCCTCGGTGGCTTCGACCCGGGGCTTATTCTCGACTACTATTTCAGTTGATCCACCGGTTATATCTTCCAGGCACACCGGAAGAACTCACAAAAATACAGGGCATCCTGCAAGATGTTCAAAGGTCCCCCGACGGCTGGCAACTTGCCGATTCTTTATTGGAGAGGCATGACCAACACGTTCGTTTTTTTGGCGCTCTTACCTTCACCGTGAAGCTAAACTCCGACTGGTAGGTTCGTTCGGATGTTGTGCCTCTACCTGTTCAGTCAGTAGCCAGGAGCTGGTTTGATATGCTTGTGATGTAGGGAATCGCTATCGGAAGAATATATTCATGTTCTTCGTACACGGCTCATCAGCTGGCTTGTCAAGCTCGTAACTGAGGACTCTTCACCGCTTGTCATTAAGAAACTCTGTTCTACGTTGGTGGTCTTTTTCATACGATTCCCGGAGTCATGGCCAGATTGTGTCAGACACCTCACCTGCTGTCTTTTTGCTGGTCGTGCTGTGTCTGCGGCGGAGGCTTTAGACATGCCATCATCATCTCAGCTACTGAAAACCATGAAACCCGGCGCGAAGCTTGGGGCGCTATGGTTCGCGACAATACTGGTAGAAGAAGTTGGCAAAGTGGATACGAAGAATATTAAGAACCATCACTTTTGCTTCAAGATTCAATCTAATGAAGCCGAGGCGGTTGAGTTGGTGAATAATGCTATCGAAATGCCTAATGGTGTGGGCTCTATTCCGGAAAGCTTTGATGCCCAATTAGTTGATGCCGGGTTGAGGACATTTGAAGTACGACCTTACATTCTTGTTTTTACCTTTATCTTTGCTGAATCTGAGCCAGGCTTGGGTTTTTTACTCCCTTCGTGCTTATATAGATTTCCGCGCCGAATTCCCGTTGTTGAAATCCCTTACACCTATTGCAGTAAACTGGCTAGCCAATGAGGATATCTTTGAAGCCGCATGTGATGTCATTATCGGTATCCTATCGCAATCATTTTCATTCTTCACCCCGCAGGATAATCACAGTCTGGCGAACATACTCACCTCGCCATGGGCTGTCGAACGGTATGAATCACTAATATCCGGTGACTCGGATTGGAGTTCTATTCAATTCGGTAGGCTTCTAGTTACATTCGCCGAAGCAACCGTTCAAAAACTCGCTAAAAGCCTTGATACCTCTTCTGGCCGAGCGATGATTGAAATGCTACATGGTATTCTCACCATACCTGGATATCCACAGGTGGAGGACGAAGTTTCTGGAACCACCTTTGAATTCTGGGGAAGCTTAGTTGAGTTTTTGCTCGAAAATGATGCAGAGGATGGCTTTGATGAGCCCTGGGTAGCGGATTGTCAAAAGGAGATAAAACGTGCCATTGAAGAATTTTGGAGGAAGATTCGTGTTCCGCCGAATCATGAATTGATGACGTGGTCTAAAGATCAGAAAGATGGATTCATGAGCTTTCGCAAGGACGTGGCTGATTTCGTGGAGTCGGCTTATGGAATACTTGGACCTGGACTTTTCCAACACCTCGTCGATCAAGTTACCCACAATTTTATCTGGGAAGAGATAGAGGCGAGTTTGTTCTGCTTGAATGCTCTCAGTGATTCTCTCGGCGATGATCCATACGAGGATATATATATGGAGCGGTTGTTTGGAAGTAGTTTGTTCGTAATGCTGGCGGATGTTGAGGCGGATATTCCTCTTAAGGCCCGAACAACATCCGTAAATCTCGTCGGTATGTAGCATCCTCTATGACATTTACGTATTAGCTAACGATGACAGGTTCGTATGCTTCGTTCTTCGAGAGACAGCCTACATATCTACCTCCGGCGCTCAACTTTCTCTTCACCTGTATCTCGACCCCTGCTCTGGCGAGGAATGCATCCAAGTCTATATCCTCGCTCTGCTCTTCATGCCGTAGTACACTCACCAGTGAATTATCTGCCTTCCTTCATCAGTATGAAGTCTTTTCTGCGAGCCTCAACGCTGATGACATAGCCAAAGAAAGGGTTTTATGTGCTATATCCTATGTGATTCAAGCATTGACCTCAGAACAGCTAAAACTGGGTCCAATCTCGAAGTTACTAGGCTTTGTGGAAGTAGACGCGCAAAAGTGTCTGCTTTTAGCACAGCATCAGCGAGAAGAGGAGGCGAAAGAGACAGGACTACTGGCATTGCGTTGCTTAGTCTCCATAGGGAAGGGTTTACAAGCACCAGATGATTTGCCAGTTGATTTGAGTGCCAGCGGTGAAGGACTACAACCTCCGGTGTCATTCTGGGAAGCTGCGGAAGGCGGATTACTTCAAAGAAAAGTCGTGGAATTGGTTCGAACGCTCTGCCATGCCCTCCGAGGGGATGGTGAGGTTATTGATGCCTCATGTGGTGTGTTTAAAACTGGATTTACAGAAATGACCCCAGGGCTTTTTGTTTTCCGGCCAGACGTGGTCACAGAGTTCCTCCTGGAATATCGCGCACGTACTGAGACAATACTAGCGACAGCCTGCACGCTCATAAGTTCACATTCGACTTCTGGCAGTGCGGATATCAGTGCTCAAGTTCGTCAACTTTTGAGCTTCGTTGCAACCTTGGTCATGGATATGGGCGATACCCCCCAAAACGAACCAGAAATTGCACAGAGCGTGGCAGAATTTTTGAGTCGATTGTTGAGACGTTATATCAATGTGCTTGTGTTTTACCAACCAAATGATTGGCTCGAGAGGATGTTCGTATTTGTGCTGGAGTCGCTAGTCGTGAGAGAGACACTGGTCAAGAAAGCGGCGGCTGGTTTTTGGACAGCCTTTGTTTCTCTAACGGATGAGGCCCCCGAAGTCCAAGCTGCGGTTGAAGAGATTACAAAGGGATGTGGACCAAGATTGGTCAAGAAGCTGTGCTGGGTGAGATGAAACCCCTCTCCCCCAAGTCACTTTTCCCTGATGATTTTAGAATATTGGGTACTAAGATAAATATTACAGGCTTTGGGAGGAGGATGTCAACGGAGCGAAGTTGATACTATTGTAGAGCCATTAAAGAAGCTTGTCGTTAGACAACCTCTATCTAAGAAATGGCTCCAAGCGGCGTTGGAGCAGCCAGGTTTCCCTACTTCTAATATCTCAGAGAAGGATAAAAGATTGTTCATTGAGAAGGTCATTAGGTAAAGCAATTTTGAGTTACATAAGTGAAATATACTAGTTGCTAATTCGATGCCACGCAGTCTGAGGGGGAAACGCGGAACTAACCAAGTTGCAAAGGAGTTTTGGCTGAAGGCTAGAGGGACAGAGTTTGCCTGTACGTTCCCAATGTTGAATACCGCCCTTTGGATTTGTGCTGACTAGATTACAGATGTGTCTTGAACGAAGGAGTTCAGTCTTGGGATTACCTTAGATGACGTACGTACCTACCTACCTAGGTCGGTAGGTAGCTACGTGCCACATTGATAATAGCTTTAGGGATAGGTATCTGTGGCAAAAAATATCATGATGCTTTGGTGTTCCATAGAGGCACTGCACCGTATTAACTTTCCGTGAAGAAACACCCACATAAGTGATCATACAATCGGAGCAAAGTATCCATCAGAGTGCTCCTCTCTCGAAACCCTCCCCTGTGACTGCATATCTAGCACTCATTTGAGCAAATCTAGATATTTCTCACAATCATTGGTTGCCCTATGTCTAACCCTAGTTCTAGATCTGTTCTTGCGCAAACTCGAAATTTGAAGAATACACCAGTGCACTGAAGCCCTCCAGTTCTGTACCCTTCTCCATTGTCTACATCCGACAGAGTTAGCAATCAGATTATCCTGGTCCTCTGATACGGGTTCGGTGAGGATACTCACAGATAGGTACTCATTTGGTGATCCATTCCCAATCACATGTGCTTGCCTCGCCAAACCCGCCAAAACACTCGCAAATTTAGCGGTAGCATTATCATTAACCACCTCAGTGATCCTGTGTAAAACACCCGCATCAGAATCATCACCCGTCCCCGGGCCTGCGGCAATAGTTTGCACGGTTTTCCCCTTTGCTACATAAGCTAATGGTGCCAGCTTTCCATCAATCAGCAGCTCGAACCCAACGGCTAGCATGTGTGCCATTACTGTCGAAGCATTTGGTGATTCTAACAGATCTGAGGTTTCATCAAGGAGACGCCGCAGCTCTGCGGAAGGAGATCGCGGGGTGGAATCCGGAGGAAAGGTTCCGGATTCGGCGAGAACCGCAGGTTCTTCTTCGGATGGCGGAAGAAGGAAAGGGAGCCAGTGAATTTCAGTACGGGTTGAATCTTCGGGCGTCTCAACGATGCGACGGACCTCCATGGCGAGTTGGCGGAATCGGCCGAGGGAAACTGTGTCTCTAGGGGTTAACCTGCCGAGTCGATTAGCTTGGAGTGAGTAGGGGAGTAGGTGGGAGCTCACTTACGGCCCGAAAACCTGCTTTGTAGCAGTTTCGACGCGTGCACTGAGGAGGCGCCAGCCGCGGTGAAGTAGCCACCAGGAGAAGGTGAGGTATTGTCTGTTAGTCTCGATGTCGAGGCCACCAGCACGCTCTTCGTCGTGGGACTCGAGGCGAATGGTGGGGTCGTTGTCATTACGCTCGGCCAAGGAGAGGACGGAGGAGAGGTAGTTTTTGCGGCCGAGAAGGTTGAGTTGGACTCGCGTTAGAAGCGTCAGGAGGGAAAGAGTGTAGAGAAGGGTAAAGGACCGAGTGAGAGCTATTCTCATGAGCATTGCTTCCGTGAAGGGCAAGGGGGTGCGCACAACTGATCTTGATTTCATCCCACAGCTGAAGCTTTGTCTTGCGCGGCGTTTTCTCCACTACCGCCATTTGTGGAACTTCTTCTCTCCCGGGAACGGCGGAAAAGGTTTCTGAGGCAAAGGACTGGAGAGATTGCGCATCATCCTCCTTTACCACAGACGGCAAGGTTATAGGAGCTACTGGAGTCCCAGCGTCGGAACCAGCATCGGTAGTAGAGGCAGCAGCACTCTTAGCAATGCGCGCCGCTTTCTTCTGTTGCAGTTCTTGCGTTAAAGACTCGACGGGGAACTCTTTTACAATGTTTTCTGTCGCAGTGGGAAGAAGTGCAAGGACGGTGTATGTACAGTCTTCTTGGTTCTGCTGAAAGCGACGGTTAATGCTACAACATGGGCGTTAACGCACGTAACGATTACGGTTTTTGGGGTGTGGATACTTTTCTTTAGCGACTCGGTCACTCATCATACGGGTTCGCGCTTCAGCGAGCTTATTGCCTATGAATTGCACGGCCAAGTATCCTGCGCCTGCCAAACCAAACCCAACGGCCAAGTTCGTCCGGTTGCGCTTGAAGAAGTTTCGCGTCCCTTCAAACATTGTGGCGGCGGTGGTGGTGAGGGATCGATATGGTAGAGTGCGCGGGAGAGACTGTGGGATATGGTGTGTGGTGGAGGTTCGGTCGTGCGATGACGGTTTGGTAGACGACGAAGATGATAATGGATGGTGATCAACAGGAACATGAACAGGAACACAGTGGTCTCGCGGGCATTGTTTAGGAGCTCCAAAGAAGGACTGTCGAGACAGTATCTGGTTGGCTGGCTGATTCGGTCTTTGATTTATAGGATTGGTCGCCGATTGATGGATACGGTGGGTGGTGGAGGAAGGAGGGAGAGGAGAGACGAGAGACGATGGAGCTATCCAGTTGGCCGAGGCAGCTGTTCGGTCGCGTCTATGGTCATCCACTTCACCTGAGAGAACATACTCGAGTGAAAGGCAGCATGATAAAATACTTTAAAGTAGTAGGAAGTAACCAATCAACCAGACAGTGCCTACTCAAGTACTTCATCAGCGGTACGACTCATTCGTCAAAAGCTGTCAGGAGCAACCCTCACCATAGGATCAGCGAAAGCTGCGGGATCACCTGATCCGTTCAGCATCATCTTGCTTGCAGATATTCTAACCGCCCGTCAACTCGGTCCGATCAAATACAGATCCAAATTCCCCTCTCCTCCCAAGGCATTCAATTATGGACCTAATTCACCATTGAAGAGTTGAGTACTTATTACAGTAAGTAGACAAAGAGTAAGCTAAGTAGTCTAGGAACCCAATGCGGTTCGAAATTTACCACCAGTACTACCTCTAAGCAGAGAATCGTGAGTGCATCTCGAGCTGTCAATCGTAAGATACATAGTAGATATTCATCTGCTGTCGAAGTGTCTCCACCAAAAAAAAAGGCGAGTCATGGACAGTGATGCCTGCATCGATGTTGATTGCTTTGACAGTGAGAATGTCGAGGGAAGAATTGATAGGTATAGCTCGGTACAAGGTACGGCGGCGGCTTCGCTGCCTTAAATTTTATTTTTCATTTTGCACACAGCAAACGGTTTTCTGAGCTTGTACTCCGGTATTAATATCTGTGATACCTGTGTCCACCACTGTGTTGCCACTACTATGTATTGGCTGCTGTGTCCACTACTGCATATCCTGAACTACTGCCATGTCCACTGCTGTGTGTCAGCCACTGTTGTAGATCTAGGCTGAACTACAGGATTTTAGGTGGGACGGGATCCCATCTAAAACCCATCCTGTCATAGGTTTTCAGCTCTGAATTACAAACCTGTGATAGGATTTTTAGTTGGCCCTTAGAACCTATTCAAAAAATACATAGATTTTCATATCCAATTACTCACAATCATCCATTGCTCAAAAAGTAGTTCCAAAAGACAAATCAATTTTCACAGCAAAAACAGCTGATTGGAATCAAGATCAGACAATATACTCTATTAGAGTACATCAAGTAGATCATTTACTAGAGAAGGAACTATACTATCTATCCATATCAACTCTATGAATATATATCTGAAAAGTATGATTGTTTGATGTGAAATGGACTACTTGATGAACTCTATCAGGTTGAGTTATCTGATCTTAATTCTATTCAGTCATTCTGACACCACATATTATTGTATATTTTTGATACAAAATAATACAAAATCAATTGTCAATCCTATTTGAAATATATATAAAATCTATCCTGATTATTTATGATTTCAAGATCTTATAATTGAAAGAATACCATTCGCATGGAGGGTAAAGAATTAAAAGGATACGAAAGGTTAGAACTATAGAAGTTTAAAGAATTGATATCAATAAGAAATCGATTTGTTTAAGTAGGTGAACTTAGCGGCAAGATATAGAAGTTTCTACAAACAGTAGAGAATGAGTTATCAAATGAATAATATTGATAGGAACGATAGTTAGGTAGAAATGCTAATAACAAAAGTATAGATACTGTTAGGAATTTTCACTTAGCAGGTTTACAAGGTATGGAGAATATCCATGGTAATCTGTGTTCAGTCACCTATCACTATGGCTGATCGATATCACACCTGTATTTTATCTCATCCTCTGAGCGAAGAAGTCATAGACGACATACATGCCTATCCTATACCAAGCTCTAGCAAAGTAGAATGATTAATCTGTGCAGAAGCAGTATACCTTCTCGATCATACAGCGATAGTCGCGATACTTAGCTGGCAGATGAGTCAGTTCTGAACACTTAGGGTGGTATACTACTATATACCTAGGCCCCCGATAGTTAGGAATGTCATGAGTTGCTAAAGCACAATCACACCATTGCGAAGACTCTCAGGTCAGCTGTGTATGATTGTTTTGGCCAGAACTACTTTATCTTATCGGCAAATATGGGGCAGCTAGCTAGAGCAGGGTACGCCTCTACACTCTCCAGCAGATATATATCAGAGTTCGAGAAGTGGGACTTTACTATCAGGATAACTATACATTCTAGGGATTCCATATGATAACTGTGTCCCAATAGTTAAATCTACCTATTGCGAACTTATGTCTGGGTCGACTTCCTGAGTAATAGCAGATTGCAAGTGGTCTGGTCTGACATATGATGTAGCGCTACAATGGAAGTAAAAGCTATGGAGATGGAAGGTATGATACGTAGTATAGTAGTGGCTGGTCACCGATGCAAGTCTATGAGGGTAAACATATTGCTACAACTCACTATCCAATTTAGCATTAAGTCAACAGATCTAAGAGGAATTGATGGTTCGATGAACACGTCAGTGGTGATTGCCGAAACCTTTTTTCTGCCTAAGCTTACAGACCAGAAGAAAAACAAACAGACATAGTTGTTGCATGGCCAAACCTGACGGCATGAGAACAACCTATAGGGATGCCTCGCACTTAAGAAAGTGCCGAAAGTCAAACGGAAAAAAAGCATAACCTAATGAGATTGAGTAATCAGCTAAACGATCAGAGACCATAGCTATCTTAGTACAAATGCTGAAGTCATAGAAAGTATACAAGTAATTCGCTCTATAAAGAACTACCTTTGTACCTGCAAAGTAAAACAGCAAGCTCTAGCAGCAATCCATAGTTAGAACATACCAGTGGACAAGAACCTAAAATATTATTATTGTTTTCTACTTCAAGAATATTACTTTACTTATTTACCAAAACATGTTTATGAGTTACTTCCATGACTTAGATTCTATTGTTCTTTATGTACACACCCTGTACATGCGAGTGATCACTCCATACAACTATCATATTGCAGTTACACCTCACAAGCTGTACATCACCAAAGGCCATTGAAGTGGGGTCACCTACAATTACTCGATGATAGCCATATCGGGATAGTACAAGTGCCATCTCTGGATGTCATCGAAACTACACAGAATATTACCTGTACCCAACGAAATCAGATAAGCTGTCATGCAGTCAACCACACCACTGATAAGGAGTTTGAGGTGGTCATTGGGACAATGTCCTACCAGCTCATGCCATCAATAATGCGAAGACGATTAAAAGGCTGTAGATACAAAAGAACCTGCATTTGCAGCATAGCTGACGAAGCCTCCTATGTCCCTCACGATTGAAAGAATACCATTCATCTGAAAGCAAAGAGATCGAAAGGATATGATAGGACGGACTACAGAAGTCCGAAAGACTGATGTCAGCATGGGTTCTATTCGTCTGAGTTAGAGATCTGAGTGGAAAGATGTGGAAGATCTGAAAGAGCACTGAAGGGAAGGAAGGGTATTGGTGCGAAGGGCAGGTTAGGTAGAGGAGCTAATGAGAGAAGGGTAGATAGAAGTAATTGTTAGAATGAGAGGATAGAGGTATAAAGACCTCTAGAATCTTCGAGGGTAGAAGGGCAAGCTTCTTGACAAGGAGAACAAGCCTTAACAATATACACATTGAAAGCCAAACACCTTTGTCTTGAATGTCGGGAAAAGTGCCCGCGTTACCGTAATCGAGATTTGTTATCGCTGTTACCACTATGTTATGCGATGTTTTGGCTGTTACCGCACCACCACAGGTACGTTATCGCAGCTTATCGCAGCTTATCGCGGCTTACGGGTCGCTACTGTATATTCGCGTACGGTTTTTCGATTTGCAAGATAATATGGGAACATATGAGTATGATTTGTCACTATGAGAATTGAATGTGCGTCCAAGTCCTTCTAATTCATATAGATCTTGAAATTACTCATTTATCAAATATAAAATTGTAACGGTGTTACAGAATCTACATCTCTCTAAATTTACATAGCTCTAGAATGCAACAACTCTTACAACGACTCCCAAGATAATCTAACCATGGCCGATGGCATGACATTGTGACATGGTGTTTGGTGCCGACTGACACCGGCCCAGATATGGTGGACGGCGGCAACTCCGACAGCGGCTGACAACTTTGACACGGGCTCACTCTGACATGATGGTGTGACTCCGACAGTGGCTGACAAACACAGTGGGAGGCTGACAAGTGCAGCAAGCACTTTGGCTATAGACTCAAGGGCAAGGCAGGGAGTAACAGACCCATCCCAATGACAAGTGTGAAGTCATTAGCTACAAGGTTCTATCGATTGAAGAGCGGGCATGCTCCAGTGGGCAAGTACTTAAAACAGTTCGGACACCGAGACGACGACAAATGATGGTGGTGCGAAGGAGGAAGCGGAGGTAGAGTAGTGTAGACGCGAGAGCATCTATTCCGCCACTGCAGCCAGTGGAAAGACCAGCAGAAAGCCCTCTGGAAAGAGGTGGGGAAGGCGACAGGTTGGAAAGCGGGCAGATGCCGACACGTGCAGATCTCTGAGCTGTTTTCCATAGAGAAGTGTGACCAAGCGGTGGTGGACTTCCTGGCGGCGACGGACGTTGGGAAGTTCCCGCCTAAGTGAATTATTTTGAGAATCCACGAAGTTTGAGTGGGCCCACACAGACCACCCTCTGGCCCGTGCTTTGCTTGTGTCAATGTCTTGGCGGCCTGGCTGGATGAAAGCAACTTGACTGGCCGAACCGATAGCCGGGTAACGAGCAGGCGGAGGAGTGAGATGAGTGAGATTAGCTGGTTCGAGGGTCTTTCTTTCCGGTTTCTTTCTTTTGTCCTTACCAATCTTTTTACTTTCCTTTGTCAGAAGGGGACGATGGGTAGCAGGAGCGGAGGGTCGCCATCTAACCGGCTTGCCCGGAGGCAGCGGGGACTAGGGGTCTGTCATACTCTAAATAGAGTGAATACAGTATGATTAAAACAAAACAAAACAAACAGTGGCTGACAACTCTGACAACTCTGATAACTCTGACAAAAACTCTCACAACAACTCTGACAATAACTCTGACAACAACTCTGACAACTGTTCAGACTCTGACAAGCTGGTGCGTTGGGCTGACGGCATCTAGTATATCATGTTGTATATCTCCAAAGATGTATACTGGTTGATAAAATATTGGTTATTATCACCACCACTCGGTACAAGATGTACGGAAATGACAACTGAAGACACATTTATGATCCGTTGTGATTTTTGTAGAACATCCCGACACATTATCATTCCATGATTGACGTTTGGCATAGCAGACGACAGATATTCTAATTCTTCCACCAATAAAAGGTCGTGATGCACACTGCGCCATACCACTCTCCTGTTTGCGTTAGCTTTCCCGGTGTTAATGCGATCGCTGAAACGAAAAGCATACAGTAACTTGGCAGGGTGATATCCTTGTTGCTGAACCCAGCTATTATTTCGTGGTGCTCGATCCTCTTGTATCAAGATATGGTCGAATCGATTGCCATGTCCGCACCATTTCTCCACGTATCTTGCTTTTTGAACTATGACGGTATCAGGATTGTTGTGCTGCTGTATAGTGACTGTGACG
>MU122191.1:286078-319422 GCA_014904905.1 Wilcoxina mikolae CBS 423.85 | reverse complement strand
CCTAACGAATAATACTCTGCCGGTTTAACTTCCTTGCTGGTCTCTCCCCTGTCTGCATGTCCTGCTGGTCATATGCATTTATGATCCTCGTCATCTTCTCCCCTCTTCTTTTGACGTCGACCACAATCACATCGTTGTTTGCACCAGTTAGTGGTTGTCCTTAGCAGGTGCACGGGGTACAGAGGATGTCCATGGCAATCTGCGGTTGGTCACCTGTCACTATGGATGATCAACATCACACCCGCAGCTATCCCATCCTCTGAGCGAAGAAGCTACGCATATCCAATATCGAACCCAGACAAAGCGGAATGATTAACCCGCGCGAGGGCAGTGCACCTTCTCGATCGAACAGCGATAGTCTCGGCACTTAGCTGGCGGATTCATCAGACCCGAACACTTAGGATGGTATGCTACTATATGGTTCCGATAGTTAGGGACGTCATGAGTTGAGAAAGCACAATCACGCCATTGCGGGGACTTACAGGTCAGCCATGCATGATTGTTTCGACCAGAATTACTTCTCCTTATCAGCAATCTGGGACAGCCGGCTAGAGCGGGGTATGCCTCTACACTCTCCAACAGGTACACGTCAGAGTTCGAGAAGCGGGACTTTACTATGGGGATAACTATACAGTCTAGGGACTCCATAAGTTAACTGTGCCCCGGTAGATCAGTCTACCTATTGAGAACTTGTGTGTGGGTCGTCATTTCCAAGTAACGGCAGTTCTTGGTTGAGCTGGTCCGACCTAAGCTGCAGCCCTGAAATGGGAGTAAAAGTCAGCGAGATGGAAGTACGATACGTGGCATAGCAGCGGCTGGTTGCCGACGTAAGTCTATGAGGGTAAACATACCCCTGCAACCCACTATCCGATTTAACATTGAATCGAGATATCAAACGAAAAGTGATGGTTCGATGAACGTGTCAGCGGTCGTTGCCGAAACCTGTTTTCTGCGTTTGCATACAGACCAGAAGAAAAGCAAACGAGCTCAGAGTGGGCTACGTGGCAAAACCTGGCGGCATGAGGATAACCTATGGGATGCCTCGCACTTCCACAAAATGCCGAACGTCAAACGGAAAAGAAGCGCAACCTACCGAAATCGAGTAATCAACCTAACAATCGGAGGCCATAGCTATCTTAGTACAAACACTGCAGTCATAGAGAGTAGACGAGTAACTCGCTCTATAAAAGAACCGCCTTTGCACCCGCAAAGTAAAATATCAAGCTCTAGCAGCAATCCACAGTCAGAACACACCAGCGGACAAGAATCTAAAATATTATTAGGTTTTCTACTTTGAGAATATATGTCTTTACATTTTCGAGACCTTGACTCTATTGTTCTATATGCACACGCCCTTTGTGAACGGGCAGTTACTTATCACGACTTCTGGTACGCACGTGGGTTTATCTCACATTACGATATCGCCTTCGAATATTGTCACTGGTTTTATACTGGTGAACTCCCTTCAGTTTATTACTTCAATTCATCTGAGGACGAGGAGGAGTCTTGCTCCGAGTTCTTACACGACAAAGAAGATTTTCAGGATACCTACGACTTCTGAAAAGTAGGCGGCCTTACTTACGACGGTGGTTCAGTCATAAGTATCCCCGTAACAGGTATGATGGCTTTCGTACCGAAGAGTAACTGGAAAGGTATACTGCCATCCAGCTCCTTCTACAATCTCGCCATTGAAGTTCTCAACTGACTTTGGTTCTGTTTGAGTAACCAATGGAACACCATTAGTCTCGGCCCACTGCTTTGACATCATAGGTGAATCACACCCAGCATCTAGAATAACCCTCCCTAGGAGGTTCTTCTTGTCCTTGAATGATGCAAACATACGTACAGTGGGTCTTAAACCAGTCTTTGGTTCTGGGGGTAATTGCTTTACTTTCTTGAGTTGAGATTGAGGTGCTTCGGCCGAGGCCTTGCGTTTTCTGTCTTTTCGTGTAGAAACCATGATGAACTGCCTTTCGACACAGTTCCAGCCAGAACGGGTTGTTGTTCTAATGGTAGTTATATGCGTAGAGGTGTTTATTATTGTTTCGATAATGTCGTAGTCATATGTTTGCACTTGGGTACTATATGACCAGCATATTTCGAGTACTGAACTCATCTTCAGGCACCCTTTTTATACAGAAAGAAATCGTTTCTCATTAAAGCTAAAATCAAGATATGATAGTCTGTGGGTGTCTATACCCAAAAGGAAAGATCGCACTCCTAAACCTAAGATATAATAAACCCAGCGTCTCTCAATCATCAATTTCCATACCATCAGAATCTACTTCATACAACCTTCTCAAGGGTGTGTGAGTTGCAGACGCTGTGATCCTGTCAGCCAAGCTTCTTGGTCTCCTGTGAACTGGAGGCTGTAGTCTCCTGCTTCTGTGCTTCCTCCTTATCCTTGGGTTTCTTTTTCTTCTTGCTAGACGAAGCCTTGAAGATATTATTACAGAAGAACAATCGATCATGCTCAGAGGATCCACAACGTTTGCATTCATTGCGTTTGGCTCTTGCTTCTAGCAGACTTTCAGGAACACCCTTAAGGGCTTCGGCCTTATCAGTGTAAATAGGCTTCGGTCCCTTCTTCTCAGTTCGAGGCTTCTTGGGGTCAGAACCTTTGTCTTTCTCTGGATTCCTTTCTTGGTTCTTGTCCTTCCCCTGGTACTCATCCCTCTTCCACTAATTTCACTTCTTGCCTTGGGAGTTGTTATGGTTCTGATGAGACCTATTCTTTTGTGCCAACTGATCTTCGTATAATACACCCACTCTCCTCATTGACTCGATGAAGGCTGTGTCATCTTTGGGTGGTACCTCAGCAGTTGACATTCGATCCACAATTTCTTCGTGCATTCCTTGTTTAAGGGAATCGATATAAGAGGTTCTGCTTAGACACACTCGGACGTTCAGGGTTTCCATCTTCGTTAGGTTGTCCTCGATATTCCCAGTATACTTCAGATTATTCATCTTTCGCAGGGACTTCTCTTCCTCTTGTTTATCGACAAACCTTTCTTCTATCGTTCTTGTGAAGGACTTCCAGTTATCAACTTGGAAGAACATCTTCAGGTCTTCTTCGAGGTTATCATACCAGGCTAGGGCCTTATCTTCCAAGGCACCACCAACCCAGATGATCTTGTCGATGTCATCATGGAATTCGTCTCGGAAATACTTTAGATATCGTTCCACTAATCAAATCCACCTTCGATATATTTCCTTGGGATCCTTCTTATCCCCTTTAAATACTGGAGGCATTTTCATTTTGCCTTTCTTGCAGGACTTTTCTGGCATGCGAGGGTTGGAAGGTGGCGTATCATAGTCTGTGCCGCGAGAAAGGGGTAAAGGTATCTGACTTGGATGTAAACTTTCTGCATTACTTCCTCCACTTCCTCCTTCGGCTCCTGTGGCTTCTCCGCCTCCTTCTCCTCCTCCTCCGCCACCTCCACTTCTACCGCTTCCTCCACCACCACCTCCCCCTCCTTCCTCATCCTCGGAACCAGAGAGGCCAGAATCTAAACCAGAACCTCCTGGTGGTGGTGGGGCTATCTCATGGTCCAGAGTGAGGGCTTCTTTAACCCAATATTCTTCTCCTTTGGTTCCTATGCAGTAGCGAAGGCAGAACCCTTTGTCGCTTGGTTTGATATCTCCTTCTTGATGTCCAAGGACAGAGCTTGCTTGAAATTTGATTGATATCTTGGTGGTTTCGTCTGATAGCCTGGTCATAAGGGTCCTTGTGAATTCCCGAAACCTTTTCCCCAAGTCCCTTCGAGTCTTCCTTATATCGCTTTCTCTTCGCTTCTTCTCAGCGTCCGTCTTCTTCTTGAATTCTGTCACACTTTAAGCTTCTTCGTTGGCATTCCGCTTGACACTGATAAGTTCTTCTAACTGAGTGTGTACTAGGAGAGCGAGCCTTTCCTGGGCTCTTTTCCTCTTTTCCAATATGCCAGAGAGAGAGGTCCATGCTGCTGATGAAGCCTGTATCTGCTTCCCAAGAGCCAGGCATAGCTCCTCGTATGCTTCGGAAGACTGTGCCTGCGCAAATGCAATTGCAGCACTAACATTGGCTGCAAATATCTGGGACTGGGCAACGATGTCTGAGTAATTTTCTAGCTGTTCCCTTTGCAGGTTATCGACTGCTCAAGCCACAGCATCATCAATGTCGATTTGACTATTCACTAGGGCCTCGTATGTTCTGACCAACTCAGGCAATGCTTCTCTGATCTGGATGTTGCTTCCTTGAGGAGTTCAGGCCGGCGCCGGATGCCACTCGAGACGGCGAGCTATAGCTACTTAAGTAAGGTAGTTCGATCTTGCTTCCCGCATTGCATGCGGCAAGGCTCATGGGTGTTGATAGGTGTAATCGGAATGTTCTAGCTAGCTTTAGGTCGCTCGCGCTCTGGGTCTGGGAATAGCTGCAAGTCCATTTTTTTGCTGCATGATTTTCGTCCAGCAAATTAGTAACATAGAACGTAAGAATTGGAGCCTATTCCATTACTCTTCTGCAGCTTCATGTATTTATTACGGCTGCGCGCATGTACCGCTTATAATCCGCTCGATCTTACTGGCTCTCACCCGCGTGTTAAATGATGGTTCCATCATGTCGACAGTTGGCCGTCAGCTCAAATGCATATATCCGGGGTGGAATCGAGCGGGTGCCTCCAAATGCATTCAAAGTGGTAAAGGACGTGTTGTAGCCAACTTTCTTATAGGTTGCGGTCATGTTTTAGTATCGCTCCAGCGCTCCAACATGTTGGTATTGTGGCGTTGGCGGTGCCCTACGTACGCCTTTGGGTTTCTGCCGTACCTATACTGATTTCTTTTGCACTTTGTAATTTAACAACCTACAATTCACACTGTTACTTGTATCGTATCGTACATTCACATACGTGGTCGTCCTCGTCTCAACAGGTATCATCACTCCTCCGTTCCCTTTCTCCCGGCCCCTCCAACGTCAACCATCACCATCGCATCATTGCTGGACTACTTACATCGTACATCCTAGTTTGCAATATCATCACCAGCTCTACACTCAGCAATGTCACGTCCTTGTGCCCAGCGGAAATTATGTTTACGGGCCCGACCCATCGCAGGTGGATACGAGTGAGCTTTACGCCATGGTTGGTCAATGCCAACAGATCGCCCAGGGTCCAAATCTCGATTGCACCCGTCGTATCTCCCGAACCGGACGCTGGCAGCAATTTCGCACCCTACCGCTACGGAGGCCCACGAAAGCGAGGTGCGAAGCGGATTGAGAAGGCAACGACAGTTTCGACTCGGGCTCATAAGGCGGTCGTTGATCATAACCTCACCCTCTATTCACCGCGCCACAGAATTCAGATGGTTCACCAACCTGACGGCCAAACTAAAATACTTCTAGAAGCTCCACGTCTATGGCTTGGTCTGGCACGCCAACCATGCCAAAAAGCAATCCTGAGGAGAGGACGAGGAGTGGCGCGATACCAACGACGACGAAGACGACGAGATAGACATCTGGGGCATAGTCGACTGGAGTGCAACAAGCTCCCGAAGTCCCAGCACTACGCCCTGGAACCACACGGCATCACGGTCCGGAGTGACAGCACCATGGTCCCCAGTGACAGCACCCCGAATTATCCTGGGTGCCATACGCAGTGCACCACGGGAAAATATTCTGCACCCTGGCAACCCAAGTGCGTCCATCCTCTTTGAGTCTATTAGAGTGATATCATCAACTCCAACACTGATGAAGCTAATTCGAGTTGTCTACATAGTGCCGGATATGGGAAGGCATAGGCAATCACGGACAGACGAGCAAGGACTCAGATCTAAGAATTCCCTGGATGATACTTGGGAAGAGTCGTGCTGGAATTCGGTGTGATTGTATCAGGAAAGACCACTAGTACCCGGAGTGATTTTCATAGTAGGCCGGTGCCCGGGATGAAAGGGATTGTCCAACATCGGAGACTCTGTCACCGAGTGGTAAAGACGCCACTCCCCGGGAAACGGTGAGGATTTACTCGCTCTGTCGCCGGCATCTGGGGTGTTCTGTATAGGTTTATTTATAGAAATTGTCTCCGTTGCTCCCCCGAATCCAGTTATGCCTGAGATTCCCTGATCCTATCCTGGATCACCCGAGCCCAAGGAAAATTTGTTCGATAATTGCGCGGTGCTAAATAAGGTATGCCTCGGCTTGTGACGATGGTAAGGAAGGCGTTTTGGAGGGATATATTAAGAGGTATGGAGATGGGGATGAGGGAGATGGTGGGGCCTGTGTTGAGGAGGTGGAGGGATGTGTTGTTTCTAAGGGGGGATGAGGAGAAGGAGGACGAAGTGGAAGGAGAAGAGGGGCGAGAAGGAGATGGTTTGTTTGTTTGTAATAATATTGTATTCGACCGTTACCGGTCATGACATATATCCATTTTTCCCCGGCACTTCAACAATGTGAGCCCCTTGTGTCCGCAGAACCCTCTTATCTCCAAGTCGTACCATCCCCAACTACTACCCGCATCCCCACCAATCGTAACCCTTCCCACCATGCCGCCTATCCTCACCCCGCTATGTAGGGTTTCATATGATGTTATCGCAGTGGAGTACCCCAACCGACCGACCCTAGTCCTTTACCCAGACACCAGACCGACCAATACCACGCAGAAAGAGCAGAAGGCTTGTTGAGAGAGTATTCTTGAGAGGTGGCACTGGGATTCGAACCCATTGCATTCGCAGCTAGTGATATCCCGGCATCGCAGCAGCAATACCACTACACTACCGAGAGAAGGAGATGGTGGAGGTGGAGCATGTGCTTATGCTGCTATGCTCGAGGTGCTGGAGAAACATCTGGTCGAGCTAGCGAGGAAGGGATATGGCGCTGTTTCTTTGGTCGGTGCCGGGCGTTGGTTTGTTCTTCATTGATATCGGGTATGCATTTGCGGCGTCTAGTGCTAGTGTGCTTGAGCTTACGTACAATGTTACTCCTTGGTTTTTCGTGAGACATCGCTTTGATACCGTCCAACTTTCCAGTGCCTACTTTTACACCTTCCCTACCCTCCCCACTGTCTCTGCCCGGAGATCGAAGGGTGAGAGGACAACTCGGAAAGAGTTTGAGCTCCAATGACCACAAGATCGATGGCCATCAGACTATGCAATTCGGTCGAGGCGGCGTTCGCAAATTACATCACACGTACCAAAGGACAACTTCGAGACTGCCAATGATTTCGATGGTCCGGACGTTTCCAGTCTGGGGTAGGGCTCAGTCTCATCCCATCCAAGGCAAAGGCTGCACCGCACTGTGCTGTAGACTGGCAATCTTGCACGGCACTGGTTCAATGTGCACAAGTGCCAGCAACTCTCGTATTTGATTTCTTGGCTGTGAACCCCCTCTCGAAAATTGACAAAAATTGCCCCATGCTTTGCCTGCCCTGCCCAAAATGAAGTATTGGTGGCAACCTCTGGGGTTTGGGCACGAGACAAATCCCACACACTACCAAAGTTGACTTTAATAATTCATTACGGCAGCACTTTTGCGCTGAAGTGTAATTACTAGTATTTCAATTTGAGTTTGTCTTGATATGTATAAGTGTGTCGGGGTTGTAGTAGTAATTGCACTTCAGCGCAAAAGTGCTGTCGTAATCCTGTATATATAAACCTAGCCCTGGATACAGTTCGCACAGGTACTGCGGTCAGCTGGTGCAGGATCAGTCCATGAGAATCAAGCACCGGTTCGACCCCAGTTCGAAAATTGAGTGCACTACACTGCACTAGAGACGGACGGCTCCAGTCCGCACAGTTCCCACCTGGACCGTTGAAATCATTGGAGACTTCTGTGAAGTTTATTACTGGGGAATTCGTAGTCTAAAGCTTTTCGATTGCAGAAGTTAAGTATATTATATGAAACCTGAAACATCAAGCTAAATTCATCACATGCGACATCCCAGCTAAGTGCGATCCCACGATAATAATTGTGGTCAAGATAAGTTGCGAGGTACAGTGGTCGATTAATACAGGAATAGAACTAGCTACTAGTTCACTCTCGCGCCAATCGTGATCCTTAAACCTTCCTCACCCCCGTACAGCTCCAAGACACGGCCGTCTAACCTACCTCACCTTATACGGCTTCAAGACGCGGCCGTTTAACCCTTTCTCAATGCCAGCTAGTTGTGTCAGTCGTTGTTTATGAAATGGGGGAAGGTCTCACCATAGGAAAGACTGATAAACTCTACCACAGTCGGCACCCATAGCGACAAGGCTACCACCTGACCGAGCCCCATCTTGTAGTCTTCGTAATCTGGGCCGGACATCCCTTGCACCAGCGCTACGAATCTCCACGCCTCGCCTATGATGCTTATATAAAACACCTAATAGTATAACGATACAAAAAATGAGACAATCGAACTTAGTCGCGCATATCGCGCGAGCTTACGCAAAGATTGCGGTATTGTTAGAAACCGAAACACAAATCTTATGGCTCCTACCAACCCCAAAAAGCTCGCTAGAATAAGCAGTGCATTCATTGCGCCGGCAAGCATTAGGCAATTGCCATCGACAAAACCGCGACGCCTGGCTATTGCTGCCATATAGACTGCGCAAGAAACGGCTAAAGCTGTTGATATCAAGGCCATTAACACACGAAATGATCGGCGGTAAACCTTATCATCCCAGAGATGGTGTATAGAGGGAATCGTAGGTATTACTGCAAAGGTGGTAATAAAATAGGCAGATTCCACCTCGTAAACTGTCGTGGCATTCCGAGTGGTTACGAAGGCGACAATGGAAACAGAAAAAGAGAACAGGATTGTGGTATCGAGGAAGACTAGTTGAGCCTTTCGAAATATATGCATCGGCCGTGGATATTACCCGCAGACTTCAACATTCGCAAAGACCGTCCTGGACGGCTGCGAACTCGTCAGGACTTGTGGGAATCGATGAGGAGCGTGCTGGTGCGGCATGGAAATGTAGAGTTTCTGCCATTCGCTCAAGAAGTTGCTGCAATGGTCAAGGACATAGCGGAGAACGAAACAGACAAAGATATCAGGGATGAATTTCAGCGGGTGGTAGATGAAGTTTGTGCCGGTGCTACATGGAAGGCGACTTGTGGCAGCGTGGGTTATGCGTACCGGGAAGCAGTTGAGGACGCTATTATTATGGGTCTGCAGAGAACAATCGATTGCATGTTCGGAGATCTCTTATTGGAGGAGTGAGATTTTTTAAATTCCAAGGGTACATCGGTTGTAATTTGGGTACCATGACGGCGTTGTGGGTTAGAGGAATTATTTAATGCCTATTTTGTGCTCCATGGTGAGATCCGTAGGGAAAATCCTTTTGGGGTGTTCAGATAGCAGTCTGTCATACCGTCTACAAGCCAAGTGGTATTATATGGAGCCTTGATAGCCTCCATAGATACATCAAGTCAATCAAACATCTAAAGCAACATCTTATATAGGGATGTTGTGAGTGATGACTTATGATTTTGGGTATGCGATATCATCCCGTGGCCAACACCAGTCTGGTAGTGCTGTGGGTAAGCAATTGCCATAGAATTCCAAGCATCTACCAGTCGTGATTCTGTAGCAGCGCGGTGCCTGTGGTGCCAGTGGTTCTGAGAGGTATTGTTTACCAGTGTATGGTTCATTAAAACATAAAGGCTTACACCGTGTACCATGCAAGTCGGCTTCAACTCAGTGGCAGAGCTGTGGTACAGATGTGAGCTAGCCCAAGTTTGCCAACCCCTCCCTCTATTAGATAAGACTGCTCGAGCTTCTCTAGGCTTGACTCAAGCCGGCTCTTACTCATCACCACTGTTGGCCAGAGCAATCACAGTATACTCGGGTAAATAGCCTACCTGTCCGGCACGGGGGTCAAAAATGTAGGGCGTGGGCAATTATGAGATCACCATTTATGCTACGCAATTTTATATGCTCACACAGACTGAATCACCACCTCCACCGAGTACTCCTGCGTTCACCACCGAACCCACAAAGCCCAACACAGCCATATAGGGCTACTTAGCGGGGGTAAACAGCACACAAGAACAGTGGTGAGATCATAGCAATGCAGCAGAGGTACGGCGGCACGGCAGTATGGCAGAGAGCCGTCAACGTATGTATATGTAATCTGGTCAGCGTCTGAAATTCGAAATGGCAAGCTGGTGATCACCGACCAAAGATATTTAAATTTCCGCCTGCAATTGGGTGCGGAACCAAATGAGACGGATGGACGGCGGATCAGCGATTTGAAGAGACAGTTAAGAGTGGGGAAATAGTAGTATCGCAGTGAGAAGAGGTAGAGCGGCATGGGGGGTAAGAGTTAACCCAACTCTCGCAATCCACAATAACCCTAACTGCCTTTACAACCCTGCAACAACACATAACGGAACAATACAGTACTCTATTACGCGGGCACGATCCTAACAAATCCCCGCTTCAACTCACTACGAATTATGTTCCGGTAGGCACCCAAACGCCTTCTCCAATAACTCCGACCTACACAGCTTCATCTCCTCCCGGTATCGATTTCGGATACTTCTATGCTTCTCCGGTGGTTTCAAATAAGGTTTCGTAGTGCCCAACAGGAACCGTGTCACCCCTCCCGGCGTCCGACTGGTGATTCCAACAATACCTATCACATCGGGGCGTGCCCACGGGCAGAGCGTTTCACACCATTTAGCCAGAATAGCCATTAACGGAAGGAAGTCCGATGTGCTCTGTGTATACCCCCATGATGGTTCCAGGACGTTTGAGACGATGTATGCCATAGCACAGAAGACAGTGCATATTGGGATTGAGGTGCTGTTGATTTGGAGCATGATTGGGTCCATCTCACCGGATGCGTTGAGACGGAAGATTGTGTTCTTCGTGCTGCAAATGTCCGGAACCATTTGTCAGTGTAAACAACAAGACAGATAAGAACGTGTTACCGGTATGGAACAATAAACTCGTCCCACATAGTAGCCAAATTCTCCCTTATATCCGCCCTCACAAACACACCAACACTCCCAATCGTCCAAATCTTTATCATTTCGTAAATCAACGCCTCATTTGCCGCATATGCTGCCGAGTACGAAAACCGACTGTATCCCAACGAAACATGATGGAGCTGACTGTTATGCACATTCCCTCGTTTTTCCGTCGTCCAGAGCACATTTCGAGTCGTCCCAGAACCCGACAACATAGATGCTGAGCCTGGAATCCGTTCCATAAGAATCTTGCATTTCTTGCAAGGTTGCTTGAGGCGAATGGATACATCCAGGTTCCCGTCATCAGTAATCGATCCAATATGGCAGAGTTCGGATGTGAAAGCGGCGAAGGAGCGAACCTCAGTTTCTGGTCCTGTCTGCGAGGAAATACTAGCCACGACCGCTAGGGGGAGAGTCTCACAGCAATCTCCGTAACTTTGTTGCTCATCCGAAAAACATTGTACGGTCAGAAAAGCATTGATATTCCCAGCTCCCGGCTGCTGGAAACCCGTTTTTTGCCGGTGGTCGGCAAGTGGCTTGGCTGGAAACGGAGTGTCACATATATTTGAATCTAGCTTTGTCATTTTAGTCAACGGGTATTAACCCCGGGAGAGTAGGTAATACTAACAATCATTGTGGGTTCATAAAATATTCAGATGAGATCGGTTTAAGAGTGTCTTTGCTTTAGTTTGGGAAGGGCCGTTTTGAATTTGTTAGGGTCCAAAGTGGGGTAAAATAGTCGTAAGAGTTTCGAAGACTCTAACGCTTCCTTCCGACTTGGGAATCTCTTGAGCTTGGCCAGCTAGAGAAATATACGTTGTTGCAGGAAACGGGTGTGCGGTAGTTGCCAATCAGAAGGTTGAACTTTGTAGTTCAGGATGCGTTGGCACCGGATATTGGACAGTGAAAGGCAGCGATATTTATGTGCATGTATCGGGGATACATGCCGATTGGAGTTCCGACTGTGAGGAACGAGTTGGCGATAGTAGGTGCTATTTTCCTTCATTCTATACTTGTTGCTTTCGTGCCCAGCCCTTTTGACTTCGCTCGGTGTCACTATGTAAATTGTGGGCATTGGAAATTGCAAGCTTCGAATTTACCCAATGTCTTGTACTACCAGGAACGTTCTCCAGGTTCGACCTATTGTCTGCACAAAAATACAATTTAACCTGCAGCTATTCGGCTGCATGACGACGTGCCGCTTTGTTATTCACATGTGCTCCCCTAATTGATCGCCGGTAGAGCCTGCAACTACCAAATCCAACAGACCGGTATGAATCGGGCAACAGTGATTATGGATTGGTTGAAAATCCAAGATACTTATCTCGTTCTTTCAAAGTGGGTGCTATCAGTGTGCCTATTAATTTCCATGTCGATACCAAATGACTCGGAGCCCCTCCATGCATGTTATGACGACCGTACAGCGGCGGCTATGTGACCTGTACCAATCGCTTGTGGCTACTGCTTCGGTGCTTCTTTTCCAGTTCGTCCACTAAGTTGCCACATCTCTTCCGACCGCGATCACACTTCATGTTCGACGGCATGTGCATCCCATTCCTCACGTAATTGCACCTACTGCTCAACCTTGCTTTCGGACTTCACGCCCGATGCGTCCGACTTCATGTTATTCTTCTAACTTTGAGGCTTAGGCTTAGAATTCTGGTCGCATAGCGTTCCAGGTTGATAATTGCCGGTGCTCGGTTCGCAGTCCGTGACTGACAGTTGATGCTCTTCGTCACTGCCACCGGAGATTTCTTCGTCTTCTTGGGGGTCCGCGAGTGTTGCATCTGGCATGTTGCTTGATGTTTCCGGCTGATGTTCCTTCGTGGGTCCGTTGGACTCATGGTCAGAATTCTGTAGCTGACCATCATCACATATGGACGTTACTTGCACCTTGGACTTAGTTGACCGTTTCGCTTAGTCTCTTCTCCGTCTGTTTTTCTTAGCAGCTACTGATCGGCATGGGCTGGCCTGCTATCCAGACTTGACTGTATCGGCTTGAAGAGGTAAATTGTGTTGGAACGGTTAACGGTTCTTAGAATACGTCATTACGTGTCTTTGGGTAAGGGTTGGCATGTAAATCTAGATAAGACTACGTGTCATCTTAGACTTAGACAATCAATCGATTCAACGCACAGAGTCGGTTCAACAAATTGGGGTTTTTTTGGGATTTTGGAGAGTGAGTACTTGGTAGAAGTTGTAAAAAGGAATGCCGGGATTGGGTACAAAGGTGGTTTATCGGATGTATCCCCGTGCCTGCGGAAGTTTAATAATCTGGAAGCCGTGTTGACAGCACCGCTGATTGAGTTTCCGCTGAATATATCGACTGCACGGTAGCCTCCAGAGAGGCCAAATGGTTGCGCAACTCTGTCACAGTGCACCGCTATCGATCTACTGCGATAATCAAGGCGCTCTCGCTCACGTCACTACTGGAATCATTCAGCCTGGAACGAAGCATATCGACATATGCTACCATATGTAAAGGCACATACGTCAGAGTATAGGTCCGTACGTGCAGGTATTTCAAGGGTACATACGGTTGCACTCGAGGATATCAATGATAGTATATAGTTGTATGTATGTAGAGGTAAGATTATCGCTGGCGCGCAATTGCACTCGCGTGATGTCTATTTAAGGTTAGGTGTTATCCGGCCACAGCCTTTGCTGTGATCCGGATACAACAAGGCACCACCTAGCACTCGGCTGCTATTACATTATCCCTGTTACTGTATGGGGAGAACCGTGTGTATAGACTAAGGTACAGAGTGAAGAGAGTGAGAGAAGGAGAAAGACTCGAGATATATACAGGAGGCATCAGCCCCAGTTACAGCCAGCTGTATCAGACCCTTGTACATATGTAACACTTCCCCCTCTTGCTGCGCTCCATAAAACTCAACACTGACGAAGTCAAGCAGCAAGAACTCCAGAACTAAGAAAGCCAAATAAGAAAGTAGGCACGGACGAAGGACCCATCTGGCCGGCTGGTAAAAGCCGTGGTGCAGGAAACTCCCCAGAAACCTGAACCATCACCGGAAACACAAAGTAGTAGAAAGATAAACTGCACAACACTTCCCCCGGACTAAGGTACGATGAACAAAACTGATAACGGACTAAACAACTGCTCCAACTAGGAAACTTAACGACAGACAACTGACAATTGACAACAGACAAACAGATCCCGCGATACCGCAGACAGATCGGCCCCGTGATACCACAGACGAGCTCAACAAACAGACAGACAGACAGACAGACATTCTCATCCCCGTGATACCACAGGCAGGACGGTAACAAACAAACGCACTTTTTAGAAAAGATCTCCCGGACATGCTTCAATTCCGGCTGCTGCAAGTTCTGCATCGGCATTTGTCATTGCTACTGACGCTTGGGCTACTCTTGCACTATATTGTCGATTCTGTTTCTTATGAGGGTGTAGGTCCCAGCAATCATTCTGTCGATGACCTTCTCGGTTGCAGTAGTTGCATGTAGGGCGAGGTTGATTAGATTGGTGACTCGGAGGTTGATTAGATTGCCATGGTCTTTTCTGATCGCGGTTGGAGTAGAGAGCCGATCCAACACTGGAATCACCAATCTCGATAGGTGTTCGTCCAGATGCTCATCGGCGTTCTTCATCTCGGAGTTGACTAATAAGTTGTTCCACATCGATTTCGGAGTCTGGCAGTGAGTTGACATTCTGGTGGAATGATTGGGTGGTGGTGATAATGAAGCTTTCGTAGCCACTATCTAGACTGTTGAGAAGTACTGATGCTTTGATTTCATTACTGACTGTGGCACCAGAGCTGCGAAGCTCATGTATGTGCAAGCGGAATGCATCAAGGTAGACTTCCATCGCATTTCCTTCATCACGTTTTCGATAGTCAGCAAGCTGAAGGGTAAAGAGCTTTTTCCAAAGATAGAATCGGGCTGAGAATCCTTTCCTTTCATAGATAGACTTCAGCTTCTCCCAGAGCTCAACCGGATTGCGAATATTGATGACAGCGCGTTTGGTGCGTCCGTCAAGGTAGAGGAAAATCAGAGTGGGAGCTCTTTCAGCGTTTTCATCCCATTCGAGAGCAGCAGCGGCATCGTTATCTGGGATAGTGCGAGTATGACTGCTGGAACTACTGGCTGCAGGTGTCGGACGTAATTGGCTTTGACAAACGATCGACCATTGTCAGGCCGTACGTCCTCGTATGGGCGGATACGTGTAGATACGGTTGCAAACGGGAACAAGTAATATAGATATCAATTGTACGGTATGTAGGTAAGATAATCGCTAGCGTGCCAAAAGCACTTTGCGAGGTGATTATATATGAAGGGTGCTTACTCGGCCTCGGCAGCCAAGTACGCTTGAGAACCAAGTGCACCTGGCGAGGGCCAAGTAAGCTTGGGAGCCAAGTGTACCTGGCACCGCCATAACATCATCACCCTCTTTATCAGCAGACCTCCTGGGCTGCAACATATATATACATAAAGAAGACAAGATAAGTGCGTACCCCTTTGTACGTCTGCATAAGTCCTACGACCGATCGGTGCCATCACGGCGGCCTCATGGCGGATCCGGTGCACAGGGAAATCCACCTCCAGTGGTAGGTGGTAAAACCCGTGCCGACGCCATTTATACCGGGCCGAATCCATAAGAAGAGAAGAAGAACGAAGGAAACCCCAGGAGCCGTGTCATTTGGTCCAAATCCTCCTGATCCTCCATAACCCTGATCCTCCGTAGATCCGACCTCATCGATTATGGCCGTGGCTTAGTTGGATGCTCCCGATGGAACTCGTCGACTAGTTCTTGAGCATTCTCCAGGTTCTCTGCCGGCTCCCAGCTCGTGCGTAGGTAGTTGTAACCGGCCCACTGAACGAGGTAGTGGAGGTTTCGGTAGCGTCGCTTGGAGTCGAGGATCTGATCGACCTCCCATTCGTCCGTATCATTGACAATTGTCGGCTGCGGTTCTGAGGGCGGCGGGCCGATGACAGGCGGCGAGTCCTTATCAAGCAGGGAGACGTGAAACACGTTGTGAATACGCATCGTCTTTGGCAAGTCTAATTTGTAAGCAATCATGTTGATGACTTTACTCACCGTGTACGGTCCCATGCGCTTGTGATCTAACTTCTTTGATGCCCTCGCCGTCTTTATGTTCCGAGTCGAGAGCCAGACCTTATCCCCGACCTCGAACGTCATCTCTTTGCCGCCGGCGTACTTCGTCTGGGGGGCTTGGGCTTCCAACAAGTTCTCCCGGAGGGTACGGTGTGTCTCCTCGAGGGCTGTTGCCATGGAGTCCGCTTGGGCTTCCGACTTCAAGCGGGCTTGAACTAAGTCCCTGGGTGTCTTGAACTGCCTCGTCGGATGGTAGTTATAGTTGGCATAGAAGGGGGTCATCCTTGTTGAAGCATGCACAGCGTTGTTGTAGGCGAACTCGGCCAATGGTAGGAGCTCCACCCAGTTATCCAGCTCATAGTTGCAGAACACCCGGAGATACTGATCCATCGTCTGTTTCTGCCGCTCCGTCTGGCCGTCCGTCTGCAAATGGAATGCGGTTGATAGTCGGTGATCTATACTCATGTGGCTGCAGACCCTCGTCCAGAATCGACTTGTGAATTGGGTACCTCGATCGGTAATGATGTTGTTGGGGACGCCACGTTTGCAGATCACGTGCTCGAAGAAGAGCCTGGCCAGCTCCAACGGTAAAAAAGTCTTGGCGAAAACAGAAACGGCGAAATAAGTCAACAACCACAATAGTAATCGACAAACGGACACCGGCAATCGACTTTTAGCATCGAATTGACTCCAGAGCGGTACTCCCAGCACCTCTGGACCGCCAGAGGAGGTTGGAAACTCACATCAGCAGAGTGCACACGCGACGGACGCGACACGACGACCGAAGACCCAGCGACGATGGCGACCACGAGAGGAGAGAGCCCTACTGGAGGCACAATCGAGAAGCTAGCGAGTGTGGAAGTTAGGGATATGAAGATGGGAGAAGAGGAACAGACGAATGGATCAGTGGGCGACGCGTCAGGAGAGGCACGCGTCATCACAGAAGGCATGACCCCGAACGAGCCTCCGATGCGAAACGAGAACGGGAAATGGTTGAGAAGTGAGACTCCGGAGTCTCCGAGCGCACCGGGGGACTGGAGAATCCGGATGGAGAGAACGATCAGGCAGCAGGCACGTGAACTAGTGCAGTTGCACCGAACTGTCGAGAATTTAGTAAAAGCACTGGAGGCACATTCAGCGCGCGAGGAGGTGCAATGGATCGGCATGAAAGCGAGGTTAGAAGAGAGAGAGAGCAAATGGGATGCCCGCCATGAGGACGACGTACTGTGGGGGACGGGCATTACAAACATGGTCACGAAGGTTCTGGCGGAAACGGCACCAGCCCAGAAGAAACGAGAGGCCGATAACGGACTGGAGGCCTCGAAACACGCAGGTACACACATGATAGAGACGAAGCAGCGACAAGCTGAACTGCAACCGAAACCGCAACAGCAGCCGACCACACCGACCCCAACCTCGGCCTCGACCTCGACCCCGACTCCGACCCCAACCCCGGTGCCGGCACCAACAGCGAAGCTAACACTGACGAGACGGTGGGAGACAGTCCCACCGCGTATCGAGCGGAACGCTGCGACAGCCAAGGCCGTCACGTCTGAGAGAGCGATCACGAGCAGGCCAGCCCCAGCCCCAGCCCCTACAAATGGCTCGAGCATGGCAGACAGGCGCCAGATCCTAAGAAGAGACGAGAGCGTCCCCCTGCCCAACAAGATGGACGAAGAAGTCGCATCCGCAATCACCAGGGCGCTGTTCCGGCAGCAAGCCCCAGCCCACATCCGAATCATGAACGTACGGAGAAATGCCAAGGGTGCAATAACCGCGGACACGTACCGGAACGCCACAGCGGAGATGGCACTGTTGTACCGAGACGTCATTATTAACACAGCAAGGTCGGTCGACAAAGGGAACATTGATATGGAGGGGAACGAATCGTGGGAGAGACTGAAGATCCACGCCGTTCCGCTGGTGAGGTACATGGGCAGAGGCACCGAAGGCCTACAAAAGATGAGAGCAGAAATCCAGGCGGAGAACGAAGGAGTCACGGTCCCTGCACAAGTGAGATGGTTATCTAACCCTCGCTCGATCAGGGAGAGACAGCAAAAGGGAGAGATAAAGGTATCATCGGTGGTCTTTATTGTGAAGGGGACGAAAGTAGCCGAGAGACTAGTCGGGAAAGGGGTCATCGCTGCAGGAGTAAGATACAAGGTCGAACCGTACACGAGTGCGGGCCCGGACAGCATGTGCAAGCTTTGCTGTTGGTGGGGCCATATTGAGGGCAAGTGCGGCGGCAGTCAGCCCAGGTGTGGCTACTGCTCAGGGCCGCACCGGACGAGCGAGCATCAGTGCAACGTTGTGGGATGCACGTCACAAAAAGGCGCACTCTGCAGTCACACCCAAGAGAAATGCCCGAACTGCAAAGGGCCCCATATCGCATTCAGTGGAAGGTGTGCAAAGAAGACCGAAGCTATCCAAGTGGCCCGAGACACTGGAAGAAGACAACCGGCCAAGTATCGAATGGGAGGAGCCACAGGGGCGAACACAGTGGCACTCGGCACCAGGCAGACGACGGATACCGGAGGCCAACAAGGCGAGCCTCCGCTCGGGGAGGTGGAAAGACCCGGGGAGAAGGAGGGGCCGGAGAAAGAGAGGGACGTGACCATGGCCGATTCCACAGTGGAGGTTGAAATGGGATCCGCAGCTTCCAATGATTAGAGCAATTCAGCACAACTGTGCCAGGTCTTATGTGTGGACCATGACTGCGCTAGAGACAGGAGTCCAACGGAGAGCAGATGAGATATGTTTGCAAGAGCCACCGGACGAAAGAGGAGCAATCGGAATCAACCATCCGCCGAACGAAATTAGAAAAAGAAAGAGAGTTTGGACGGCGGTGCGCAAGGGGAGCGGCCTCGCAACCGACGAACGGACAGACTTGAGCAGGGGTGCAAACAACGATGTGATTGTGGTCGACGTCAAAAGAAGAGGGGAGAAGATGACGAGGATCATAAATGTTTACGACCAGAAGGACGTGCAAACGGGAGAAAGGCCAGCGAGGAAGTTAAACTGGCAGAGTATCATTCGACTGGGGGGCAGCACGGTGCTCGCAGGCGACTTTAACGCCCACAGCCAGCGCTGGGACCCAAGGTGCACGGAACGGAGGGACGCCACATACTGGGAGGAGATCATGGACACACATGAGAAGGAGATCGGGAATGACGGCCGGCCCACTCACTACTGGGTGAGAAACGGCAGTGAGGGTGCATCCGTTACAGACCTAACCCTGGCCAATCGACCAATTGCGAAATGGTCGATCTTAGAGGAGGAGAACCATGCCACAGGCTCTGACCACGAGGTGATAGAATGAGTGGTGGAAGTGGAAAAGCAGGGAGAAGCGGGTGGAACACAAGTCATAGGGTGGAATCTCGCTGCTATGTCGGAGGAGAATGAGAAGGTAGCGGAGAAAGTGTGGAAGGAACTGGAGAAGGAGAGAGCCCCTCTAGACGACGAGGGTTGCACCGGGAATGAGGTCGAGCGGGAGGCAGAATGGTGCCAAGAGGCACTGAGCAAAGTGCTGGACGCCACGGCGAAGAAAATAAGGATTTGCGCTCGATCTAAGAGGTGGTGGAACGGTGAGATTAAGGAGAAGAGAAGCGCACTCGGGAGAGAGAAGAGAAGGGGACGAAGGTCAGAGGCGGCTGCGCGGGCGAAAGCAGACCTGCAAAAATCGATTCGGCAGTCTAAGAGCCGGATGTGGAACGACTACTTACAGAACCTAAGAGGTGATGAGGTTTGGAGGGCTGCGAAGTTCGTCAGCCCTCGTGCGGGGGCAACCGTGGAGGCTTTGACTGATAGAGAGGGAAAGCAAGCAAGTCCTATCACGGAAAAGGAGGAGATGCTCAGACGGGAGTTCCTTCCCCCGAACGACGACGATCAGTACTACGAACTACCCCCTGCAGGGCGACCACATGAACGGGTTACAGAGCAAGAAGTCGAACGAGCCCACTTGTCGCAGTCGGTCAAGAAGGCCCCAGGCCCAGACATGTTGTCTTTCGGTGCCATCCGCCTTCTCTGGAAGTGGAACAGAGCGAGAATCGTGGGATTAACCAGGGCGGCCCTCCGGACCGGTCGGCACTCAGCTGTGTGGAGGCATGCGAGTGGGGTCGTTATCCGAAAACCAGGAAAAGACGACTACGACTACACCAAGCTCAAGTCGTACCGCACGATCTCCTTGCTCAGCTGCATCGGCAAAGTGGTTGAAAAGGTGGTTGCCAAGTTATTGTCCGAGGAAGCAGAAAGGAGAGAACTACTAAGCGAGGGCCAGTTCGGTAGTAGAAAGAGACGGTCAGCCATCGACGCTGCAGCCATCATGGTCGACAGGGCGCACACGGCATGCACAGAAGGTGACATCGCAGGCGTCCTCCTGATGGATATTAAAGCAGCATTCCCAAGCGTAGCAAAAGGGAGGCTGATTCACGCAATGAAGGCCAAGTGGATAGATGGAGACCTCATACCATGGACTGAAAGTTTTCTCTCCGAAAGAACGGTGCAGATGGTGATCGAGGGCAACGCCATGCAGAGCCACCCGGTGGAAGCAGGGGTCCCGCAAGGCTCTCCTGTGTCGCCAATTCTCTTCGCAATTTACACCGCCTGGGTGATAGAATGGGTGGAAGAGAGAGTCCAAGGAGTCGAAGGCCTCTCTTTCGTGGATGACCTCGGGTGGGTGGCAACCGGAGGGGACGTGAACCAGGTGGTTAAGAAACTCGAAGCCTGCGCGGCGGAAAGCATTGAATGGGCCGCTAAACGGGACCTTCAATTCGACATGGCTAAGACGGAAGCAGCACTCTTCACACGCAAGCGAGGACACAAGAAGCACCTCCGGCCGAAACTCACAGCCAAAATCAGGGTAGGAAGCGGCGTCATTCGGTTCAACAAAGAAGCGACAAGGTGGCTCGGAGTCTGGATGGATGTGCACCTGACGTTCAGAGAGCACCACAACCGGTGCCTAAAGAAGCCCAGAGCTGCAGAAGCGAGACTGCGTACGCTCACGAGAATGCACGGAATCGTCCCAGAGCGTGTTAGAGCCGTCCAAATAGCTTGCGTCCAAGCTGTCGCACTATATGGGAGCGAGCTCTGTTGGGACCCAAAAGAAACGGGCAGACGAGAGGACCTCCAACTTCTTTTCAATCGACAAGTCAGATCAACCCTAGGTACCCTGCCCACAACCCCACTGGGTGCGCTGATGAGAGACTCAGGGCTCACACCTGCACCAGTGGCCCTGGACTCCAGGCAGCAACTATTCTCAGCCAGGCTGGCAAACGGGTGCCAAGGATCCAAGCTGAAAGAGATGCATGACTACCCTATGTCAGGCGCACCAATATGCAGAGTAATCAAGAAAGAGCACCAACACGGTCAGGAAGCAGAGACCATGCGTGGGCCCAACCCTGACGAAGTACCGGCGGTCAGGATTGTGATACTGAGTTACAACGCCGCGGCTAAGAAAGATGCGACAGGCTGGGCGAGAGAAAAAGAGGCCAAAGTGGGCACAGGGGTCTGGATGTGGTGGACGGACGGATCGCGAACCGACGATGGGAGAGTGGGAGCCGCAACAGTATGCAAGCACAGAGACAGCTGGAAGTCCTTCCGCAGCCACCTCGGCACCGGGTGAATGGAGGTCTACGACGCGGAGCTGTGGGCAATCGGGCTAGCACTCCGGGAATCAGTCAAGAAAAGTGACATACTACAGGCAAAGGGAGTGACAAAGGTGGCAGTCTTCAGCGACTCGCAGTCAGCCATCCGACGAACGGAGCATCTAGAGCCAGGACCAGGGCAACCACTAGTCAGATGGATTAACCGTAACGCGAGGACCCGTCACGAACGCGGTATCGAAACGGAGATCCACTGGGTGCCGGGACACACAGGCATCCCAGGGAACGGGGAAGCAGATCGCCAAGCGAACCTGGCCCGGGAAGGCCGCAGAGCAGGCACGGTACGGGAACGAATATACACCTCGGCTGCAAATAGAACCAGACTAATCACCGAGGTGAGATCGGCCGCAAAAACACAGCGGAAGACCGACAAGTGCAGCAAGCACTTTTGCTATAGACTCAAGGGCAAGGCGGGGAGTAAGAGACCCATCCCGATGACAAGTGTGAAGTCGTTAGCCACAAGGTTCTATCGATTGAAGAGCGGGCATGCTCCAGTGGGCAATTACTTAAAACGGTTCGGGCACCGAGACGACGACAAATGCTGGTGGTGCGAAGGAGGAAGCGGGGGCAGAGTAGTGCAGACGCGAGAGCATCTATTCCGCCACTGCAGCCGGTGGAAATACCAGCAGAAAGCACTCTGGAAAGAGGTGGGGAAAGCGACAGGCTGGAAAGCGGGCAGATGACGACACGTGCAGGTCTCTGAGCTGTTTTCAATGGAAAAGTGTGACCAAGCGGTGATGGACTTCCTGGCAGCGACGGACGTTGGGAAGTTCCCGCCCAAGTGAATTATTTTGAGAATCCACGAAGTTTGAGTGGGCCCGCACGGATCACCCTCTGGGCTGTACTTTGCTTGCGTCCATGTCTTGGCGGCTTGGCTGGACACAAGCAACTTGACTGGCCGAACCGATAGCTGGGTAACGAGCAGGCTGAGAAGTGAGATGAGTGAGAGTAGGAGGTTCGAGGGTCTTTCTTTCCGGTTCCTTTCTTTTGTCCTTACCAATCTTTTTACTTTCCTTTGTCAGCAGCGGATGATGGGTAGCAGGAGGGGAGCGGCGCCATCTAACCGGCTTGCCCGGAGGCGGCGGAGATTAGGGGTCTGTCATACTCTAGATAGAGTGAATACAGTATGATTAAAACAAAAAAAACAAGCCTTGCCAGCTCTGGTGAGTCGACGTCCTTTCTGCAGGGCAGGTATATCGCCATCTTTGTCAGTTGATTGACGATGACTAGGATCCCTGTGTATTCCGAGCCGGTCGTTTCGGGCAGGTCAGTGACGAAGTCCAAGGTGACGCCTTCCCAGGGTCGTGACGGTGGTGGCAGTGGCATGTTGATTCCATGGTGGGCATGCCGCGGGGCCTTGATTCGGTGGCATACTTCGCAGCCGCTGACGAACTTCCTTATGTGTGCGTCCATTGAGGGCCAAAAGAAATCCCTAGAGACTCGCTCAGCAGTTTTAAGAGCTCTGAAGTGACCGGACTCGGGGTTGTCATGGATGTAAGGGCGTACGTCCATGTACGGCCTCGTATGAGTGTATAAGAGTAGATACGGTTGCACATGAGGATTCGAGAATAAGATACGTGGGTTCAATAGGTAAGGTTATCGATGGCGTGCAAGAGCACTCTCCCGAGCTGACTATATGCTGGGCGGTTGGGTGGTTACCCTGCCAGAGGCCGCCATTACAATGGAAGAGACTTATCACTTTGCCGCGGAGAGCATCGTCCGCGTGGAGATATATCCTCCCCTCGTAGGTCAGAGCTTCAGCGACGACCCTCCATTGGTTCTCGTTGGCCTCGGCGTCGGCTTCGGCTGTGGCCATTGGGTTATTGACTAGCTTACCTGAGACGTGGACCGCCAATGGGTCAGTAGCCTGAGCCTTCTTTATCACCGGTAGGAGGTCATCGTAGGGTTCGACTGCCAGCGTCGCCAAGAGCCGTCGGACAGGCTTCTCATAGCCGATCTCATAATCAGGCCGTCTCAATGTGCCTCGGTGGGGTTTTTCGTGCCTTCCAGGTACTTCATTGTGAAGTCGTATGCCGAGAGGATTTCCGACCACCTAGATTGTCGCTGTGAGAGCACTTTGGATGTTTGGAAATACTCAAGGTTCTTGTGGTCACACCCCACCCGAACTTTGTGACGGGTGCCCTCTAGATAGTGCCGCCATTGCTTGAAGGTGTCGACAATGGCGAGGAGTTCCCGATCGTACGTGTCGTAGTTCTGCTCAGCCGGAGAGCATTTTCGAGAGTAGAAATTGACTGGCCGGAGGGTTCCAAAGCCATCATACTGGTTCAGGATGCCAGCAATCGCGAAGCTGCTCGCATCCGTTTGGAGCATGATCGGCTTGGCTGGGTCGAAATGCTTCAGAATCGGTGCTGCGGTGAAGGCCTTTTTGAGTTTCCGGAAAGCCAGCTCGGCTTCCCAAGTCCATTCACATTTTGACCTGATCGGCTGTGAACTATTTGATGGTTATTTCGGCTTACTGCTCTTGCTCTGCCCATCGGATTTTAGTAATTCCGTGAGCGGGAAGGTCACCTTAGCATATTTTCGGATGAACCTCCGGTAGAAGTTCGTGAACCCAAGCAGCACTTGCACATCATGGACTGACTTAGGAGTCGGCCAATCCTCGATTGTTGATATTCGGTCCGACTCCATGCCGACGCCTTCGGAACTGATCACGAAGCTCAGATAGCCGACTTCTGTAACTCCGAATTGGCACTTCCCCGCATTGAAATAGAGTCCAAACTCTTGGAGTTGTTCCTGCACCTTACGAACATGCTCGCCGCGCTCTTTCTTGTTTGTGGAGTAGATCAGGATGTCGTCAAGGTAGCATACGGCAAAGTCTTCAATGTAGGGCCGCAGACAATCGTCGATATAAGTCTGGAAAGTAGCAGGTGCGTTTGTCAAGCCAAATGGCATGACTTTGTACTCGAATTGGCCATATCGGATTCGGAATGCCGTCTTGTACTCGTCGCCCTCCTTAATGCGAATAAGGTGGTAGGCTCCGCGGAGGTCGAGTTTCGTAAAGACCCTGGCGCCTCCCACGCGGTCAAGAATCTCTGAAATCAAAGGAAGAGGGTACCGGTTCTTAACAGTCCGCGCGTTCAGGGCTCGGTAGTCTACACAGAGTCTCAAGCCGCCGTTCATCTTCTTTGCAAAAAGTATCGGCGCTGCTGCCGGTGATGATGACCGCTGGATGAAACCATTGGCCAGGTTTGTCTCGATGTAGGGTTTTAGAGTTCTCAACTCCATCTCCGACAGGTTATAGACACGCCCATATGGCAGCTTGTTCCCGGGTTCCAGGTCGATCGCATGGTCAATTGATCACTGTGGTGGCAGCGTCTCTGCCTTGGCCTTACTAAAGACCTCAACGAATTCCTTATATTTGGCTGGTATATGACCGCCATCGTCGGTCAGTACTACCGGCGCTCCGGTCTCGTCCGCTCCATCTGCACACATTAGTATTAAGATCTTATTGGGAATGGAAGCGGGAGGTTGGAATCCAGGAGTAGCGGTACCGCCGGCCTGTCAAAATGGAGCATGACCGTGGTGCGCATCATTCCTTCGTCACTCGGCGAGCCGGTAGCAGTCATTCAAGCCCCGCATTGTTGGTAACTCTTCTGCCGCAACTACCGCCGCTTCTTCCTGCTTGCCCATCCAGCATCGGAGCTTCTCACATAAGATCTCGCCCCATGATGCTCCCAGCAGCCCTGTGCACTCGCCAAATCGTATGGCGAATGCGTCGTCGACCTCATCGATCTCAAGAAGGTTGTTGAATGCGGTTGCTCCAAGGAAGCAAATGTTCGGAGGCTTACCACCGCGCCCCTGCGAAGTTCCGTTGGTATCCGCGTACGGAGTTTCATCGCGATTCTCATCCATGGTGGTGGCGGTCTGCGGCCCACTCGGGGTTCGCAAGGCCGTGAGTCGACCCGCTATCCAGTCAATTTCCGTGTTTCGGGCCTTGAACCAAGGTAATCCCAAAACTAAGTCGTATGCCTTCATGGGCACAATTAAGACATCTGATTCGTCAACCGGTGCCAAGCTTTTAAAATACTGAACCGAGAGAGTAGTCTTTCTGCATTCTCTTGCAAACATCAACTCGCGGCTGTCAAGGCCTGAGGTTGTGATAAATGCTGGTTCATCCCGTTTGCCAAGCCGCCTTCGCAGCCTGGGCGTCATGAAGATACTCGTTGCTCCACAGTTGATGAGAGCTCGTACGAAATGCATTTCGCCGTGAATATCTCAGACAAGTGCTTTGTGTATGATATGTGCCGAATCTGGTCGCTCAGTGCCGCACAAGTACTTACTCAACATGTGAGCTCTTGGGCTCTCCAAAATAACGCTTGATTTTAATGAAATTCGGTGTGCCTGAACTCCGTCCAACGTCGCCATGAGCGCCTGCGCTCCCAGCCTTTCCAACCCCAGCACCGTCTGGTCCACCCTCTCTCGCCGAGCCAGGTACAGGGAGAGGTAGACTAGGTTTTTGCCTGCTGGGTATCAAACAACAATTGTCGCTTGACTTGGTGGCCGCTGCCGGTGGAACCGCTGCCGCCGTGGCCATTGCCGCCGGGGTTCAATTTGTCTTTGTCTTGATAAATGGCCCGACTGTATCATGGACACGTGTGCGATAAGTGGCTGCCGTTGCAGCGGATACACTTCTTATTGGTGAGGTGGTTGTCGAGAACCTCCCTCGAGACCCATAGTGCCGGAGGTAAGTCGCTACCTTTGCCACCGCTGCCGCCGGTGGTCTTTCCACCAGAAGTTGTCTCGGCGGGATCGGTAATTGACGGTCTGAAATTATGTTTCTTCTCAGTTCATTTGAACGATTCTCCAATGCCGCCGGAACTGCCAGTAGCCTAATTCTGTTGCTGTCGTTGTTCTTGTCTCCCGTTCGCCCTTCCCAGCCTGGGTTCGAAATCCGCAGCTGCTGCTCGGTGGAAGAGCTCGTCAATGCTTCTGAACCTCCTGTTTGTCATCCAGGGTTTGATCCGTGATCGTAACCCAGGCTTAATCCCCATCCAGGCCATTTCGTATAACCTCCTAGGGTCCTGTTCTTCGTCCCATTCGGCTTCTCGCCACAAGGCACGGAGCCGGTTGGCCCATACCCGTACTGGTTCATCCTGGTCGTGGAATCCCTGGTCGAACTCTCGGTAGGCCCGCATAGCTGCGTTCAGCACGCGGTCGGGGTCGCCGTACGTCTTTTGGGGTTGCTCAAAGAAGAGATTGAAATCGTTCATGGCAGGGTGGTTCGAAATCCGTAACTTTTGGCCCCAAGTGCCTGGGTCCTCCATCTTCGTTTTCCGTTGCGAAGGATCCTTATGGCCGCTCCAACTGCCGAGTAGATTTAGGGCGTATTTGACTTGATCCGGTGCCCCGTTCGGGAAATGATGATGGTGAGAGTCGAAATTTCCACGGAGAACACTGATGAAGTTATCCAATTCGGAGGTGCCTCCGCAGTATCGCTCAGGGTCGACCATCTTAAAGATTCCGGACTTACCGCGCTCCTGCTCCACAGCTCGCTCCCTAGCAGCCTCTCGTTGCTGAGCTGCTTCTCTCTCCTGTACCCATTCCGCTCGTTCAGCTGCTTTCGCGCTGCGTTCGGCCCGTCGTTTGGCTTGCATTTCGGCTTGTTGCTTGAAAAGGAGCTTCAGCATCAATCGATTCTGGGTGGCCATGTTTCAATGATCATCTTCGGTGATCATTGATGAGAAGTCAATGTCGTCATCGTCATCGTCTCTGACGCGTGTATTTTCCCGCTCAGGATTGAGATCTACGTTGTCGGGATTCGGATTTTCGTCGTCGGCGTCAAGATTATCATCGATCGCGGCGGTATCTTCGACTAGACCCTGTTGGCTGCTAGCCGTCGGTGCCTGCAGAGTTTCCTCGCTTTGGCGATCGTCAGTGACCCGTACTTGACTTCTAATTGACTTCTTTGGAGGCATTGGGGGCAATCGAGTGTAATTGGCTGATCGTCTGTTTTTGTGTACGTGTTGTGACGCGTCGAAAAAGTAAGGAGATCACGAAGTCCCGTGAGCGAAACGTATCAGGTGACTGAAAAGCGATTATAGTGTAAGGCCGTACATCCTCGTAGGGGTGGGATACGTATAGATACGGTTGCAAACGGGAATAAGTAATATAGATATCAATTGTACGGTATGTAGGTAAGATAATCGCTAGCATGCCAAAAGCACTTCATGAGGTGATTATATATGAAGGGTGCTTACTCGGCCTCGGCAGCCAAGTGCGCTTGGGAGCCAAGTGCACCTGGCACCGCCATTACAACCATAGACGTTCTATAATAAGTAACATCTCCATCTTCATTTTCCACGTCGTATAGTTACTGCCTTCAAGCTTCGGTATCAGCTGATTGTACGTGGAGGATGAGGAGGATGAAGGGTTGGCGTATACTGCATGGTGAGATTTTCGTGCACGTATAACAATAGAATCGGAAGTCTTTATAAAAAGAGAATGGCGACCACCGGGCTCATAACCTGTTACTGAATGGGGAGAACCGTCTGTATAGACTAAGGTACAGAGTGAAGAGAGTGAGATAAAGAGAAAGACTCGAGATATATACAGAAGGAATAAACCCCAGTTACAGCCAGCTGTATCAGACACTTGTACATATGTAACAATCCCCCTCTCTAGCGGCAGATCTTCTGAGCTGCCATACACGGACATGAGAAGAAGAAGGAAAGTAAAACCAAGTACATATACCCTCGTACAGCCTCATAAATCTCACTTCCAATATGTACTTTATATGGCTGACCTTTCAGATATTTGGCACACAAGGAAGCTCCACGTCCAGTGGCAGATGGTAAAACCCATACTGACACCATGTATTCCAGGCAGAAATGTATCCCCTGGATCATAAGTTTCGATTACCGGACAGTTTGGACGATGACAACAGGCTCCCCCCACCCTGAAACCACGGTAATGCAACTAAAATATGGAATGATAATCTGACACTTTGTAAAGCTATTTAATTGTATTATAGGTGTATTCTGGCATGTTCTAGGGAAGCTGCCATGCAGAGGGAGTAATACATAGAGCTGCTCTTGTAGGGGTGTAATCCTCAGATTTGAGCATCAAGAAACTGGAAATATCAATCATAATACTATGACAGCGGGATCGTAACACCTCCTACCGACTTGTACCTCTCGAAGAGGATGGAGAAGTCACTGCTGGTGATCTTCCCTTATCAACAATATTTAAGGACGATGGAAAATCGAAAAAACGGTGACAAAACATCACTCACCCAGCCCTGCGGACCCACTATTACTATATCCTACTTGGCTCACGTCATCGAGTTATGATGGTGCGGCCATCCCTCTACGTCTGATGGTTGTACTTATGGCATCACGATGTTCACACCTTGGCATTATACCTGTAGACCTCAGCCTGATATCATCACACAGTACTACTTTCAATGGTATATAAGAGAAGTCATTCTCCATGTATATAGACAATCCGACAACTTTGGAACCAAAGGTTTAACAGATTATGAGCCCCGCAGCCACTACTATTGTCATCTAAATCTCTACTCCGAGTCTATTTATATGACGCTCCACTAGAGCCTTCACAACCTTAACCCTTACACTAGAAAATTAATACCCTCACAATCGTCGACTATTATTATCACATTCACACAACACCAAAAAGCCTCCACCACACTTATAATGAATACTAATTTGTTCATAACCGATTTCACGATTATTGCAAAATTGACTCACAATAACTACTCTCTTTGCAAACAGAAAATTCGTCGTGTTCTGAATACAAACATCGGAAAAAATACCAAGTCGCGCCTCGGATGCCGGAATGTCTAGGGCGCATCAGACGCTTCAAACCAAACCTCTTGAGCCTCATTGTACCCTGGCACTACACTGGAACTACAGACGCAGTATTTGCGTCTGGACGCACTTCCTGACACAGTATTTGCATCCATACACACTTACAGGTGCAGCATTTGCATCCATACACATTTACAAGCGGAGCATATATTTCCAGAGGCAGCACGGTCGCAGCCTTGATCCCCGGACACTGCCTTGATTTACCAGGGCAGTCAATTGATTACTTATAATCACACTTGATTCACAAATGTATTGCTAACTATATACAAAACATCATGGTAGATCTTGGATACACTTGGGGCAGCACTTGAAGCTAGTGCACGGGCGGAGAAGATCGATACAGGCTGGTTGCAAATAGTTGGGTTAGCCTGGCTCAGCTGGCGGGAGACGATTGAGATTGCCTGGCTCACTGTTGGCTGGACGCGATTGAGCTGTACTCGCTGTCGGCTTGCTGGACGTGATCGAGCCGGGTTGGTTCTCGGCTGGATGGACGGGATTGAGCCGGGCTATCTCTCGGCTGGCGGCAGATAATCGAGCTGGGATGGCTCTCAGTTTGCTGTACGCGATCGGGCCGGGCTGGCTGTCAGCTGGCTGGACTTGATTGAGCCGTGCTGGCTTACTGCTGGCTTGACGCAATTGAGCCGTGCTGGCTCACCGCTGCCTGGACGCGATCGAGCCGTACTGGCTACATGTGATCGATCTGTGCTGGCTAAAGGCTGGCTCTATGCGACGAGCAGATTTGAACAGAAGCATTAGCATTTCGATCAGGTACGCTTGGATGTTGATGTGGGCGGGCTGTCGACTGACTAGATGGGATCGAGCCGTGCTGGCTCACAGCTTGCGGCTGATGATTGAGCCGGACTGACTGGACGCGATTGAGCCGTGCTGGCTGTTGTCTGGCTGGACGTGATCGAGCCGTGCTGGCTATGCGCGATCGAGTCGTGCTGGCTACACACGATCGAGCCGTGCTGGCTTTCTGTTTCACCTCACAAGTTGTTCATCACCAATGGCCATTGGAACGGGGTCATCTTCGATCGCTCAATGATTGCTGTATTGGGATAGTACAAGCACCATCCCTGGATGTCATCAAAACTACATAGATTATCACTTGCACCCAACGAAATCAGATCAGCTGTCATGCAGTCTACCACACCGCTGATAAGGAATGAAAGGTGGTTATTGGGGAGATGCTCTGCGAGCTCATCCAATCGATAATGCAAGGACAGCTGAGAGGCTGTAGATACGCAAGCACCTGCGTTTGCAGCGTAGCTAACGAAGTCTTTTATGTCCCTCAAGATCGAAAGGATACTATTCTTCCGGAAGCAAAGTGATTGGAAGGATACGATAGGTCCGGATCACAGAAGTCTGAAGGACTGATGTCAGTACAGGTTCTATTCGTCTGAGTTAGAGATCTAAGCGGCAAGATGGGGAAGGTGCGGAAGAGCGCTGAAGTGCAGGTAGGACATTGGTGCGAAGGGAAGGTTGGGTAGAGAAGCTTATGAGAAAAGTATAGATACAAGTAATCGTTAGAGCGAGGGAATAGAAGTATAAAGACCTCTAGAATCTCCGAGGGTAGAGCGGCAAGCTTCTTGACGAGGAGAACAAGCCTTAACAATATACGCATTGGAGAGCCAAACATCATTGTCTTGAATCTTTATCTTTAGTGACTTTCACATCCTGAGCGAAACTTCATAACTTCCATTACAAGGAAGTCCTGAAAGCCGTAAGGATACTACTTGTACTGGTATACCTCGGGTGATGCTCCCGGTGTCACATTATATTGTTAGCAAAGAAACATTTCTGTTGAAGCTATCTTTCTACCCTCCAAGCGGTCAAAGGTTCTTGACACTTGTAAGGACGTACGTCCTCATATAGATAGATATACTTAGATACGGTTGCAAACCGGAACAATAGGTAAAGATATCAATTGTACAGTGTGTAGGTAAGATAATCTCTAGCGTACCAAAAGCACTTCGTGAGGTGATTATATATGAAGGGCGCTTACCTGGCCTCGGCAGCCAAGTGCACCTGGCGAGGGCCAAGTGCGCTTGAGAGCCAAGTGCACCTGGCACCGCCATTACCACACTTATGCACTGTTATATTCTGGATATTGGCTGCCACATCTCAGTGGGAGAGTGCTGGTTCCACGAACCAGATTTCGATCTATATACCAGCTGGGAAAGAGACATCGGGAAAAAATCTCTGCACCCGGGCGTATTAGTCACGTCCGGACGTCGGTGGTGCGCCAGGAGTGCCTGAAACGTCGGTGGGCAGGGTAACATGTTAGTCCGCGACGATACGATATGAGGCACTGCAAAAACAACTCCTGGTGCTAGGTTTTCACACAGTCGCATATCACTCTGCACAGCACCTTGGGACGCTTAATATACCGTGTTCATCGTTTGGCCGGTGCAATTGCATTGTGACCAGCCAGCCATTAGCCAGCCCAGCTCAATCTCGTCCAGCCAGCTGAGAGCCAGCCCAGCTCGATCATCTCCCACCATCAGAGAGCCAGGCCGGCTCGATTGCGTCCAGCCAGCCGAGAGCCAGCCCAACTTGATCATCTCCCGCCAGCCGAGAGCCAGCCCTGCTCGATCGCGTCCAGCCAGCCGAGAGCCAGCCCAGCTCGATTATCACCCGCCAGCAGAGAACCAGCCCAGTCCGATCATCTCCTGCCAGCAGAGAGCCAGGCCGGCTCGATTGCGTCCAGCCGGCCCAACTCGAACATCTCCCACCAGGCGAGAGCCAGCCCTGTCCAGCCAGCCGAGAGCCAGTTAGCCTACGCCCGGCTACTCGATTCAGCCTTAGCGTATACCAGGCTTGGCTCATTTGTCCCACCCAATCGCGTCCACTAGCCCTCAGTCAAGCTGAACCATCCAGTGGACAGGCAGCAGTATCTCCCGCCAGCGGAGAGCCAGTCCTGCTCGATCATCTCCCGCCAGCAGAGAGCCAGTCCGGCTCGATCATTGCCCGCCAGCAGAGAGCCAGGCCGGCTCGATTCCGTCCAGCCAGCTTAGATCCAGTGTAATGGCGCTGCCAGGTGCATATGGCTCGTGAGCGCATATGACCTCGTAAGTGCACTTGGCCTCGTAAGTGCACTTGGCCTCGTAAGTGCACTTGGCCTCGTAAGTGCACTTGCCAGCTGAGGCCTGGTAAGCGCCCTTCAAATATAGTCTGACCCTTTTCCCCCCTTACTTTCAACCGTATTTGCACTCTAAGTTCTAAGTTCTAATTTCTAAGTTGTAAGTTCTAAGTTCAACTGTATAATACTTCTCTCTCTCTCTCTCACAGTCTCTCTCTTTATTTGCAATGCTAACAGATGTACAGGCAATTTTAACCGAGATAACCAGCCAATCATAATCGATCATCTCCAGCCAGCCGAAAGCCAGCCCGGCTCGATCGCTTCAAGTCAGCCCAGCTCAATCATCTCCAGCCAGACGTGAGCAAGCCAGGCTCGATCATCTCAGGCCAGCGGAGAGCCAGCCCGGCTCAATCGCGTCCAGCCAGCCCGGCTCAATCGCGTACAGCCAGCCCGGCTCAATCGCTTCGAGTCAGCCCAGCTCGAACATCTCCAGCCAGCGGTGAGCCAGCACGGCTCGATCACATCTAGTCAGTCGACAGTCAGCCCAGCTTGACCTCCAAGCGCACCTGATCCAAATGCTAATGCTTCCGTCCAGATCTGCTCGTTACATACAGCCAGGCGAGAGCCAGCATGGCTCGATCGCGTGTAGCCAGCACGGCTCGATCGCGTGTAGCCAGCACGGCTCGATCGCGTGTAGCCAGCACGGCTCGATCGCGTGTAGCCAGCACGGCTCGAT
>MU122191.1:265299-278690 GCA_014904905.1 Wilcoxina mikolae CBS 423.85 | reverse complement strand
GCTAAGTGCCGTGACTATCGCTGTTCGATCGAGAAGGTGCACTGCCCGCACACGGTTTAATCATTCCGCTTTGCCCGGGCTCGGTATTGGATAGGCTTGCGTGTCGCTCGTGACTTCGTCGTTCAAAGGATGGGATAGCTGCGGGTGTAACATTGACCAACTATAGCGACAGGTGGCCAAACGCAGATTGCCATGGACATCCTTCGTACCTTGTGCACCTGCTAAGGGGAAACCCATAACAGTACCTCCCTCTCTATCTCTGGTGGCCTCAACAGAATATCCATCACAAAAAGTGTGCAAACAATAGATACCACTCAGACAGTGTGTCTTTGTGTATCATAATAACTGTGGGTATAATAAAAATAAAAATAAAAATTCTTTTAACATAATAATGACCTCCGCCTAACTCAGGGCGGTTTGAGTTTAACAAATGAAATTCCTAATTTCCGTCTCTTTGGTACCTTCGGTTTTGTCGTTGTTCTCCAACGTCCATCTTTTCCCATCGCCGGGTTTTGAGTATAAAATTTGGTGATGAGATCTGGTGCGATATCCTGAAGATGTTCGAAGGAATCCCAAGTGTTTTCATCGTGTGAGTATCCTATCCACTTAACTAGGAATACGTGTTTGCGATGATCGTTATCTGTAGGTCCGCTTGCGACAATCGACTCAGGTGTCCAACCACCATCGTTCGCTTCGATTGGTGGTAGCTCCCTCCCTGAGGTGTTACCTCGGTACGGCTCTAGTAAAGCGACGTGAAAAGCTGGATGTATTTTCCATGATGTTGGAAGCTCGAGTCGACACCATTGCCTATTTCCTCCAACCTTGGATATCTTGAAGGGTCCGTACATCTTATCGTCAAGCTTTCGGCATTGTCGCTTAGTTCGTATATTGCGACCGTCGAGCATAACCAAATCGGCGACCTTGTACTGAGGTGGTGAGCGTCGCTTGCGATCGTAGTACTTGCTCATCTTATCCTTGGAAATCTCAAGTTGTTCCTCCAACCGTCGATAGACTTCAACCATGTAATGTGCATATAACTCCGACCCTGAATTACGAAACTCAAACTCTGTTGGCCAACTCGTTCGTGCTTCATAGCCATAGTTGGCATAGAAGGGTGTAATTTTCGTAGACGCATGCTTTGAGTTGTTGTAAGCGTATTCGGCCATAGGTAACATCTCACTCCAGTTTGACTGTTCATAATTACAGTACGTGCGTAGGAAGTGCTCGATTCTTTGGTTCATGTGTTCAGTTTGTCCAACTGTTTGTGGGTGAAAAGCTGTTGACATGGAACGTCTGATTCCGAGGTACTGGTATAAGTCTGCAAGAAAATGACCAGTAAAGACTGCATCACGGTCTGATACAACGTTGAGTGGCATACTGTGGTATTTCCATACATTGTTGAGAAACAGCTTCGCGACCGTGGATGATTCCCTTTTGTCTGTAACAATAAAGTGCGCCATTTTGGTAAACCTGTCGACTACCACCATGATGTTCCTATTACCGTTCGACGCTGGTAAATCGGTAATGAAATCGACCGATAAATAAGTCCATGGTGAGGATGGTAGTTCGAGTGGATGTTGTAAGCGGTGTTTGGCGTGACGAGGTGCTTTCGTTCGCTGACATGAATCGCACCTATTGCAGTACTCCCGTTCGTTGTCTTCCAGTTTAGGCCAGTAGAAATTCCTCTTAATAAGTTTCAAGGTGTGTTCGCGACCGAAGTGTCCGGTGATTCGTGAGTTGTGTTCCTGGTGTAAAACCTCCTTCCGAAATCCCTCCGGCACATATAACCTTCCTTTGCAACACAACATTCCATCCTTATCAATGCTCAACCTTCCGTCAACGTTCTGTTCCTTGTCCTGTACCCTCCGTAGTATCTTTTGATACTCCTCGTCCTGACCAATTTCCTTCTGAAACTTCTCTTTAACCGATCCAACTAACTGATTTACTGAAAATCCTGCCAAACAAATTTCTTCCCAATCTTCGTTGTCCAAATCCATTGCTCCAACCTCTAACCCATGTTGTGGTCCTAACAAGGTTGCCGAAGTTGTACCCCCCTCTCGTAAGTCAAACTCTGGGCGCCTTGATAACGCATCGGCTTTTCCGTTAGCCGTTCCTTTTCGATAAACAATCTTAAAATTGTTAACTTGTAATACTTCTGCCCAACGAACCTGTCTTCGATTGAGCTGTTGTGTCTCTTTGAAGAATTGGAGGTTCATATGATCGGAAAAGACTGTTGTTGTGTGTGTTGGTCCTTGGAGATAACATCTCCATGTTTTAAATGCGTATACGATGGCGAGCATTTCCTTATCGTATATTTGGGAATTAAGTTCGGCGAGTGAAAACTTCTTTGATATGAATGCGACTGGGTGCACCTTGCCATCGTCAAACTTCTGTGACAAGACCGCTCCCATCGCAAAGTCCGATGCATCCGTTTCGACTATAGTGGGTCTATCATCGTCGTAATGTCGAAGTATTGGTGTGTTTTCTACCGCAAATAAGATACATATCTTATAATAAGCCGCTTGAGCTGCTTCTCCGAACTCAAAGTTTTTTCCGTCACCCTTAAGAGTGTCAGTAAGTGGTGCGACGATACCGGCGAATCCCTTAATAAATCGTCGATAACAATTATATAATGCCATAATGATCTGGACCTCTTTTTGAGTTTTGGGCATAGGCAATTTTGTAATGGCTTCGCTTCGACTGGGTGCCATCTTAAGTCCTTCACCGCTGACAAGGAATCCGAGGAATTCAACCTCCTGTGTAAGATCGTACGTCCATGTACGGCCTCGTATAAGAGTAGATACGGTTGCAAACGAGAATTCGAGAATAAGATAGGTGGATTCAATAGGTAAGATAATCGCTAGCGTGCCAAAAGCACTTCGCGAGGTGATTATATATGAAGGGCGGTTATCCGGCCTCGGCAGCCAAGTGCGCTTGAGAGCCAAGTGCACCTGGCACCGCCATTACATCATCCCCCTCTTTATCAGCAGACCTCCTGGGCTGCGACACACATATATATACATGAAGAAAGACAAGATGAGGTGCGTACGCCTTCGTACGTCTGCATAAGTCCCACGACCGATCGGTGCCATCAAGGCGGCCTCAACGGTGGATCCGGTGCACGGGGAAACTCCACCTCCAGTGGCAATTGTAAAACCCGTGCCGACGCCGTTTATACCGGGCCGAAATCCATAAGAAGAGAAGAAAGACAAGAGAAGGAAACGTCCAATTGACCCTGAATCCTCCAAGTCCACTCCTTCCGCAGGCTTGCAAGTCATAAATATCCAAGTAGACTTCCAGTTTCTCCGAATCCAAGCAACTGATCTCCGTCGTGCTAGCTCGGTGGTGTTCGAATCGGTAAATTCCATTGGACGACTTGCGGGCGTCATTCGGCATCGATATATCGTAGTTGACACGTGATATGCCGGGACGAAGTCATCATTGGTCGTCTTCCGACTAATGATGGATCGTATCTGATTTCTTGAGTTGAACGCGTTCGTGAACGTCATCTGAGGGTACGGCCGTCGTGGCCGGTACCGCATCTTAGCAGCAGTCAACTAGCATAATTGCATGATGTACTTATCTTGGCCATAGCTGCTCTTGAGAGCTCTCAGATTCGTATAATTTCTCCAATTCCATGTCTCTGTGCTTTTGTATATCCAAGCACACGGCAGACCTCATCGGTGATAGCCTCCGCTCTCGGCATTGATCATTTGCGTCTCACCGATTGGCTCCAGGTTGACTTGTATATTGGTTATCGGGATTTGACTTTCCGTTTCCATTCCAGTGGTGGTTGACTTGTGCCGGCGCCGTTCGGCCCTCGATTGCAGTCATCATATGTCGACATGCATTCGTACATACTCGTTCGAGTTGCGGTATCTAACTCGTATGTGTGCCATATGGTCGTACTCACACAGTAGCCAAGTATCCTTCTGCTCCGGTGCATCAAGGCATCCATTCTCCGATTGCCATGCCCTCGACTTCCTAATCCACGAAAGTAGTGGGTTTGCACACGCCATGCCCTTCCGAGCCTAGCTGTAGGGCGCGCACCCTAAAATCTAGCCTGATACGGTTATCCGCCACTATCTGCGGCGACGTCAATCGATAATTGTCATGGCTTCGTTCAGGGGCAATTGCAAGGCATGTTCGTTGATATATATAATTCGTCAGCGTTCCGTACAAGGTCATAGTTACCATGTAATTCGGTGCGTCAGCGCTCTCGGATCTGAAGGTCCGGCGCGGTAGCCTTCTCATACGTCCATTAAGGATTGCAGCCGGTTGTGCATTCGGTGCATTCGGTGGTGCTTCCAATTCGGTGATGAAGACCAGTAGCGTAGCCATTGACTTCTCGTTCGCTCGCAGGCTTCTCGGTGCACCTGCACTTGATCTCGTTGACTTATTTCGCAGCCCCTGACGTACTTCGCAGCCGCTGACGTGCTTCCCTATGTACGCGTCCATCGTAGGCCAATAGAAATCCTTAGAGACTAACTGAGCAGTTTTAAGAGCTCCAAAGTGACCGGACTCAGGGTTATGAAAGAGACTTATCACTTTACCGCGGAGAGCATATCCGCAGGGACATATATTCTCCCCTCGTAGGTCGGAGCTCCAGCAACGACACTCCATTGGTTCTCGTCTTCGGCTTCGGCTGTGGCTTCAACTGAGGCTATTGGGTTATCGACTAACATACCCGAGACGTCGACCGCCAATGGATCAGTAGCCAGGGCCTTCTTAATCGCCGGTAGGAGGTTATCGTAGGGTTCAACTGTCAGGGTTGCAAAGCGCCGTCCGACAGGCTTCTCGTAGCCGATCTCATAATCAGGCCGTCTTGACGGCCGTCGGCGGGGTTTTGTTTGTGCTTTCCAGGTGCTCGATAGCGAAGTCGTACACCGATAAGATCTCATTGACTTCCAGGTGCTCGATAGTGAAGTCGTAGGCGAGGCCAGGTGGGCTCACGAGGCCAAGTGCACCTGCAAGCCAAGTGCACTGACGAGGCCAAGTGCACTTACGAGGCCAGGTGCACTTGACGTCTGCAGTATGATGGGTTATCGTTCCAGCACTTCTGGTGCGGATTTTGTTGTAGTAGCTGTTTCTCGGATTCCGTAACGATCATTCCCCTCTTTTGAGGTCGGTGTTCCGTCGACAACTGCGGTGTCGATTCTCATCGATTTTCTCGTTGATAAGACGGTTTCGATTGCCATTGGGACTTCGTACTTCTGTATCTGCATTCTCTTGCAAGTCTCGCAGAATCTCTTATAAAGTAAGTGTTTCTTAAAGAAAGGATAGACTTAAACGTAACCTTGTATCGCCATATCGGCAAGAAAACTTGTTATTCGTCCCAAGAGGGTGCGCGATTGCACTCGAGAATCGGCATTCCGAGGCTCTCCCGTAGCTCAATAAGTGCCATCCGCCCTGCGCCGTTTCTCATCACTGCTAACATGGTCAAGCATCTCCAAGATCAATCGAAAGGGGTACCGATTCTTGATTGTGCTCGCGTTGAGAGCTCGGTAGTCAACTTCAGAGTTTCAAGCCGCCGTCCTTCTTTGCAAAAATATCGGCGCCGGTGATGATGGCCGCTGGATAAAACCGTTGGCCCGGTTTGTCTCGATGTAGGCCTTTAGAGTTCTTGACTCAACCTCCGACAGGTAATAGATACGCCCATACGGCATGTGCCCGGGGTCGATCGCATGGTCAATTGACCGGTGCAATGGCAGCGTCTGCCTTGACTAACAACCTGCACGAATTCTTGATACTTGGCAGGGTATGGCCGCCGTCGTCTGTAGGCACCATTTCAGGCGCCGAAGCTCCATCTGTACTCGTTAGCTTTGTGCTCATAATCTTAGGATGGAAGCGAAGGTTGGAATCCAGGAGCCCTTGTCGTAGCGAGTTATCCTCGATGGGAAACCCCCCACCGTCCGGTACTCCCTTCGTGACTCGGCGAGCCGATAGCAGTCATTCAAGCTCCGCATTGTTGGTAACTCTTTGGCCGCAACTACCGCCGCTGCTCCTGCTCGCGCATCCAGCTCCAGGGGCTTCTCCCACATGTGTGGTGCCTTCCATGGGAGCTCCCAGCAACCCTGTGCAATCGCCAATACGTATGGCGAATGCCTCGAGAACCTCGTCGCTAGCTATGAGATCCTCGAATGCGGCGGCTCCAAGCAGATATATGTCTGGAACCCCGCCCTCCCCCTGTGGAGTCTACGACGTCACCTGGGTGGCCGCCGGGGGTGCCACGGGATCTTTTAAGTCCGCGGCCTTTAACCTGTTTTCTCCGCTAGAGGTCCGCAGGGCTAGAAGTCGACCAGATGTTCAGTCAACCTCAGTGTTTCTAGCCTTGAACAAGGCAAGCCTAGAACCAGGTTGTATGCCATAGGCACGACCAGCACCTCCGGTTCGTCAACCGAAGGGCTATCTCTCCTATATACAAAAGGATAACCATTGCCCAATCCTGATCAGGGATATGGAGGAGAGGATGCGTCCATTCCCGCTAGAGGATACGACGACACTGATGTGCATCCATTCCCGCTAGGGGATACAATGACTTTATATGTTTTGTTCGCGTTTCGTTCTTCCTCATCGGTCTCGTAAAATCGCACAGTGGGTATCGGCTTGATCTGCTTGACACTTTAGAACATTCGGGGTTAAACTTCCCACTCTGAGCTGTTTCACAATCTGCGATTGCAGCTCCACTATCAGGATCTTGAACTCTGCCTATCGGATGTCTTTCTCCGTAAGTGCTTGCAGCTTCGTTCGTGGATGCAAACGCGTCGTAGGTGCGCTTCGGTGTTTCCGCTCAGTTTGGGGGAAGGCAATCGTCAAGTGCGCTTCAGATCGTAGGAAGGTAATCCTCAAGTGTGCTTCAGAGCTTCCGCTCAGATTGTAGGAAAGTAATCGTCAAGTGCACTTGATCGAACGCATTTTATCGTCGGAGACTTCTCGCCAGACTCGGTCGTCAACGTAGAACCGATGAATCGACGCGTATAACGGTATAGTCGATGAAGGCTTTGCTAGCACTTCGAGCTGCTCAATAGGTTGCCTTCGATCGTTCGTACGTATGTGATTGATCTCGTCGAACGTGTTTTCGAGATCTTCTCAGGGTGTGGTCATCAGGCCGATCACGAGTGAATCAGGGTCGATTGACCTCCGAATCGTTTCGGAATTGGCTCTGCTCACGTCAATCAACTCCAATAGACGGAATACTTATCTCGAATCAATATATCACCCTAGCGATGATAATCTCTATGGGTTCCGAGTTGTGACACGTTGGAAAAGAGGTATCGAAGAACCAATTGATCGATAAGTGAGAGTGACGTTGATCAAGGTTCGCTAGCACTTCATGTTCGATTAGGTTCGATTCGTCTCGAACTTCCGTTCGTATGCGATGGATCTCGTTAAACGTGTTTTCAAGATCTTCTCGGCGTTGACATGTTTTCAAGATCTTCGCGGCGTTGACCATCATTGTCGGTGACTCGTTTCTCGGGATCAATTGACCTCCGAATCATCTCTAATTCGTCTTGAACTTCTGTTCGTATGCGATGGATCCCGTTAAACGTGTTTCGAGGTCTTCTCAGCAGTGGCCACAAGGGCCGGTGACGCGTTTCTCAGGATCGATTGACCCCGAATTGTCTCTGCTACCGTCAATTAACTCGATTGAACGGTATACATATCAAACTTCGACACTTATAGGTCGTGAGAGTATGTGTGTGAGCATATAACGATCGCGGTTGGTGATGCGACTCTTCGAATCGATTGACCTCCGAATCACCTTGGAATAGTCTCTGCAGTAGTCAATTGATTCGATATAGGAATATCGATGCCTGTAGATCTCGAAAATGAGGTGTTGCGATTCGTTCGAACTCGTCATTTGGAGTAGGTGACACCACATTCGGGGCCAATTGACTTCAGAATCGTCTCTGCGGCAGTCAATTGACTTGATTGAAGGTTATACATATCCTGATTTCATCAATCTAGTGATGATACTCGTTGTAGGTCGAGAATAGGGTTTCAAGTTTTCAGGAGTGTCTATCATGGCAGGTGACGCGTCTCTTCGAGGCCGATTGACATCTAAATCACCTCGGAATCGTCCCTACTACCGTCAATCAACTCAATTGGATGATTACTTATCTTGTATCGACAATCTAGGGATAGTTCTCGGTGTAGGTGTGACGCGTCGAAAAAGTAACGAAATCACGAAATCCCGTGAGCGAAACGTATCTGGTGACTGAAAAGCGATTATAGTGTAAGATCGTACGTCCATGTACAGCCTTGTATAAGAGTAGATACGGTTGCGAACGAGGATTAGAGAATAAGATAGGTGGATTCAATAGGTTAGATAATCACTAGCGTGCCAAAAGCACTTCGCGAGGTAATTATATATGAAGGGCGGTTACCCGGCCTCGGCAGCCAAGTGCGCTTGAGAGCCAAGTGCACCTGGCACCGCCATTACATCCTGTTTGTCAAACTCGCATTTGTCGATTTCCACCACAAGGTTGTTATCTTGTAAGACTTGAAGAATCTTCCCCACATACGCGTGGTATTCTTCGCGAGTTCCCTTGGTGGCGATAAGGACGTCGTCGATATAGACTACCGTAATGTCATTCTGTCCTCCTAAAAAGTGTTGGAGGATACCGTTCATCCAGCGTTGAAAAGTAGCTCGGGCGTTGATGAGTCCGAATGGCATAACCGTATATTCGTACGATCCGAATTTAGTTCTGAAAGCTGTTTTCCATTCGTGTCCCTTGGCCATTCGAATCAGGTGGTATCCTGACTTCATATCCAACTTTGTTACCCAAGTTGCTCCTTTCATTCGACTTTGTAACTCATCCATCAGTGGTAAAGCCGTCTTGTCTTTGATCGTTAAGTCGTTTAGCCTCCGATAATCGACGCAAAGACGCAGGCCTCGTCCGTTGGGCTTAGGCACAAAGAGAATTGGTGCCCCAGCCTGTCCCTTGGACGGTTGTATTTTTCCTTCTCTTATCATTTTATCGATATATTCCTTAAGTAATCTTTCTTCTTCTCGGGAAAGTTGACATATCGGTCCCACCTTAACTTGATCGTCTGGTACCTTCAAATGTATTTCGTGATCGTGTGGGCCGTGAAGAGGTAACTTTTCAGCCTCGTGAGGGTCGAATAGTAACATCCACTTGTGGTATTGTTCTGGTAATGTTTCTGCTAATATGCTTGTTGATGCAAAGCATAAAGCTCCGATATTAATCGCATCTTTATGAGTAGCGATTTTGTCGTCATAAGTAATCTTCCAACCTGTGTGAAGATGTCCGAGATTTCAACATCGTTGTTCGCATTCCGTAAAATGTAAACATCCATATGTAGCGCCCTGTGCTTTGTTTTGGTTCAAATACCACGCAGGTATTAGAACGTCATAGTCAGTGTGCATCGGTACTTCCTCGAAAATTTCGAGAGTACGATGATTCCCAAAAGCCAAACCAAGGGGTACAGTATAAACATTAGGTAAACCAACTGACTTACCGCTAAAATCCTTAGTGCTAATATTTTTCTTCCTTCTAACAACTGGTATCTTAAAAACTTTCGCACATTGAGGTGATATAGTAAAAGATGTCGAGCCCAAATCCAGCATGGCTCGAACAGGGAACTGCTGTATTTTTCCATCGCTGTCCGTCTGGTCCACAAAGAACCGGTATACGGGTCGTTCCCCGATGCTGGTCTTGGGTATGTTGTGTATGTGTTTCGTTTCGTAATAAACAAAATCGTCCGATGTGTTTTATTTTTTAATTGGTGGTTCCTCCTCAGAGGGAGAGTGCTTTCGTTTAGTAGTCATCCTTTTGACAATGACTCGGCCACAATGGGTCGTTGAGAGTAGTGTCATTCTACCACTCGTAGTTGGGTTCTTCGTTAAGTAATTCTTTGAACGTAGGAATACTTTCTTCTGGGTAGTGTTCTTCCACTTCGTATATGGTAGGCAATGCGTTTATCGCCCGACCAATGGTTGGGTGTGTGCCTCCGCAGTTATGTTCGCAGTAACAGATATCCCAATCATCACAACCAACATGCATACCCTTGTATTTGGTCCAGGAGTCTCCGAACATGGGATCGTCAATGGCTAAGACTCCTCCGTGACGAGCTGCTTCTGTCCAGTAGAGGTTCCAAGGGTATGGAGAATCAGGCTGGTCCCAGAAGAATGACTCGAGTGGTTCGTCTGGTTCGTTAAGTATTACGTCAATGCTTGCGAATGCGTTAAGAGGGTCGGGTTCTGAAAGTGAGCAGGAGACTCCTGCTAAGTCGAAGAAATTGATGCGTCCGTGGTTGTTTGTATTGTATGGCGTCATTGTTGTAATTGTAGTTGACTTGTTGCGTCACTACTGGCCAGCAGTTTCATCCCTACCGGAATCCTCAGGGTGACGACCGGATCATAAATTAATAAAGGCTTTCTCCCGCCTATTCTCTGAATCCTTCATTCCATCTCGATACTTACCATTAATCCGAGCTATCCTGTTGCTCCCATCAATTATCGGCCTGATCCGAGTCTTCCTGCCCTTAACTATTGACGGATTCCGAACCGGATGGCATTTCTCCGTCCGAGGTTTCCTCAGCCTCCTCTGGTTCTCCTACGACAAAATGATCCAGCTCATCGTCCAACTGGTCGTATGCCCCGACCTTCATCTTCTGATATGCTTTCGGGTGGCCGAAATCGGCTGTTCCCTTTGACAACTGAATGTCCCGAATACATGTCATGGTGTTGTGGTTCCCCTTTCGATTGGCGGGCCACGCGCAGCGTTGACATTCCTTAGCTGCTCTACGTCGTACCAGTTCTCCGTTATCGATTCCCTCAGTCAGTTGACGAAACGTTCTTCCTTCAGCATTTGTAAAGGGGTTTGGTTTGGATGAGCCCCTGCTATCTTTTACTCGTTGCTGAGTTCCTTTCTGTTCGAAACGTTGTCGTTGTCTTTGGAATCCGGAACCAAGACATCTGGGCTTTTGGATCTTCCCCCTATCTTTTTGAATCCGTCCGGAGGTGCTGTCTGTGCTTCGAGATTTCCCCATAAATCCAAAGTTTCTTTCTGTTGCTTGCCAGACCTCAACATTCTTTCCGGCATAAATAATGATTTCTCGGAGTTCGTTGTCCGTCTTATCTGCCGGGTTGATAAGACTAAGTTGTTTGAAGACTTGTGGTGGTAGCTTGCTCATTAATATAGTCCGATATGCTACCCCCACAATCTTGGCCTTTGCGTTCAAGATATCGAACTCCGTAATCATGTCCTGAACGTTGCCTCCGTATTTGAGTTCCCTGATAGCCTTATATGCCGTTTCCTGCTGATGCTTGTTATGCAAACGAGCATTTACCGCGGCGCGGTATGCCGACCAACTCCGTATATGCCTTCCTGCTTGGGCCTCCGCTTCCCATTGCATGTGCCAGGCTAGAGCATGATCCTCTAGTCGGCCACGTACATACTGAATCTTAAGGCCTGGTCGCGTAAACAGATGAGGCTGATCGCTAATAAAAGCCTCCATACTCATCCACCACACATCGAAGTCTTCTGAGGACTTGTCTTTAAACTTGGCTGGATCTGACAACTTGAGTCTCGAGTCCCACTGTCTTTCTGGGCGTTGTGTACTATTGCGTTCCTGACGATGTGATCCGTTCCTGGACGCATGTGATGATCCAGGTGGTGGTGGGTCGCCACCCATGCCCTCTGGCAATAGTGGTGGTGGGTCGCCACCCATGCCCTCTGGCAATGGTGGTGGTGTGTTTCCAGAACCGCCAGCCGGTACTTCCGTTTCCGGTAGCGGTGCCTCGTCCAAACCAATGTCAGTGCCTGATCCTCCTTGTATGCCGATAATTTCCGCTACATCAGAGTCACTGATTGGTGATATTTCCCTTTGGCGTTCTTATGCCTGTTGTTGTCACTGGGCGATCCGTTGTCTCCGGTCTGGGTGAATCGGTGTAGATCCAGAGACCTTTGCTTTCTCGAATGCCGACATAAGTCCCGTGTGATCCTTTTGAAATTTTTCAAACTTCTTTTCCAGTGTCGTAAAATCGTCCCACGACGGAACTTGTTCTGCCACTACCTTCTCAAATCTCATAATCTTCTGCTGGAATGTCTTAACTGTTTGTCCCCAAGCGGCAAACTTAACCATCAGTGACTTTAACTGATTTTCACACCACTCAACTCGTCCACGAATGATTGCAAATTCCTCCGTTGCTTCCGTGACCACGCAGTCATTCTGTTGTTGGAGACCGTTCATTCCTGTCCTCGTCTCCCTCAATACTGGGTTCAATACCAGAATTTGTTCTTCGTGTCCTTCTAGAATTCGTTGTCCTAGCGCCCTGTCTGTTTCTACTTGATGACTGAAGAGTTGACAACCTAGTCGAACGTCTTCGAATTCCTCCTCAATTGCTTCTTTCTCGCTGTTGCAGGCGTCGATCAGGCATTGCATTTCCTGATCCAATCGACCGATGTGGACTTGCATTGTGTCAGTCATCTCCATATCCTCGCCCTCCTGCAATTGTGGTTTGCAGTCCAAGTACCGCCTCCTCGATTGCTCATACTGTTCTTGCATTTTCTTCGCCCATTCTGGTAAGACTTTCAAGGGCCGTTTGGACTTGGCGACTCCCGACGACGTAGGTACCAACTGGCCCGCTCCAAAGGTTAGTCGGCGCCTGTGACTCGCCATTATGAAGCTGTCGAAAGGGAAACGTAAATGGTTCTGTGGGCTGTGTTGATATTTGAGGTCAAATCCTCAAATAAAAGTTACAGGTGATACACCTTTCGTTGCAGCCATGCATACAGTGTTCTGCGCAGTAATGTCGTACTGAAGAGTTCTCTGGCAGTCCCAAAAATCTGATTGCGCAGCAGGCTCTATTTCCACAAGTGATGCAATTTGTAGTCATAAACGCTTTTGGACGTGTCCAAAATATTATACTGTTACGGGAATACTTATCGGTGAAGTATAGCTGCCTACTCCTCAGAAATCGTAAGAGTCTTGAATATAATCTTTGGAGTTGTCATATTCGGTCCAGTCGTCGTAGTCTTGCACTGGTAGGTTGTGATATTCGGAGGGAAGTTCACGGGTATAAAACCAGTGAAAGTATTCGTATTCGATGTCGTATGTTTGAATAAAGATACTCGCAACACGGTAGTTGTATGGGGTAATGGCTCGTTCGTAGAGTGCGTGAGTGTAAAGAACAATAGAATCGAGATCACGAAAAAGGTTCATGAATATTTCTTCTGAGTAAAAAACTTAATAATATTTTAGGTTCTTGTCCGCTGGTGTGTTCTGACTGTGGATTGCTGCTAAAGCTTGCTGTTTTACTTTGCGGGTGCAAAGGCGGTGCTTTTATAGAGTGACTTACTCGTATACTCTCTATGACTTCAGTGTTTGTACTAAGATAGCTATGGCCTCCGATCGCTAGGCTG
>MU122191.1:236101-252010 GCA_014904905.1 Wilcoxina mikolae CBS 423.85 | reverse complement strand
GTTTTCTACTTTAAGAATATATGTCTTTACATTTTCGAAACCTTGACTCTATTGTTCTTTACGCACAGGCACTTTGTGAACGGGCAGTCACTAATCACGACTTTTGGTACGCACGAGGATTTATCTCACATTATGACATTGCGTTTGAATACTGTCACTGGTTGTATACTGGTGAACTCCCTTCAGCTTATTACGCCAATCCTTCTGAGGACGAGGAAGAATCGTGCTCAGAGTTCTTACACGACGAAGAAGATTTTCAGGATACCTACGACTTCTGAAAAGTAGGCGGCCTTACTTATGACGGTATCTTGGTCATAAGTATCCCCGTAACAGCACCCCTGCTCAAGTCTGTCCGTTCGTCGGTTGCAAGGCCGCTCCCATTGCGCACTGCCGTCCAAACTCTCTTTCTTTTTCTAATTTCGTACGGCGGATGGTTGATTCCGATTGCTCCTCTTTCGTCCGGCGGCTCTTGCACACATATCACATCCGCTTTCCGTTCAACTCCCGTCTCTAGCGCAGCCATGGTCCACACATAAGACCTGGCTCAGTTGTACTGAATTGCTCTAATCATTGGAAGTGGGGGCTTCCATTTCGACCTCTCCTGCGGTCTCGGCCATGGTCACGTCCCTTTCTTACTGGGCCACGGTCACATCCCTTTCTCACTCCTCCACCTCCTTCTCCCCGGGTCGTTTCACCTCCTCGACTGCAGGCTCCCCTGCTTGGCCTCCGGTATCCATCGTCTGCCTGGTGCCGAGTGCCACTGTGTTTGCCCCTGTGGCCCCTCCCATTCGATATTCGGGCGGCTGTCTTCCACTGTTTCGGGCCGCATTGATAGCTTCGGTCTTCTTTGCACACCTTCCACTGAATGCAATATGGGTCCTTTTGCAGTTCGGACATTTCTCTTGGGTGTGACTGCAGAGTGCACCTTTCTGCGACGTGCATCCCACAAGGTTGCACTGATGCTCGCTCGTCCGGTGCGGCTCTGAGCAGTAGCCACACCTAGGCTGACTGCCGCACTTGCTCTCCATATGGCCCCACCTGCAGCAACGTTCGCACATGCTGTCCGGACCGGCGATTGTATACGGTTCGACCTTGTACCTTATCCCTGCAGCGATAATCCCTTTCTCGACTAGTATCTTGGCTACTTTCATTCCCTTCACAATAAAGACGACCGGTGATGCTTTATCTCTCCATTTTGCTGTCTCTCCCTGATCGAGCGGGGGTTAGATAGCCATCTGACTTGTGCAGCGACCGTGACTCCTTCGTTCTCCGCCTGGATTTCTTCTCTCATCTTTTGTAGGCCTTCTGTGCCTCTGCCCATGTATCTTACCAGCGGAACAGCGTGGATCTTCTTTCTCTCCCACGATTCGTTCCCCTCCACGTCAATGATCCCTTTGTCGACCGACCTTGCTGCGTTGATGATGACGTATCGGTACAGGAGCGCCATCTCCGCTGTGGCATTCCGGTGCGTGATCGCAGTTATTGCAGCCTTGGCATTTCTTCATGCGTTTATGAGTCGGACGTGAGCCAGGGATTGCTGCCGGAACAGCACCCTGTTAATTGCGGATGCGCCTTCTTCGTCCATCTTGTTGGGCAGGGGGACGCTCTCATCTTTCCTTAGGATCAGGCACCTGTCTGCCAGGCTCGAAACAATTTGTCGAGGCTGGGGCTGGCCTGCACGTGATCGCTCCCTCAGATGTGACAGCCTTGGCTGTCGTAGCTTTCCGCTTGTTATGCAGTGGGACTGTCTCCCACCATCTTGTCGGTATTGGCTTCGGTGTTGGTGCCGGCGCCGGGGTTGCGGTTGGGGTCTGGGTTGAGGCCGAGGTTGGGGTCGACGTCGTCGGCTGCTGCTGCGGTTTCGGCTGCAGTTTGGCTTGCCGCTGCTTCGATTCTCGCTCTTGTTGCGCTATCGCTATCGTTGTGTCTGCGTTTTTCGAGGCCTCCAGTCCGTTGTCGGCCTCTGGTTTCCTCTGGCCTGGTGCTGTCTCCGCCAGAACCTGAGTGACCATGTTTGTGATGCCCGTCCCCCACAGTACGTCGTCCTCATGGCGGGCGTCCCACTTGCTCTCTCTTTCTTCCAACCATACTTTCATGCCGATCCATTGTACATCCTCACTCGCTGCATGTGTCTCCATTGCCTTTGCAAAGATCTCGACAGTATGGTGCAGCTATGCCACCTCATGTGCCTAGTGCCTAATCGTTCTCTCCATTCGGCTTCTCCAGTCCCCCAGTGCGCTCAATGCCTCCAGAGTCTCACTTCTCAGTTGTTTCCTGTTCTCGTTTCGCATCGGAGGCTCACATGGAGTCGTGCCTTCCATGATGATGCGTGCCTCTCCCGACGTATTGCCTACCATGCCCTTCGTCTGTCCTACTTCTCCCATCTTCATATCCCTATCGTCCTCAGTCGCTACCTTCTCGATTGTACCTCCAGCAGGGCTCGCCATCTTTGCTGGGTCTTCGGTCGCTGGGTCTTCGGTCATCGCGTTGCGCCCGTCATGTGCATGCTCTGCTGCTGTGAGTGTCCAACCTCCTCTGGCGGTCCAGAGGTGCTGGGAGTGCCGCTCCGGGGTCAATTCGATGCTAAAAGTCGATTGCCGGTGTCTGCTTGTCGATTACTGTCGTGGTTGTTGACTTATTTCGCCGTTTCTGTTTTTGCTATCCGATCCGTTATAGGTATCATATTTCCGTATCACTGCAACGGTAACGGGAGTGAATAACCTATCCCCCCGATCGTAGCGGCTACATCTCGCTGCGTGACGCAAAAAGCAATCACTTTAACTTTGATGTTACCACAACCGTTCAATCGCTTTGATTTATTCTGAATATTTACCTGGGTTGCATTGGGATCTATGAGAGAAGTCTCAGCTGTACTAAAACCTATCCTGTGTGCAGGTACATCGCTGTGCTGGTACTTGAGCTTCTCGTTATTTTCGTTGCTGCATCGCACCGTGAGATGAAAATTGGTTGCTACGATCGGGGGGATAGTTACATGCACCTCACAGAGAAGAACAGGCTTAAAACTACACCTCGTATTCTGGGCTGCTGGGCCAAATAAAGCCGCCTCCAGGCATGGACTATCAAACTTTGAACCACTCCCGAAAAACCCCAAACGCTTGTAGTATAATAGCTTATCCATTAACTTGAGTGGCAGAAGATGGTGCTGTAAACATCAGGCGCTAGAAACGCCGAATGCGGGCCCGGGTTCGAAACCTATTGTGATCACTCACGATCTTTGCTATTTTTCTGTCTTGTACACCGTCAGACAAGCCAGCGCCTAACGTGCCCCGCCGTGTCGTATATACTATGGTTGTCGTTTGGAGATATAGATTGTTTGAGCCCTTACATATCTGTAGTTATTTTCTTAGAAAGCAATGATCGGAGGCTTGAGTATGTGTTCGGTGATAAGGTACGGACTAACTACGACCGGAGTCAATAGCTCACGCACGAGGACCCACGGACCATGGGCGCAGTCACTTAACCATAATTCACATGCGTTAAAAATATGTTCCTCAAGTCGTAGACCCTACGCAAGGTGATGAGCAACTCTTCCGAGTCTAAGGTGCAGGACAAAAGTCTAAAGAGAGCAAAAAAAGACAGCTACAGGTTTCGAACCTTGGTGTTTACAACGCCGAGCGTTTATAGCACCATGGACTGCCGGCCATGCTAGGCATCGGATCTTGTTGACTTGGAGCTATTAATTGATTTTGCCTGGGCAAACTACTAGACGGAGATATGAGCGTCTATCATACTACCCAACAAAGGGGAGTAAAATAGCGATGGCTCAAGAAGTGACCTGACGTGTGGATTCTACAATCTCAAAACTCTTGAAACAAGCTCCTATGATAAGTGATATCATACGATGTCACTCGCATTCATTATGCCAACATCTGTTGCATAAATAGATCTGACCGATGATGTAACCGATGATGTAACCGATGATGTAACCGATGATGGAGCTGACTGCACACCACTCTCTTGTATATAGTTCGAGTCTTTCTCCTTCTTTCTCTCTTTACACTTAGTATCTTAATCTATACACACGGTACTCCCCTCATTATTTCAACAACATCTGTTACTTTGATGGATGAGAAGGATGATGATTATATTAGACAAGAGAAGGAGAAAAGGAGAAGATTCCCATTACATACAAGTCCGTGCACAGAAGCTTGGACCATACCAATGGCAGTCACCTCGTACGAAGGTAGGGTTATCCGCACACAAGCCTACACATAGCAACGAGCCCACAAACCTGTCAGTAATCTTTCGCAAATTTTTTGCCCCTCGGCCTTATCAGCAGAGTATAGTACAGTCGATGAATTCGAATATTACGTACTTAGGAGCGATACCAGTGACAATTACCAGCAGCACAGTATAAGTACAACAACTTCTTCCCGAAACCTATGATCGCCGTCAAAGCCTTACCCATTTGGAACCCTTCGCGGTCGGTTCTTTAGAGTGCAGACGGGAGACTATGGTATGATCCCCCGCACGACGGTCCCAAGCTGCAACGATGCCTCACTGTACGAATCGACGGTCAGGAACTATTTCTATTCAGCTTGGCAAGAAATATCTCCACAGTTAGTCTCGGGGGTCCTGGCACTTGCTCACGCGACCAGCCTCTAGTTGCGAGCTTGCAACCGCGAGCAGCTGGACAAGTCAGTCTGCGCGGGTGTGCTGTTCTATCTGGGCGCGGGTGAGTGAATGCAATTTGGTCCGTGAAGAGCAATGGTCTGCTCATATCGGGTTCATTTTCAATAGTGTCAGCATTTGTTTGTGTATACTGAAGTGATCTGGATGACGGAAATGCGGTAAACGCAAAGTGACACCACGACCCATACGGTTGAAAGGCTCATACCAATCTGACTGAGACCAGTTGATGTCTCAGAGTCTCCCGAAGCTCACGAGATACATCACACCAAGCACTATACTAGTTTTCAGCTCGAACTTCGTGAAAAAAAAATTTGCCCTTTTTTTCATTCGACAACCCTGAGTGATGAGAAGTGTTTCTACTTTCTTTGAACTTGAACAATGTTGGCGAGACTCCGCCGCGAAATGAAGGCTTGTACTGCACTCAGGTCTCAACTAGTTCTACATATTAATATTTAAATTCGAATGAAATACCTAATTAATGAACACCGGAATGAACTCAATCCTTCGATCCACTAATTCTACATCCAAGATTTCATATCGTCCGGAAAGGAGCTTTTCATTGCTATTGGCAATGTCTCTCCTTGTAGGAGTTCATCTGCACCAAACACGGCAATGTAGTGCAGAAAAAAAATCAGGCCTTGCCGTTACAGACGCCATTCGTTCTGTATCCATTCCATGGCCAATACTTCAAGTGGGGAACCTAAGCAACTGCCCACTGAGCTCTGAGAATTGAGCATCTTCGGCGACCATCGAGATCCTGCCAAGCGAACCCACACATACCCCGCTATAGTTTCGGCTTTCCATCGTCCATTCAACAATTCCTTGCTCCAGTCCCTGGCATAGCTGATCTCATGGTGACAGCACGTGTCAGCATTGGCTTGACACCCAAGAGATCTAGCCATAGGAAAGACGTCTACGGAAAAATTTCAAATAACCTACCGTTGTGGCGGGAAAATCCGTTTTTCACCACCACCGCCACTCAGTTTGGCGTACGGAGATACAGGGATAACGGAGATGGACTGAGCGAGGGGAGTATATATATTTGGGAGACCCCGGGGTAGATAGACATCATCTTACCACACAACGAAATACACACTCTATCTTTCCCAGCTCTTGGTCTCACTCATTCGTTCCAAGATTTCGTAGATCCACGCAGTTTGTGTGGTTCCTTACGGCCGGGTATTCCATCATATCCTCTCACCCTCTTCCTACGCTCCTTGAGCCAGAACCACTCTTTCTCACGAATTCCCTTTGGATGCCGCGAGAGGTGCGGTGGAGTGTTGATGATAGGCCCTCTGCCTTCCAGCTCCGCCGTTTCACCACACCATACAATCCCATGATTTCTCAAGCTTCCTCCAGACAGGCAGTGGTATTTTCTGTTCGTTTTCAAGACTCATGCTCGGAGAGTACAGAGACTAACAGCCAGTTAGACAAATAGAAGCTGCTTAAATGCATTATACACGTATTGTGAAATTCAGAAACCATCCAAATCATACGACACGGCACTTAAAATTCAACAGCCAGCGAAGATTCAACAACTTCTAGACCCATCAGTTAGATTCACCTTTGGGCCAACGCATCAAGTAGCTCTTCATGGAGGCTAGAATCGTTTGTGGTGACGAATTTGATCTCCTGGGCAAGACGTCTTGGTGATTAATATCCAATATTACACAGCCAAGAAAGTCAGCCAAGTTCGGCATATTTATCGATTGAGGTGAATGTAGTTATACCGCAATTGTAATTGATACCATTGCCTAGGCCTCAAAAAGCATACGTTGCATCTGCCAACCCACATGGATTAGATTTAGTGTTACCGCACTAAATCCGCGATAGGTATTTTTCTTCTTCTGCATCGAAGACGAACGGTAATGGTAGCAAATCGAGTTGGAGTTATAGCAGATCTCCTCAGAAACGTGGGCTGATTTGGAAATGCGCATTGTTGTACATCTTCATGTGAGCGCGGACATGACAACCACGAGCCAACAAGTGTGTTCCATAGCCCTTAGCTCGGAAACAATAGGTATCCATGTCGTGGATTATCCGACTTCCAATTGCTAAAGATTCAGGACAAATGTTCAACATTGGCAAAGGCATGGCAAAGGCGTTTGCGAAGACATTTCTCATACGCAAATCACGACAACTCTCACACTAACAAAACTGTATCTAATATTTGTAGTTTGCGTGGCTTAGATAGCCGAACTTCAATGACAGGTTCTAATCACTTCGAAGTTCAAAGGCTCCAGGTGCCCAATATATTTAGTTAAAACTGCGCAGAGAATAAAGCACTACAAAATCACAAATCCCACTGAGCAAAAATTCGGTAACATATTTAGCTGGGAAGCCGCTCATGACCAGGTAACCGCTGGGCTCTTGGCCGAGTCAGAATGCCATGATTATCTATGCTGCAAGACTCCAATATGACCACTTCACCCCCACAATCTAATCATGGGGCAAGTGAAGTGCTGTCTATCAGTTACTGAGCATGAGGACTCAATTTCGGCAGCCAAAAGGGACTATTTGAGTGGCATTGAACCTTCTGTCTACTCTGCAGCCTATACATATGGTATTCCAGCTTCCACCCTGTGTACACAGCTGCGAGGTGATCAAGCCCCACCGACGCCCACCGATCCCAGCAATTTCTTAGCATTGAGGAAGAAATATCAAATGTTCGATTTTGTAAGCGTCTTGATTATCTTGGCCACCCAATCACAAACATATTTTGAAGGGATTTGCTACATCACTTCTACCTACCCCGAAACAGTGTAAAGTTGGCAAACATAGGGTGCTATGATTTCTCAATCCCAATCTCTAATTGGCAGCAAAGTTTAATCAGCGATTTGATTGTCAGCGGGTGAATGCAAATGATTTATCTATCCTCAAAGACTACTTTCAGAAGGTAACTGCATGAAATCAGAACTCTGTTCCCAAATTCTGGTACAGACAGGAGTCACAGGACCTATAGCCTGGGAAGCTTATTTGAAGCCTAAAGCTTCTGTTATGGTTGTATTGAATGACGATCGGTGATTAAGTGTTAGAATATTCAATGCAGTAATGACATGAACAATAAGGAATGCAGGATTGTTATGATAACAAATGCAGGAATGGTGTGAGCAATAAGAAATGCAGGAATGGCATGAACGATAAGGTTACAATGTTATATCTGTATCCCCGAAGATATACCTGAAGATACAACCGAGAATCCTCTGTACATATGTCGAGCCTTTCTCCTTCTCTTCTCTCTGTATCTTAGTCTATATACATGGTTCTCCACTTCCATACAGTAACAGGTTATGAGCCCAGCGCTCGCCTCTCTATTTGTCTCTTTATAAAGATTCCGATTCAATTGTTACACGCGCATGAATCTCACGATGTCGATCCCCAACCCTTCATCGTCCACATAGAATCAACTTGTGCCGAAGCTTAACAGCAGTAACTACACAATCTGGAAAACGAAGATGGAGATAATACTTATTAGAGAAAGTCTTTGGTCGATCGTTTGTCAATGCCAATTATGTCTGACACCTCAAACTGCAGCCTGTAGTTCCAGCCGCCGTACTCGTAACAACACCGCCAGCCCAGATAACGATGCCGCTGCTCTCGAAAGGGTCGAAAATGCTGAACGAGCTACCGCCACGATCTTCCTCTATCTTGACCAATGGGCCGAATACGGTGTCATCAATATTCGCAATCTGGTTGAGCTGTGGGAGAAGTTGAAGACTCTCTACGAAAGGAAAGGATTCTCATGCCAATTCTATCTTTGGCAAAAGCTCTTTACCCTTCAGCTTGCTGACTATTAAGAATGTGATGAAGGAAATACGATGGAACTCTACCTTGATGCATTCCGCTTGCACATACAAGAAGTTTGCAGCTCTGGTGCAACAGTCAGTAATGAAATCAAAACATCAGTACTCTTCAACGGTCTAGATAGTGGCTACAAAAGCTTTATCATCACCACCACCCAATCATTCCACCAGAATATCGACTCAGATTCTGAAATTTATGTGGAATAACTTGTTAGTCAACTCTGAGATGAAGACTGCAGACGAGCAGCCGGACGAACACCTACCGAAATCGGAGATTCCAGTGTTGGGTTGGCTCTCTACTCCAACCGTGATTGGAAAAGACCATGGCAATCTAATCAACCTCCGAGTAACCAATCTAATCAATCTCCCCCTACATAAAACTACATCGGGAAAAGATCCCTGCGCCCGGGAATATTAGTCACGCCCTGTTGTCGGTGGTTCGCCAGGAGTGCCTGGAACATCGGTTGGCAGGGTAACATGTAAGTCCACGACGATACGATATGAGGCACTGCAAAAACAACTCCTGGCCCTAGGTATTCACACAGTCACATATCACTTTGCACAGCGCCTTGGGACGTTTAATATACCGTGTGCTTTATTTGGCCGGTGCAATTGCATGGTGCTTGGTGCTCGGTGGCAACACTCCTCTGGGCATTGTAATGACGATGCTATGCATGGCATATTTCACCATAAGATTGTTTTCCTTTGAGAACAACTTTGCTTGCGTCAATTTCTTGGCTGGCCGCAAGCAACTTGAAGGTCTGCCTATTAAGTGTATTTACAGTTCTAACATCTTACAGTTCTAAACACCTTACAGTTCTAAACACTGTTTATACCCTCTTCACCACTGTATTCAACTCGACCTCCAGCATATAACAAACATCATTCCAGATCACTAGGTCTATATGACTATTGACAATCCATCCTTTATTCTCCGACTTCAATGAAATGGGCTCCTCTGGAATTAAGTGAGCCCCACCCACAATATTTCCTGCACTAATAACTGCGTATGCACCTCCGGGGAGATGGTTTCACTACCCTGACTAGCTGCGACGCACTTTCCGGCATTCTACTGTTGGCAGGCTTCGTCACTTCAATGTATTCTAGCCAAAAGATATTCTTGCCATGCGAATGGACAGCTCGCAGCTTGAACAGAGGAAGCATACGGTATGGTATGTATCCCTGCAGTACCTTGTGCGACAGCTCCTGCTCCTCATTATTTGCGAAGTTTGAACCCATACCCAGTCATGGCAGGGAGTCCAAGAATACCATCGTTTATCTCTAGTACAACTGAGCTTCTGAATAATGTCCTCGTCATGCATGTTGCGTGATTCTACCTACAATCCATGGTAAATTGCGGCAGCACTGTTCAAGATATCATCCGAATCGATATTTACATGCTTGGCATCTAAGAAACATCTGGAAACAAAACAAGTCACGCTCCGCAGGCCGAAACATATAGTGTGCATCAGACGCTTCAGCAGAAACCTTTTGAGCCTCGTCGTGAAGTGACACTGCACGTGCATATACACAATCCCTGGCATTGCGCTTGAACCTCCTGACGCAGCATTCCTTACTGTCGCAGCTATACAGTGCACATAATTCTTACTGTCACAGCCATGCAGTGTACACACCTTTTGATCCATAACACTACTCATGTAACGTATGAGTGCAATGTACACTGAAATATAATGCAATGTTCACAGCATGCGATGTTTATACAATGCCCTAAATTGCATTCACATCTCGGGTGATGGATACAGTGCATTGACGTTACTGTTGACGATGTTTGATATTAAGTTCTAATATATACAGTTTCCTGTTCTAAACACCATGCTACACATCGCAGCCAGCCTTCAAAACTACTCTCTCCTCGTTCCAAACCACATGCTATACGTCGCAGCCAGCATCAAGTACATCATCTAAACTACTCTCTTCTTGTTCCAAATGCCATGCTACACGTCGCAGCGAGCTAGAAGTACATTCTATAAACTACTCTCTTCTTCGCAGGCTTCCACCGACCCCGACTTTACGCCCTCATCGGTAAAAAAACCAAGTCGCGCTCCGGTCGCCGGAACATTTAGCGCGCATCAGACGCTTAAGACGAAATCTTTTGAGCCTCGTCATAGAGTCACACTGCGCATGCGTATACACAACCCCTGGCGTTGGGCTTGCACCTCCTGACGCAGTATTCCTTACTGTCGCAGCTATACAGTGCACATCATTCTTACTGTCGCAGCCATGCAGTGTGCTCACCTTTTGATCCAGAGTGCAATGTACACCGTGACATAACGCAATGTTCACTGCATGCGACGTTTATACAATGCCCTAAATTGCATTCACATCTCGGGCGACGGATAGTGTGCATTGACGTTACTGTTGACGATATTTGATATTAAGCTCTAATAGATACTGTTTCCTGTTCCAAACGCCATGCTACACGTCGCAGCCAGCATGAAGTACATCGTCTAAACTACTCTTCCCTTGTTTCAAAGGCCATGCTATACGTCGTAGCCAGCTTGAAGCACATCCTCAAAACTACTCTCTCCTTCGCAGTTATTCACCGACTCCGACTCTACGTCCTCATCCTCATCCTCATCCTCATCCTCCTCATTCTCGATATTATCATCATCCTGATCCTCCTCATTCTCGACCGTATCATCATCCAGCTGGAGACCACAATATTGCTGAACACGACTCCTGGCACTGTGAATGTCATCATGCTCGTTGTCGCTATCATGGTCGCCATCATCAATCCCATCCTCAGCATCCAAAGATAAATCTTTAGCAGTGGGGATGCAAATTGCAGAAATATCCGGAGTCTCAATGTCCGGCTCCATCATCAAGGCTTCCATAACAACCTTGTGTCATACCACTCGACGAGGCTTGGTAACGGGTGGCATGTTATTGGCTCCTTTCGCATGTAGAATGAGGTTGTTGAGAGCTGCCCTTATGGACTTGAGTAGCATCTGTCTCAATGGAGATGGGAGATCGTTCCAAATATTCATGAGATCAGTGTAAGTCTCTGCGAATTGTTAGAGCAATTGCATACATTGTGAAGGCCATACTTACCGCTGTCATTATCTCGATTGAAGTAGTACTCCCACTCGGGCCTCTTGCGTCAGATTTCAAGGTCATCGATTGCAACCTTTGTTAGAGCTAAACATCCATTTCTTTGCCACTCTGTCAGTACGTGATGCAATGCTGTACATGTTAACACAATCAGTGCTGGGGGTGTGTGTTCCTGAATCCATTCATGGAAGCCCTCTGAATGCCTGCGGCGTTCGCGAATTCGTTGGAAGAAATGTATATATAGAATTCGGGGAATCTCCTCGGCAAGAAAGTAGCTAGCTCGTTCCTGGTAGTGTTGGCGACGCTACAAGTTGCAGATTGCACTGACATCAGGTTCGTTCTTACGATCGCATTGGCGTACAATGAATGTAAAATCTGAAAGAATTAGGTCAATGTGTATGCGGCGCTCATCATCATCGAAACGGTGCAAGTTGTATAGTCTCCCTACACACTCATGGGCCTTCTTGATCATGTGTGATCTGACTGCATTGCAACTGTTTTTGATCTGACATATGTTAGTCAGTGAGAATGCAATTCTGGGAGATACCTAACTGTAAGGACGTACGTCCTCGTATGGATAGATATACGTAGATACGGTTGCAAACGGGAATAAGTGATAAAGATATCAATTGTACAGTATGTAGCTAAGATAATCGCTAGCGTGCCAAAAGCACTTCGCAAGGTAATTATATATGAAGGGCGGTTACACGGCCTCGGCAGCCAAGTGCGCTTGGGAGCCAAGTGTGCTTGAGAGCCAAGTGCGCTTGGGAGGGCCAAGTGCACTTGGGAGCCAATTGCACCTGGCACCGCCATTACATCATCCCCCTCTTTATCAGCAGACCTCCTGGGCTGCAGCATTTATACATTGAGAAAGACAAGATAAGATGCGTACGCCTTCGTACGACTGCATAAGTCCCGCGACCGATCGGTGCCATCACAGCGGCCTCACGGCGGATCCGGCGCATGGGGAAACTCCACCTCCAGTGGCGATGGTAAAACCCGTGACGACGCCATTTATACCGGGCCGAGATCCATAAGAAACGAAGAGAAGACAGAGAAGAGAGAGAAGAGAAGGAAACGTCCAATTGACCCTGAATCCTCCAAGTCCACCTCCGAATCGAGGTCGCTCCAGTAGCAGGCTTGCAAGTCCATGGTTCCGAATATCCAAGTGGACTTCCAGTTTCTCCAAATCCTAGCAATTGATCCCCATAGTGCTAACCCGGTGGTGTTCGAATCGGTAAATGCCATTGGCCGACTTGCGGGCGTCATTCGGCATCGATATACGGTAGTTGACACGTGATATGCTGGACTCGAATTGCGACTAATCGATCGATGGTATATACGATTTCTTCCGTTGAACGCGTTGGTGAAAGTCATCTGAGGGGCAAGGCCATCACGGCTGGTATCGCATCGCTGCAGCAGACAACTAGCATAATTGCATGATGTACTTATCTTGGTCATAGCTGCTGCTCTTGAGAGCTTCTCAGATTCGTATGATTTCTCCAATTCCATGTCTGTGCTTACGTATATCCAAGCACACGGTAGACCTCATCGGTGATAGCCCGATCATGCGTCTCATCGATTGGCTCCAAGTTGAAAAGTAACCAAGTATGCTTCCGCTCCAGGTGCGTCAAGGCATCCATTCTCCGATTCACATGCCTTCGACTTCCGAATCCACGAAAGTAGTGGATTTGCACACGTCATGCCCTTCCGAACCTAGCTGTAGGGCGCGCACCCTAAAATCTAGCCTGATACGGTTAATCACCACTATCCGCGGCGACGTCAATCGATTATCGTCATGGCTTCGTTTGGTGCTCTCTGAGATTAAGGCCAATTGCAAGCATATTCGTTCGTTGATATATCTAATTCGTAAGTATTCCTCGTACAAGGCCATAGTTACCATGTAATTCGGTGCGTCCGCGCTCTCGGCTCTGAAGCTCCAACGCGGTAGCCTTCTCATACGTTCATTAAGGATTGCAGCCGGTTCGCATTCCGCGCAGCTTGACATCTCAACTGCTGATTTGGCTTGCTCTCGGCCGCTAGCACTGGGTGCAGTTGACTCGATTGATATTGTCGGTTGCAGCTAATTGTGCATTCGATGCATTCGGTGATGAAGACCAGTAGTGTAGCCATTGACTTCTCGTTCGCTCCCAGGCTTCTTGGTGCACTTGCACTTGATCTCGTTGACTTACTTCGCAGTTGCTGACGTACTTCGCAGCCGCCGACGTACTTCGTTATGTACGCGTCCATCGTAGGCCAATAGAAATCCCTAGAGACTAACTCAGCAGTTTTAAGAGCTCCAAAGTGACCGGCTCAGGGTTATGAAAGAGACTTATCACTTTACCGCGGAGAGCATATCCGCAGGGACATATATTCTCCCCTCGTAGGTCAGAGCTCCAGCGACGACGCTCCATTGGTTCTCGTCTTCGGTTTCGGCTTCGGCTGTGGCCATTGGGTTATCGACTAGCTTACCCGAGACGTCGACCGCCAATGGATCAGTAGCCTGGGCCTTCTTAATCGCCGGCAGGAGGTTATGGTAGGGTTCAACTGTCAGGGTCGCAAAGAGCCATCCGACAGGCTTCTCGTAGCCGATCTCATAGTAGGGCCATCTCGAAGGGCCGTCGGCGGGGTTTTTGGCGCCTTCCAAGTGTTCGATACTGAAGTCGTACGCCGATAGGATCACATTGACTTCCAGGTGCTCGATAGTGAAGTTGTAGGCGAGGCCAAGTGCACTCACGAGCCAAGTGCACTTACGAGGCCAAGTGCACTTACGAGGTCAAGTGCGCGTATGAGGCCAGGTGTACTTGACGTCTGCAGCATGATGGGTTCGTTGCGGTGGTAATGGTGAGTCATTCTAGCATTTGCGGTGCGAAATTCGTTTGAAGTCACGGTTTCTCGGTTTCCGTAATGCTCATTCCCCTCTTTTGAGGTCAGTGCTCCGTCGACAACTAAATGCGGTATCGATTCACATCGATTCCCATCGATTTTCTCGTTAAAGAGCGGTTTCGATTGCGATTGGGGCTTCGTGCTTCTGTATCTGCATTCAATTGCAAGTCTCGCAGAATCTCTTATAAAGTAAGTGTTTCTTAAAGAAAAGGATAGAATTAAAACGTAACCTTGTATCGACATATCGGCAAGTTGCACTCTACACTCGAGAATTCTGCATTCCGCGGCTCTCCCGTGGCTCAATAAGTGCCATTCACCCAGCAGCCGTTTGTCATCGCTGCCAACATGGTCAAGCATCTCCGAGAGCAATGGAAAGGGGTACCGATTCTTGATTGTGCTCGCGTTGAGATCTTGGTAGTCATCATCTGAGTTTCAAGCCACCGTCCTTCTTCTTGACAAACATATCGGCGCCGGTGATGATGACCGCTGGATGACACCAGGGGCCAGGTTTGTCAAGATGTAGGCCTTTAGAGTTCTTGACTCAACCTCCGACAGGCAATAGGTACGCCCATATGGCAGCAGGTGCCCGGGGTCGATCGCATGGTCAGTTGACCGGTGCGATGGCACTGTCTGCATTGACTAAAGACCTCCGCGAATTACTGATACTCGGTTGCGCTATCGGTGCGCGTCCATCATCTCCGCTGTATCGGCCAGTATATTTTATACAACGCCGTTTCTGCTCCACTCGTGTTAACCAATTTGATCAATGCAAAAGATGGAGCGGTAAATGTCGCGGAAACCAGGAGCCACGGGTCTAACGGCCGTCCACGATGTTACGGGGATACTTATGACTGAAGTATCGTCGAAAGTATGGCCACCTACTTTTCAGAAGTCGTACGTATCCTGAAAATCTTCTTCGTCGTGTAAGAGTTCAGAAAAGGATTCTTCTTCGTCTTCGTCCTCAGATGAGTCAAGGTAATAGGCCGAAGGGAGTTCACCGGAATAGAACCAGTGACAGTACTCGAAAGCGATATCGTGATGGGCAATAAACCCTCGTGCGTACCAGAAATCGTGATAAGTAACTGCTCGTTCACAAAGGGCGTGTGCGTAAAGAACAATAGAGTCAAGGTCTCGAAACTGTAAAGACATATATTCTTAAAGTAGAAAACTTAATAATATTTTAGATTCTTGTCCGCTGGTGTGTTCTGACTGTGGATTGCTGCTAGAGCTTGATGTTTTACTTTGCGGGTGCAAAGGCGGTTCTTTTATAGAGCGAATGACTCGTCTACTCTCTATGACTTCGGTGTTTGTACTAAGATAGCTATGGCCTCCGATCGTTAGTCTGTTTACTCGATCTCGGTAGGTTGCGCTTCTTTTCCGTTTGACGTTTCGGCACTTTCTAAAGTGCGAGGCATCCCATAGGTTATCCTCATGCCGCCAGGTTTTGCCACGTAGCCCACTCTAGGCCCGTTTACTTTTCTTCTGGTCTGTATGC
>MU122191.1:224708-235479 GCA_014904905.1 Wilcoxina mikolae CBS 423.85 | reverse complement strand
TAAGTGTTCGGGTCTGATGAATCCGCCAGCTAAGTGTCGTGACTATCGCTGTTCGATCGAGAAGGTGCACTGCCCTCGCGCGGGTTAATCATTCCGCTTCGTCCGGGCTCGGTATTGGATATGCGTAGCTTCGTCGCTCAGAGAATGGGATAGCTGCGGGTGTGATGTTGACCATCCATAGTGACAGGTGGCCAACCGCAGATTGCCATGGACATCCTCCGTACCTCGTGCACCTGCTAAGGGACAACCCCTAATACACGATGGAACCAAGGCACCGCAGCCGGCGAACTCCCTTCTTGACTCGGCGAACCGGTAGCAGTCATTCAAGTACCAGCAAAGTAACTGTTCTGCCGCAACTACCGCCGCTGCTCCTGCTCACTCGTCCAGCTCCAGGCGCTCCTCTCACCATTGGTGATGCCTTCCATGGAAGCTCACAGCAACCCTGTGCAATCACCAAGGCGTATGACGACTGCTGCGAAAATCTCGTCGCTAGCTAAGAGACTTTCGAATGCAGTGGCTCCAAGCAGATGTATGTCTGGAACCCCGCCCTCCTCAGATGCCTGTGGAGGTTTTGACGTCACATTGACGGTGGGCGTCGGTGTATTTGCATCGCCACTTGGGGTCCGCAGAGATAGAAGTCGACCGGATGTCCAGTCGACCTCAGGTCATATGCCATAGGCACGACCAGCACCTCCAGTTCGTCAACCGAAAGGCTATCATGTCACTGCACAGAGGGGCACATTCTGCGAATCGCATGCGTGTCTCACCCGATTGGGATTGTCGACAACATAATGACGTTTATTCTCCTATATACAAAAGGATAACCATTTGCCCAATCCTGATCAGGGATATGGAGGAGAGGATGCGTCCATTCCCGCTAGAGGATACGACGACTTTGAAGTGTATCCATTCCCACTAGGGATACGATGACTTGAGGTGTGATTTTGTTTGCGTTTCGTACTTGCTCATCGGTCTCGTAAAATCGCACAGTGGGTATCGGCTTTGACCTGCTTGACACTTTAGAAAATTCAGGGGTTAAACTTCCCACTCTGAGCTGCTTCATGATCTGCGGTTGCAGCTCCACTATCAGGGTCTTGAACTCTGCCCATCGGTAGTCTTCCTCCGTAGGTGCACTTCCGTGCTCGTGTAATCGTTCTTCGTAAGTGCACTTCCGTGCTTGTATAATCGTTCTGCGTAGGTGCACTTCTGTGCAATGCTGACGCTCCGTAAGTGAGCTTGCGGCTTCGTCGTGGATGCTAACGCTTCGTAGGTGCACTTCGGAGCTTCCGCTCAGATCGGAGGAAGGCAATCGTCAAGTGCGCATCAGATCGTAAGAAGATAATCGTCAGGTGCACTTCAGAGTTTCCGCTCAGATCGTAGGAAGGTAATCGCACGGCGTAGAACCGATGAATCGACGCGTATAACGGTATCGTCGATGAAGACTTCGCTAGCACTTCGAGCTGCTCGATAGGTTGCCATCGATCGTTCGTACGTATGCGATTGTTCTCGTCGAACGTGTTTCAAGGACTTCTCAGGGATGGCCATAATGGCCGGTGACGAGTCTCTTGGGATCAGTTGACCCCCGAATCATCTCTGATTCGTCCTTATAGGTCGTGAGAGTATGTGTGTGAACGTATAACGATCGCGGTCGGTGATGCGACTCTTCGCATCCATTGACCTCCGAATCACCTCGGAATGATCTCTGTAGTAGTCAATTGACTCGATATAGGAATACTTATGAAGTTTTGATGCTTGTAGGTCTCAAAAAGTGAGGTGTTGCGACGCGTTCGAATTCGTCATGTGGAGTATGTGACACCACACTCGTGACCAATTGACTTCAGAATCATCTCTCCGGCAGTCAACCGACAGGTATACTTATCCTTATTCATTAATCTAGTGATGATACTCGGTGTAGGTCGTGAATGGAGACATTTCGAGTTCTCAGGGGTGCCTATCTATCATGGCAGGTGACGCGTCTCTCGGGACTGATTGACATCTAAATCATCTCGGAATCGTTCCTGCTACTGTCAATCAACTCAATTGGATGATTACTTATCTTGTATCGACAATCTAACGATAGTTCTCAGTGTAGGTGTGACGCGTCGTAAAAGTAACGAAATCACGAAATCCCGTGAGCGAAACGTATCTGGTGACTGAAAAGCGATTATAGTGTAAGGACGTACATCCTTGTATGGATAGATATACGTAGATACGGTTGCAAACGGGAATAAGTGATAAAGATATCAATTGTACAGCATGTAGGTAAGATAATCGCTAGCGTGCCAAAAGCACTTCGAAAGGTGATTATATATGAAGGGCAGTTACCCGGCCTCGGCAGCCAAGTGCTCTTGGGAGCCAAGTGCGCTTGAGAGCCAAGTGCGCTTGGGAGGGCCAAGTGTACTTGGGAGCCAAGTGCACCTGGCACCGCCATTACACTAACTATCTTGAGACACTCCTTCTGACGTTCCTGGAAGCTAATATTAACTCCTTCCTGCCTGAATGCCTTCGGCCAGAAATGCTCTACAGACCTTTTGTTGGATATGTTAGTCGGTATCTACCACTCTCAGAATTGTATAAGCTACCAGCGGAAACTCAGCTTCAGTTGGAAATGGTGTCTCGCTCAGCAGTTGTTTCTCCATCATGCGACACATTGTCTCCAGTACAGCAGTAACTCAAAGGTCACCTGGTGCAATGAGACTTCGACTGCCATATCGTTTACTGCTGACGGACGACGGTGTCTTTGGCGGAGACGATGGTATGAGTTGTGAAGCCGATGATGATGGGTGTGGACTCCGGAGGTGACAAAGGTTCGTTGCTGAACGAATACCAACATTGGAAATGACACTGGGTGCTGGCGACATCGAGGCTTGAGTCGGTGGGGGCAGAGATGGTTTCACAGCTGGATTTGGTGTGGATACAATGGGTGTAGATGCTGAGGAGACCTGAGTAATCGAACCTTCGATAGGTGAGGCTGTAGCCTTCGTCAGCTTTCGTTTCTGCTTGTCAGACTGCAAAGTGAGTTTCCTCTTTTGACCGTTTGCTGTATGTGGCATTGGGGTGCCAGGAGTGGCCGGTACTGCTTTTGGAATTGAGGATGTGGCCTTGTGCAGTGGCTTTGTTGTTCGGGTCATTTTCAGAAGGCAGGAACGTCAGAAAGGCAGGAATGTCAGAAAGGCAGGAATGTCAGAAAGGTAGGAATGTCAGAAAGGCAGGAATGTCAGAAAGGCAGGAATGTCAGAAAGAAAGAGAGTTCAGTTGCTATATAGACGAAGGGTAATGTAGTGTGGAAAAGGACTGACAGATCGCTGAGCATTGCACCTGAAACGTTTTCACATAAAGGGGCAGATTCACACGATATTGTATTAGCTTGTCACCAAAGTGTCGGGTATGATTAGTCAATCAAATACCACTAATGCCAAGAAAACCCAAACGAGACTAAAAATAACTCTGTAAAATGCAAAAACAACTCCACCCGACCCAAAGAGGAAATGCAAAAACCCAATCTAACTCAACCACCAAACGCGAACCTATGTGCGTGAGTATGCTAGTCATTTGCAGCACTGTTGGACCTACCGAAAATCATCACTCAAATTGCCAACCTGACCATGGTGGTGTCAAACACGACGTCTCGAGCTGTATGAAGCTCATACCGGCATTGACATCTTGGTGCGAGCCAATTGCCACCGACTCCGACGACTCGTCAACACCCACCGATACCGACAAAACGTCACACATTGCAATTGCCACCAACTCCGACGACTCGTCAACACCCACCGACACTGACGAAACGTCACACATTGTCTCTTCCTCCACCAAAATCACTGCCATTTGCGACCTCGCCTCCCGCTGTTGCTGTATCTCCACCACCCCTCGCGATGTCACCTCAACAATCTTTGCTGTCTCCGCCATTCGTGCAACTCTGGCACTCATTCACTCCTCCAGCACAGACAATGACACATCTTGGAGAGAGGCACACTCGACGTGGTGAGTAGCAGTCACCTCCGGTTGTGTGATTGCCAAGTCGTTTATTGCAATGAAGCTGGGAGCAGGTGTCGGGCTCTCTGCCGGTTCGGAGGCACCAGGTGTTCCCGAGGGAGAGGATTGTGGTGGTGGTGGTGGTGGTGGTGGTGGTGGTGGTGAAGTAGCAACTGCAATTGCCTTCAGAACAGCCACAACGATGAGAGGGTTGTAAGCTGTAAAGGAAAAGAAGGTGGCCACAAAGTTGTTGCTGTTGAGTCGATCTGCATTCCATGGCTGCAGAGAGGTTTCGCCGGGCATCACTAGACACCCAAGATCACAACTGACATCTCTTGCAGAACATAGGCGACTCACAGCACAGTGTACGGCCTTTGCAATGAGCTTCTCAACTCGTGAGTGATGCCATCTATTCGAGCTGTGGTGAACGAAGATGTCGTCCCAACGGCCGTAGCTTTCTGGGCCATAGCTTTCTGGGCCGTAGCTTTCAGGGTCGACAATGCAAACCCTGAAGGGGTATATATGTGCTGGGCCGGTAGGGACGGCATCGGTGGAGATCACATCGAGTTTTCGTTTCTTCTGGAGGGCAGAGACAATGACGGTCGGTGGCGTTGCACATTTGTGGGAGGGTGGCTGCAGCTTCGGTGTCGCAGGATACCAGGTATCTTTCTTGGCATCGCCTTTGAGACGTTTGGAGTTGTCGCAGTTGTCGCAGTTGTCGCAGTTGTCGCAGTTGTCGGAGTCGGGGTCAGTAGGTAAAGGTGGGTTTTCTTTGTGATATCAGTTCATCTGCACCCAAGTGTTATCGAAACAGTCTCAGAGACTCAGAAACGCCCAGAACCCACTCCACCATTCCATGTATCGTGGTTCAGTCGATGCCCAATGCTTCCACATCCCCTGAAACTGTGCAAAGTGCCTTGTAGTGTCTGGGTCCAAAAAAAGGATATCATACATGAAGTCAATCGCGCCATCATCCTTGACACCGTGAATGGCATACATCCGAATAAGACCCTGAATGTGCTTGGCCATGAACTGCTTTGCGAAACCATCGAGGTGGAGAGTATCCTTAATTGCATCGGTTTTGCAGGGGGTGGATGGGATCTTTTTGGGTGGCATTGCACAGTTCGGGGCTGTATATAAGGTGTATGAGGGGTCGTTCAGGGTTTTGGTGTATGTGTCTAAAAACGACGATGAGAGGGGTAAATAGGTAAAGATGGAGTAGATAGAGATGATGGAGATGAATTGAAATGGAGGGAGTGTATGGCAGTATATATACAGTGCAGAATGGGCCATCAAGGTGCTTGGAATCGTGTGGAGCGGCTGACAGAAGAGTTAAAACCCGTGGTGATATCAAAAATTGTTGGTGACATCAAACATCATACTTGAAAAGGAACATTCCTGGTTGTGAGCAGCCATCGGCACTTCCCTTCCGGCCTGAAAGTTGTACTGCATGTTTTATACGACTCTGAGAGTTGTTTGAACCACTTCTTGAGCGTGAGATACACCTGTCATGCGAATGTTGGGTCAAAGCATCGAAGTCTGTCAGTTTGGGTTCCTAGCATATGTCAGTGACATCAAGTTCCAACATAATGAGGCAGTGTGGTGTCACAAACAGTCGGAACCTGCCATATGAAGTGAGAGAAGTGTTTCCAGTATCTCTGGCGGTGCATAGGCCTCTCCAAGCACCACCAATTGACTCTGTGCGGTGGTATCATGAACTCTGAACTCGTGTCTTGGCACACAAAACAAGTGATATCACATGTTGTCGTTCGTATTTCGTATCATTCACCTGGTCAAACATCAAACAACCAAGCAAACAAGCAAGTCCATGGACTTGCTTGTATTTGCCTAACTATTAGGGTCAGATTAGGCTCTGGGCGTGGCTACATCGTGACAAACTCTGTCTGCAGGATATTCCAGGGTCTTGGCATTTTAAATATGGCTCTGTGAGTTTTGTACGCCATGCGGCTCAATTACATTACCCCTGCTTTGCAACACTCATAACATTCTGCCAACAGCATATACAGCCCTCAGCATTGTCTACACGACGCGTGCCATGCCTCCCATACGAACTCTGAATCGTTCCTGCCCTGTTTGCTTGAAACCTTACAAGTCTGACCTGTGGCTCTACAAACATATCGACAGCGACCATCCTCGATATCACGCCCAACTTCTTGAGGCGAAGACAGACTCCAAGCCCGCCGAACGCGTTCGAAATTACTCTCAGCGTTGTGTCGACGATTCGCCCAGTGGTTTCCATGCAAACCATGATCACGTTGACGATCCTGACGCGTTTCCTCCGTTGCACATTTCACCTTCTCCAGAACCATCCGAATTTGACTCAAATACAAAAAGCTTCTCATATCCCGATACAGAAGCTCCTGTCGCATACGTTCCGACCGACGATGAGTACAATGCTGAGGACAATTCTGAGCAGTGCTTACACAACCCCTTTCATCCGTTCGACAGTGAGGAGGAGTACAATTTCGCAGAGCTGGTCACATCGAAAGATCTTCCCGCCAACGTCATCGACGACTTCCTGAAGGGCAACTGCGGCCTTAAAGAGTCCGTGCATGATTCTCTGAAATCGAATTACAACCTCCGCCAGAAAATCGACGCGATGGAGGACAGACTTGGCCATGACTCCTGGAAAAACGCTACGTTGCAGCTGGCATGGAATGCGCAGCATCTGGATGCAATTGAAGTTTGGCACCGTGACCTTATAGAGTGTGCAAAATGACTACTCCGGCAGCCAGCATACGAGGAATATCTTACATACACACCGAAACGTTGCTTCAATGATGCTGGGTACCGTATTTACAACAAGATGCATACTGGAGAGTGGTAGTGGGATAAGCAGGTAAGCATCCGTCTTATACATTTTACAATGCTCACAATTGGGTAGACAACAATACCTGTCGGTGACACGTTGGTGCCAATGATATTCATGTCCGACGGCACCCACCTTACGAACTTCTCTTGCGACAAGAAGGCATGGCCGATATATATGACAATCGGCAACCTATCCGCAGCCGCACGGATAAAGCATACAATGCACAGGGTGTTGTTGGTTGCCCTTTTGCCCATTCCCGTCAAGATGCGCGAGGTCCCCCTCAAAAGAGGACATGCTCAGAGGGAGCATAACCGAATGGTCACTCAGAACGTGCTGCAGCATGTGTTGCAACCCTTACTCAATTCCGATACCCGTACCTTCTATGCCCGCTGTGCCGATGGCAACTTCAGGCATTGTTATTCGATACTGGCTGCATGGATGGCCGATTACCCCGAGTACCGTAATCTTCACAACATCAATAATGGTGTATGCTACTAGTGTTGGCAACGAACCGCCCGGGGTTCGTACAATTGACGAACCGATTTGGTCCGCGCGAACCGGATCCTTGCCAAGCCTTTCGCCTCAAACCCCACCATTTCGACCTACAACTGCGAACAAAAATAAGTAAGCGAGTTCTTGTCCGATCCGCACGAGTTTTGGTGCATCTTGTAGCTAACCTCTCCCGCTACAAGATGCGCTAAAAATCGAGCGGATCGGACAAGAACTCGCTTACCTATTATCGTTCGAAGATAGATGGTTCGCGAACCGGTTCGGACAAACCTCGGAACTTCGTCCAAATCTCGGATCGAATCCGTGTCGAACCCCGCCTTGGTTCGATCCGCGACGAACCGATCCGCTTCGTTGCCAACACTATATGCTACTGGTGCGAATGCCAATTGCAGGAAAAGGGTAACTCTACCCCGCCGCCGACATGAGCGACACAACCTCCGAGATCATAATATCTATCGTATACTGTCAGATTCAAATACCCCCTTGAGCATTGCCGATCTCAAATGCCACGATGTCGATCCAGGTTTCAACATCTTACGGCATCTCGATTGCGTTACAAGCAATCTTTCCAAGCCTGATCTACTCCACACGATTGAAATTGGGATGTTGAAGCACCTCCTGACATGGCTTCATGAATTTCTCAAGCAGCATAAGCGGCTTGGCAAGTTCAATGATGTTTGGCTCACAGTGCCTGCATACCTTGATATGAGGAAGCCCAGATGTGTATATGAGGAGGTTTCGCATTGGAAAGGAAGAGTAATCAAGACGATGACACGATTCCTTGTGGGTGTCCTCCACAATGCTCTGCAGGACCAAAGCCCCTCTCAGCACAGTGTTTTTGACCGTGCAGTTGAGTGCTTTCGCTCCCTTATTGAGTTCTATTTCTATTGCCAGTATGACTCTCACGATGACGAAACGCTAGACTTCATGGACAATGGTCTACGTCGCTTGCACGATTCGAAGGATGTGTTTCAACAATTCAGGGCTGGCAAACGACTTGCAGCAGAGGCCAAAGAGAGACGTACAGAATTGTGTGCCGATATAAGGGCGTACATCCTCGTACGTGTATATAAGTGTAGATACAGTTGCAAACGTGGATTCGAGAATATAATAGAGGGGGTTCAATAGGTAAGGTTATCGATGGTGTGCAAGAGCACTCGCACGAGCTGACTATATACGGGGCGAATGGACGGTTATCCTGCCATAGGCCGGCCACCATTACAGACGATCAGGATGCCGAGTTGAATTCCGAGGAAAACAAGAAGAAAACGGCAGCCTTTCGACAGCACATTCACGACGTCTGGAAAGGTATTATCGATGCAAAAATGGCCGAATACATTGAAGAGGGTAGCGATTTCAACATTCCCAAGATACATCTCATGCAGCACTTCCGAGAGCAGATTCAACGGGACGGTTCGCTTAAACAGTGGTCGACGGAGATCGGAGAAAGTTCCCACTGGAAGCAGATTAAGGATGGGTTTAATGCCTCCAACAAGACGGGTGATTACTATACTAAGATAATCAACTACTACCTTCGGAGTGATGCATTCGCTGTCAGAAAGGCCAACCACCACGCATGGAACCGTAAACGAGCTGCTCTACAGACGACAACAGAAGTGACCACAGAAGTGACAACGGAAGTTACAGCGGAAGTTACAGCGGAGGTTACAGCGGAAGTTACAGCGGAAGTTACAGCGGAAGTTACAGCGGAAGTTACAGCGGAAGTTACAGCGGAAGTTAGTAGACGTCGTTTATTGAGATTCATATCTCCGCAGCAGCACAAAGGAAAAGAGAAAGTCAAGGACTTTCAAGTCCTCTTGAAAACAATCAGTGACAACGTCCTCCGAAATGGTCTGTACAATGCCACACGTCGTTTCTTACACTCCAAGCAGGTTAATATCGATTCGGATGATCTCTTAAGCAGCGCTGTTGCAATTTACCATGGATTGGAGGTAGAATCACGCAATATGCATGACGAGCGCATCATTCAGAAGCTCAGATGTACTGGAGATAAACGATGGTATTCTGGGGCTGCCCGCCATACCTGGGTATGGGTTCAAACTTCGCAACATAAGGAGGGGCAGGAGCTGTCTCACAAGGCACTGCAGGGACGCGTACTGTACTGTATGCTTCGTCTATTCAAGCTGCAAGTCGTCCATCCGCACGGCACGAATACCTTTTGGCTAGCATACGTTGAAGTGACGAAGCCTGCCAACGGTGGAATGTCAGATAGTGCATCGCAGCTAGTCAGGGTAGTGAATCCATCTTCCGGAGGTGCATATGCAGTTATTAGTGCAGGAAATATTGTGGGTGGGGCTCACTTAATTCCAGAGGAGCCAATTTCGTCGAAGTCGGAGAATAAAGGATGGATAGTCAATAGTCATATAGACCTAGCGACCTGGAACGATATTTATTATATGCTGGAGGATGAGTTGAATACAGCGGTTAAGAGGGTATAAACGGTGTTTAGAACTGTAAATAGACGTAATAAACATTATATTGTGATAAGCAGACCTTTACACCAAGCACCGATAGGCAGACCTTCAAGTTGCTTGCGTCCAGCCAAGATATGGACGCAAGGAAAGTCATGGTGTAATATGTCGTGCATAGCATCGTCATTACAATGCCCAGAGCAGTGTTGCCACCGAGCACCAAACACCATGCAATTCACCGGCCAGACGAAGAACATTGTATTTTAAGCATTCCAAGGCGCTGTGCAGAGTGACATGTGACCGTGTGAATACCTAGTGCCAGGAGTTGTTTTTGCAGTATCTCACATCGTATCGTCACGTACTTACATGTTACCCTGCCAACCGACGTTACAGGCACTCCTGGCGCACCACCAATATCCGGGCGTGACTGATACACTCGGGCGCAGGCATTTTTTTCCCGATGCCGCTTGGAGGGTACCAGATGATGTATAAACCTGTATGATTTCAAGTTAACACAAAAAGAGTGAACATTTAGAAAACTAGGACTAGAGTCGATGGAGGAAAACTTTGATAAGTACAGTAGAAATATGTAGGTTCCAGCAAATCATCCTCCAGATCATGCTAATGTTCACTGTGCCAATGGCCAGCCATGCGGCCCATGCCTACTAATTCTTGATGGATATGACACTCATCTTACTTGGGAGTGTCTTGACTACTGCCTTAGTAATGAAATCTATCGTCTTTACCCTCCCTTCCACTCTACTGTAAGGACGTACGTCCTCATATGGATGGATACGTGTAGATACGGTTTCAAACAAGGATCAGTGATAAAGATATCAATTGTTGTAATGGCGGCCTATGGCAGGGTAACCGTTCAACCGCCCAGTATATAGTCAGATCGTACGAGTGCTCTTGCACGCCATCGGTAACCTTACCTATTGAATCTACTTCATTCTCGAATCCACGTTTGCAACCGTATCTACCCAAATACTCTTATACGAGGCCGTACACGGACGTACGC
>MU122191.1:153668-223163 GCA_014904905.1 Wilcoxina mikolae CBS 423.85 | reverse complement strand
TTACCTATTGAATCTACTTCATTCTCGAATCCACGTTTGCAACCGTATCTACCCAAATACTCTTATACGAGGCCGTACACGGACGTACGCCCTTACAATGGTAAAGTAAGGTAGGTAAGTAAGATAATCGCTAGCTTGCCAAAAGCACTACGTGAGGTGACTATATATGCAGGGCGCTTACCCGGCCTTGGCTGCCAGGTACACCTGCAAGGCCAGGTGTATCTGCGAGCCAAGTGCACTTACAGAGCCAAGTGCACTTACGAGGCCAAGTGCACCTGGCATCACAATTACATCTACTTAACTATTGCAACTATTAGACGTTGGTATTTGTGACCCACTCCAGCAAGCTTATAGTTCAGAACTTGATGGGTGGATACACTGGAGAGGAAATACCATTAACAAGTGCCAATTCTATGAGTATATATTTCAAGCTCCCTCCTAACTAGTGTCCAGCAACTGTAATAAAGTATATGTTGGCATACTATACCACTTGGCCAAAAGGCAACTATGACACCTGTTGTGTCATCCAACAACCCCTTATAACCGGTACTTCCTCTGTGGCCATTACAGCAACCATCAGAATACTGATACAGTCTAGGATTGTAACTCAGACATATTTGATTGCATTAACCAAGAGTAATCTTGTCAAAGCCTTCGAAGCTACTGAAATAGGCTGGCCCCTACTAGTAAACCCATGCAAAGTTCTTGAACAAGTTGAAGTTGAACATGAATCACCAAAAATCACTCGGCCACCAAACGGACCCCCACTGGTACTATATCCGGTTTAGCCGACGTCATCTAGTCATGACAGTGCGGCCATGCGTGCAGTTGATGGTGGAGCTTATGGCATTGTGAAGGCGTAGAGCATCATAACGTCCATGCCTCGGCCTGATGGCATGCCTGCAGGCCTCGGCCTGACATCATGACACCGTACTTATCATGGTATATAAGAGAAGTCATTCTCCACGTATATAGACAATAAGACAAGACAACTCTAGAACTCCTAAGTTTAACACCCAGTACTTCAAAGCTTCCTCCTTCTACACCCCACCACCCTAGAGGTATCAGCTGGCTACAGCGTGATGCCATACATCTATTGAAGTATGAAACTCTATCAACTCAGCAATTGAGACAGAGTATTGGCCAACTTGACACCTCAGCAGAGGGGGCTCTGGCAGATATGAAATTGAGTGAATTAATACTAACAGATATCCGTTCACCGAACAAGGATATCTCTGTTGCATTTAAAAAGGATAAGTGGCACCTCACAAGGGCCAGAGTTATCACCGGAGCAAATGTCCTTCGCTTAAGGAATGAGAGTTTGGAGCAGGAAACAGAAAAAGTAAAAGAAAAAAAAAGCGATTGGACAAGGCTTTAGTGACTGCAGGAAAGGTAAATGGTATCACTGTGCACTCCAAGCATGCGAAAAAGTAGGGGAATAAGGTAGAGAAAGTCCCTGTGTTTGTGCTAAGTGATTGGAAGGATGAAGAAGAAGATGTGACAGAGTCTGATGGGGAGGAGGGGGAGATTGAGGAGAAGGATCAGCAACCAGAGGGCCTCTTTGTACATAGAGATGATGCCCTTGGCACAGAGAGCTCAACATTGACTGAGTGGAATGTAGGAAGAAGGGTTGAGGTGGTTACAAGGTCGGGAAGGAGGACTAGGTCAACAAAATACAGTCAATAAACTTCACCCGTAGGTGAGCGGTTTCCCGGTCATGAGCGGTCACCCGGTACAATACGTTACCCTCTTGTATGCACCTCGCGCCAAGAAGAAAGAGGAAATCTAAGACATGAAACATCGAATGAATGGCAACCAACTACTACATGACAGCAAAACCCCTTTCACCAGCGAAGCAAAACCGATAGGTAGTTATCTGATTCCCAACACCAAAATAACCTGCAAGATCTCAAAACCCTCCCTCCAAGGGCAAATTCGTATTATCCCCCTCCTCCTCCGCATCCTCCTCCACCTCCACCTCCACCCCCACATCCTCCGCCACCGTTCCCGCATGCACCATGACCACCACCGTGACGACGCCTCCGGGGTACCCGTGGTCTGCGACAGTCGATTAGGCCGAGTGTAAATAGGCACAACAAGCTGCGAAACATATCACTAGAAGGTGGAAGCTATCGCTGGCTCGGCGAGAATTGGTCGGGTTTGTAGTGAAGCCTAGAGATTTGAAGTTTATCTAGAGCGATCGCAGATACCTGGTAACTATCGCTATCCACCGTTAGTCCAAGTCCAACATTTCGATACATCTAGGAATCCATGTACCGTTCTCGTATAGCGTGCTTTTCGCAGGTCCTGGGAGATGATGGACGGTATGTTGTGAAGCTTTGTAGGAGTAAAAGGGGGCTGAGGAACGCGATGATGCGATTGATGCACGTAAGAGCACTGAACAAGAAACGATTGGTGATACAGAGCGACGGTACATTCTGCGGTCATGATTAGTTATGGAGCACAATTGGCCCGAGTGACGATAAGCGAGTAAAACACCTAATGCAGACGCGATTGTTTAGCTTTCTGAATCACTCTAGATTTTCGCATCTACAAGTCAGCGTCGGATATTACAATTGGTTGCAACGTTTAGCTATCGGTAGAAGTGCGCAGTGAAGTGCCGTCTAGCAGTTTCTGAATATTCGAATGTAGCACGTTAAATGTGGCGGATAACGTGCCACTCCATTGGACGACTCCATTGCAGAATTTTCTCGTCGTTTGAAAGCTCTTCCACGCACAATAGCGACAAGTACAAATTATTTGCAAAGCCGAATCCACAATGAGTCACGGAATCACCCATGGTATTGCAATAGTTTTTTGCCACAGGCCCTAAGCGATCGAATACTAGTTATGACGGAGTTCGTCAGTCAATTAGGGCGTTATGAATAGGATATAAGCAGAGATTTTCTCACAAAGTAATGCTACAGGGCTGTTACCGTCGTCATCGAGACGGACCACATGCCAGTGGCGCAATGAAATGGCACGGTCGAGTAATCTCGAAGATGTGGTTGGACTTCAGCGAGTGCCCGTATGTTCGCGGGCACGGGCCGAAAGTCAGCATATAGCTGCCAGAGTAGTACTCATGCCATACTTACGCTTGAGAACGGGTATTGTCGCCTCGAATGGCAATCGGCAAGCAATCCAATGTATTTTGTGGAAATGTTTTCTTGCTTCAAAAATTCCACTCACACTGCTCACATGACGCAACAAACCCACTTTCCTATATCTGAAATTATTGAGCAAGGTTCGTACATAATATCACTCATTGCGCTGCTAGACACATCATCTTGGCCATGGCGTGCATATGGCAATCTGCATACCCCTGTGAGGCAACTCCACTCTCGTGTGACACCAGATCTTATTTCCAACGCCAGCTTTATCTGTTGCTAAACCGTTTGTCAATTGACCCGGTAACGTAGTCCGAGTGAGTGCGGTAGTAGGTCCACCCGAAGGCATTTGTTGGTCGATGCCACAAAGTTTGTTTACGGGAGACGACCGTCCGACTAGAAAAGAGCCGCCCAGGCGCATTTTGGCCGACGGTATTCAGATTTTAGAGTTGAGAGTATGAAGTTTCAATGATACGGGCTTCGAGTCTTCTCAATTGATCCATTGTCATCTTAGACACCTCCATGTACAGAAGTTTGGGGTTCCAGGTGAACCTGAAGTATGTCTGATGTCGGTGCAGCCTGTAATGTCGAACGTGTTCTTATGCAATTGCATATCCGGCTGGTACTGCCCACATCGAACGCGTAGCTTGGGGTTGATCCGTCTTTTTTGTAGCTGTTTGCAAGATACATAAGTAATGATACAATGGCGCTTCTATCTGTCTGGTTTCCAGCTGAACTGCCAAACAGCGTCATGGCTTTGCAGCGAATAGAATTGCTTTTGAAATGAATTCGGGTAGATATGCAAGCTGCAACAAGCGCCACAAAAAAAAACAAAGAAGCATACGGTCCGTGTCTGGGTGTCTCTTCTCGGTAATCTGTCGCGTGCTCAACCAAATCAAGTTAATACTGCTCTCTATCTGTGTTCTTTATCTTGGTTGTTCGTACACCGACGCTGCAGTCGGATGGCGCATAAGTAGAAGCGTACAGATAACTCCCAACAACTAAGGAGAAGGAGAAGATGGGGCTGCAATTGGAAGACCGCGCGCCATTGAAAAAAAGAACGCATAGTGTTATGAAGCTAGTCGTAGTGTTGAAGACGGATTTTAACCATAGGCCTAGCGTTAACTCCAGGCGCTGTAAACAAATGTTTGCATTGTTTCCTCTTCGTAGTACGCTCCGTTGGAGAGCCTAGGGGCTCCGCTTGTATTTCATGGGCGTCGTGGGATCGATGACGAGTCTCGAGAAGTTGGCTTTTGTATGTGCATGTGGTAGGGTACCGGTACAATGTCGTATGGATAACGTCTGCTGGTGTGGCCGAAAAGGTGCACTTGTGACATGTCTCTTGGACGGAGAGCCCCGCTTGGCAGCTAAGTGCTGAGTCACTCCTAACATTATTTCCCTTTCTAGCATGTTTTAGTGTGGTCTGAACCTTTCCCCAACCCATTATGAGATATTTGCTTTTGCGCTGCACAGCTGCGTTTCACGTTAGGGCTAGAAGGATTGCTTTCAGCTTTGCTGCTAATTACCCATACTGACACTCGGACATATAATATTCCCTCAGTTCTTCTCCTTCAACCTAAGAATCCATATTTTATGCCTCATCACACCTCATAGTTTTTACACTTGATTGTCCCTCTTCCTTTTCTTTCATTTTGTGTTAATCACGACTCCTGGGATGTCATCACTATCACGAACCCTCATGCTGCTTGTGGCCATATTTCTGGGTCTTGTTTCTACAACAATAGCATCATCGTTACCTCTGGAGATGTAAGGCCTTGCACCGCATTTTGACAACAATTCCACTGCTAATGTGTGGATATTTTCTGTAGTGTAACTCTTGTCCGACGAGACAATAGCACTGATGCCAAGTCGAATGGCACCAACGATCACAACGGAGAGGACAATCGAATCGCTCTAATAGTGAGCTGCGCCCTAGTCGGGTTTCTCGTCTTCGGCGCACTTTCAATGCTGCTCTTCCTCAGGTACCTTCGGAGGTACCCGAATTCCAGAGTCACCTCCTACCCCAAGCCAGATATAGAGCAAATCACGCCAGAGGATAAACCCTCATCATCACAGCTTGAATGCTCGTGGTGCTACATTTCCGAAAACGACCTCTGCAAATGGTGTTCCGGCGAAGCCCAAGACCACTATGACGAAGACGAAGACGATGATGGCATTAGAAGGGGGAAGAAGGGGAAAGAACTACGGCTATATTTGGACACACGACAGAACGGGTGGAAGAGTGCGATCATATCGCCAGAAAGAAGTCCAGTAACAAGTGTGGACGGTGACAGAGCCTGGACTCTTGCGGTTCTGAGTGTGAGAGACGGTTTGGTAAAGAGCCCAAACAAGATGGAAGGCAGTGTCAGTCCGGTCGACAGCGTCTCGGGGAAGAAAAGTTTCAAGCCAGGGGGGATTTACGAAGTACAACCTCAGAAGGAGATGCCAGGGGCGCCGAGAAAAGCAGTGGTCAAGCGGGGTCGGGTGAGTCCGGTTCGATAGATCGGTATCGCTGGATGGTTGGAAGATCTTTAAGGTAGGGAGTGACGTCGATATTACACTGCATGTTGCACGACTGAGTGTACGTGTGTCATAAGGGAGGTTAGGGTCACGATCACGAGGTAGAGCCTCACCATATCATGTCTTATTTAGCGGTTTTTTTTTGCTTGTTTTTTTTCTGCATTGACTTCAGCCCGTCTGTCATAGTATGCATCCTTCTTCATATAGAAGAGGGCAATATAGATAGTGGAGGTGGATGGGTGATTGCATATTCGAGGGGATGATCACATTAGACGGGATTATTATTGAGCTCGCCGGTTGTGGCTAGCAAAGCATGAGAGATTTGTACTTAGATGGGTACCACAGAATAATACATACATCAGATCTAGCTACACACCGTACTCACATACTGCACATAGTGATCGTGAGAGAGCGTGAAATACGTCAGAGCGCTTAAACCTCTCCCGCGTTTTGCTTTGCCCCTAATGTTGCGCTATATACCTATTTTATTCCTCCGCCGATTTCACGCAAAAAAATAACCAATGAGATTATTAGAATGCTCTCCATAGCCGCAGAAACCATTGCCATTCAACCAGCTTTCTGCTACAACGGCCAGTACTATCCCATCTAGAGTAGTTTCCATAATATTGTGGCACCGTAGAGTACATACTTTCAGGTTCCAGGGTATATACTGGTACCGTGGTTTCCTTGTAAGTCCCTCATTCCCATGAACAGTACGCACTGACACGAAAAGTAGCTCGAACCGTTCTTCTTCCCGTTTTAGAACGTTGGAATAGGAACGGTGTACCCGTTTTGTTGTGGCGTTTGTTTTAGTCGACGTCCCGTTCGTTCGACGTAGGCATTTAAAGTTAAAGTACCTTGTACATGTCTTAGTTTTTATCAGGAATGAGATGGTTATTTGGGTTTTGAGATCGTACAAGAAACCGGTTTCCTGCCATTTGCTAAAATGGTTGCTAGGTCTAGATTTCATGGTCGGTCAATGTTGGTGTCTGGTGAGCCCCACTACAACACTTGAAGGGGACTCTAGTGCTTAGGTTAAACACCGGGTCACGTGCTTCCAAGTTAGGGTGTTGAGCTTATCTGGACATCACCTTCTGTGTCTACCATAACCATCACCTCCCTCTTAAGCTCTTTCTCTCCTGGTCCCCCCATCGTCTTGATGCTTCCACATGAGTAGTAAGACGACATCAGAACGTTTGATTAACAATGTTTGACAGCAGGACTCTTGATATGCAACAAGTGTCTAAACCTGCAGTGTTGCATATCGACCTTCGTCTACTTCTGCCAGTTGTTGAATCGAGATCGATTACTTCGTGGTCGCCACAGATTATACCCCGAATATTGGAGCGAATGACATGGGGTACGAAAATTCAAAACAACCGATGATAATATGTAGAGTAAGCACAGATCCTGCATAACATGGACAGGGGCATTACGTCGCGGCGCGAGGTGTCCACGCGGCAAAATCTCGTCCTGACGACTGCCGGTAGTTTGGTAACTTCGTTTCATGTTAACTGCGGGACCAGGGGAGGACTATCAACCTCAGGCGTAGGTTATCCCATACTCTAATTACTCTACGACTATTCAAAGTAAAGATCGGAAATTCCCTGTTCTGGCTAATGCACACCGTTTGCAGCTATAACTCAGCAGCTGAAGCTGCCATATTGGTCCAAAATTCAAACAATAGTGATATCCTGTGGTTAAAATCACGTTAAAAAGGTTTAACAGCGCGTCAAAACCTTGCTCTCCCCCCTGTATTCCCTCTCTTTTATTTTCATAGCCCCGGAGACGCTATCCACGAAACCGGACGAATTAGCTCCTAAGACCAACATGCAATTTCCGATATAACTGCTGATTTCAGATGAAGAATTCAGGTACAGGAATGAGTTTCGATGTATGGAAACAGAACACATGTGTGGTCGCCGTTCCGACCCGAAGATCGAACTCAACGGAGTGGCACTGGGAAGTTGGACCAGGTAGAGTGCACCTGCATTGTGGCCCGTTGGAACAGTCAAGAACAGGCTGTCATTGACTAGGGTATCCTCGAGGAAAACCAGTTCTCCCAGCAGCTGATCATGATGCCCAAGATATGCCTCCCTGTTCGTACTACCGTCTTTAATTTTGGGCTCCAGTCTCCACCAGGCCACCCAACAGGATATCCTAACAAGGCTAACGCTAGAAAACTAAACCTTGTCTCACACACGATCGGTGGCGGGGTAGTGCGGGGCCCCACACGCCATTTGATCGGAGGAATTGAAATTCGTCTAGCAAACTTATTAGGCTTGATTTGGTAATTGAATAGCAATTTTCATTCCATAGTTTGCTGAATTTAGGCCTCTTTTTTGCATCATGTTGAGATGCCTGGTTATTCTTAAGGACAAACCCCTATTATGCGGTATACGTCTCAGCAGCAACAAAGTCTAGGTTATTCATCCCTCATGCATGCTACATACGAAAGACCCGTAATAAATCGGTACTTTAAATTCAAATGCTGCAATATTGCTGAACAAAATCCTCTCAAATCTGAGCTATTACGGATATTGATTCTATACAGCATGCATGCGGGACGAATAACGCCCCTTTGTTACAGTTCGTAAGATATATTTGGAGTAACTATATCAAAATTGGGCCTATGATGGCCAGGAGAAATTGGATATTGATATTCGTCAGCCTCCAATATACCAGAAAGACGTCAGTTTTGGGATTCAATGAATATCAGCCACGCTAAACCACGCTATCTAAATAATTGGATTCTAAGAAGTATTCGCCTGTCTTTCAATGCCATGAAGTTTACTTCATGGATACTTACAATAGCCGATCCGTTTTGGGACGTTTTTTCCTTTTCGGGAAAGGTCAAGTCTCGAAGTTTTACTTTTTTTGTTCAATTTCACTCAAATTTATTCTCACCCAAGCCACATGCCACAGTCACCTAGCCACTCACTCTCATGGGTATCCATCAAACAGGATGATGGGTTTAGCATTGCAGATTATGTGGGTACCAGTGAATTATATTGGGATTGGGAGTGGGAGGGAGGTAAGGAGAGTTAGGGTTACGATCTCTACATATAAAGGACGACGAGTACTGCCAAGTCTTTCCAATGCTTCATGGCCGTTAGTGACGCGCAGCGAAGCCCCAGTTATGTCAACTAGAATCATAGAAACCTTTTTTCTACGCTTTCAAGTAAATCCAGAAAATATATCAAAAATGCGGGGTTTTCCCGCATATGCATGTCAATCCTTACCTGCGCTGGGTATGTATAAACGTATTTAGACGGACCAGCATGTAGAGTACAATAAAAAACTGAATATGCGTGACTCACTTACCTGCAACAACTTCCAACACTCCGCCGTGATTACTTAATATCAGTGTTCCGTGAAATTTTCGATATGTACAGTCAGATATTGTCGCAAGGCCTCCCTCAGAAAATTATCAACCGAATAGCCGAGTCGGAGGTAGGGCGCTGGATGTGAACAGCCCCGCTGTTCAGGATGTTCATCCTTTGCGGCAGGTGCCGTAGATGCCCCCACAACTCTTGATCGACGCTAATATTCGGCCTCGTACCTGGTCGGCCTCGTCACCGTTCGCAGTGAATGAGCGCAAAGTAAAACCCCTTCCCAGGCTTAAGGGAGCAACGTATTTCCCACAGTCGCCCGTACCTCAGCCCCAGATCCCGCACGAAAAATTTGATCCTTGGTCTCAACGATCCCCTCAACAAGAGGCCACGATGTTCAGAGAGATCAAGGAAATTAGCCCGTACATGACCACGGATCCTTAACCAGGCATGAATACCACTCTCGTTTCATCTTTCTGCGAACTGAAATCCATTCACAGGTGTTTTTTGTTCTTAAATGACGGTTTCCATCGCTTAAAACGAGCGTGATAATACGGCACCGCGGTCAGCCTCGCGATCCACGCAATATAGCAAATAGGTTGTTATTGCTGTTATAACGCATTGCGGCAGGCAACTTGACAGCCAAGCTGAGCCAATCTGGCGATGGAACTGGCCTCGGACATCGTACCTATTTGCAGTCTGCTAGAGGTTGACGTCTCCCTGGAGAAAGCCAAACAAGCACGAAATATGGTATAATTTATCTAGAAATAAGTACTAGATTACTGAACTTGACTTATCTTACGTAGTCTATTTAGAGCTCAATTCCAGCCACAAGTTAAGTTTACTGATAGCCACTTAAGTACGTTCCTTAAAACCGGGGGCGGCTTCCGATAGGGGATAGCACGTGCAATCGCCTTGAAAATCGTGTTTTGCAAAACGGAAAAGGACAGATCCGAGCTGTCGCGGTGACAAACCCGAATGAGAATAATGCCAAAGGTTCATGAAAATTCCTTGAATTTACTACCCGCTGCTAAAATGCGAGCGAACTTAAGACTAAACAACATTTCTAGTAACTTCTGACGAGTCCATGATGTCACTGCGTCTCAATCAATGACACGCCTTGATGTATCCCGTCTAACCCACTGCCAAGTCCAATACATGCTATCAGCGAACCCCATTGGCCTTTCCTATGGCTATCACAATGCAGTAGCCATAATCGCGCAGCGGGCGACAGTTCAAACTAGAACTAAAGCCTAGCGTATATTTCTCGATGCACGGATGTGGCGAACACTAAACTATCAATGACAGTGGATTCGATCTCGAATGCAATGCAGGTTTATCTCTGATATCATTCCGAGACCTAAGAACAACAATTCAGCACATTGGATCGCTCATACCACACAAACTGTGATGACCCCAGGTTTGTGCGGGCGAGTTCTCTTATTTCAGAGAACTTGACTAGGCCTGTTCGTTCAGCTGATAGTCTTGTGTTGTGCCGTATGAACTGAACTATTGAAAACTCGTGCACTTCAAAGAGTAGTTACAGCTACACAATATCCACTCCATGTTGCTTCCCAGGATTGGCACTTCGTTATCTGGTAGATGATTTATGGCGCGAGTTCCGGCGTTACTAAGAATTCATAGAGAAACATTAACTGTGATTCGGGTGGTCAGAGAGCTCAGCAGTCTTAAGTCCTAACCAAAGTTCCTTCCTGACAGAATTACTCTCATCCACCGTTGCATAAATTCAGACGCAGAAAGATGAAACTTCTTCAAAGCAAAACCTCATTGTTCTACGAAGTTCGTTGAGTTCCCGCGATTCAATATTTATAAGTATACAACTTCGTAATTACCTTTCCGTAGGATATTTTTTTTATTCCAACGGTTCTAACCATCATCGCGAAATTTCCAGAATCGCAACGCCGGAAGAGCTGTGAGTTTCATCTTTAGATCTTCTTTAGACTTGTAAGGAATATTGATGCGGATAGGACGAATCTTCTGTCCATGGGCGTTGTCCGTCGTCTCAGGGCTTAGGGTTACACCGCGCAGGCTTGGAGCCCTCCACATTCCGAAATTCCGGATCTCCCGAGTCGTCGTCAACCATGGTATGTCGGTAGTGTGCTGTCGAGACACATGATTACTTGGGTTCATCGCCGTTCAGGAGGGCCAGTGCCAACAGAAAAACAGTTCCAGACCGCGTCTACTAAATTTCCTCCAGTTAAGAATATTGGAATATATTAAACAGAAGAACGGTGTACGTGCACGCGTGCTTATTATAATTAGTTGCAGATTGTGTTCGAAGGAGCTGCGGCCAAAAGATGAATGGGCACGAACAGAGTAAGCATATGTGAACATTAGCTGAGGGGAGAAGCGATATCGATGTTTATTCCAGCAGATACCCAAGTTTGATATTGACAGAAACACTACGTATATACGTAGGCATATATTCCTGAAGAACCACGTATACACACGCCTGTGCTTACATACTTGGAAAATTGAGATATTTTTTCTACGTCCTACGCGCAACAAGCACTTCATTTCCGTTTTTGAGGGCTCAGGACTGGAAGCTTCAGCTGCAGGCACTCGCGATCGATCGGCGGTCCGGGGACGGGGCTGATATTTTTCCGCGCCCGAAGCTGCCGTCTGGGGCGGGTATAAATGCCTTAGCTTTCTCGTCAGTCTCGGGCCGAAATCCCAATACCAGGTAGAGCCCGTGCGGTTTCCAGATTAACGCAGGGTGACTGTTTACTGTGGCTCCAATTTTCGCTCCATTGAGAACCGAGAGCGAGTTTGTGAGCGTGGTGAAATCCCGGCTAGCGAAAGCAGATTATTGTGTGAAAAAGGGGGTGCTTTCGAAGACGCGACAATTGTAAGCATAGTACAATGCCGAAAGGTTTTGAAATTATGGGAATAGATCCAGACGTTGGTCAACTGTCCCATGCCATGCCTAGAGACTTTCGAACTTCTAGTGTTCCATGAAAACTTCTCCCCGCTGGCAAAAATTCAAAATACTTCATACCCGCCAGACTTATGGTTCTTGTCTGGTCGGAGGTATAGACCTCTTATTCGGAGCCGGATTCCTTGCCCTAGGTGGTAGATATAATCTCGGACATTCCTTGTCCCGAAAATATGAACCGGGTTGGGGCTGATAGAGTACTCTACATACGCGAACCTGCACAGCTGTGGTAAGCAGAGATTGAGGATAAATCTAAGGTACTCTACATAAGAATCTCTACATACCGCAGAACTGCTATTCCTGGTAGATCTACTGTCGATCACAACCGCTGATGTCCAACTCCATGAAAAATCCCGAACATGAACGGTTTATCCAGGCTGCGGGTCCACAGTCGGTCGATCTCTAATAACGTCTAGAGCTATTAATATAACTATGTATGCGATGAACTGCGAGTTTAAAATATCGTGATTGAGGAGAGAGAACAGCATGGGCGAATGTGATGTGTAGAGTGAGTAGTAGGGATACTGCCTTTAGCATTGACATCTTGTCACGTATGTCTTTCATATTACAGTCACGGATGGTTGTCTCAAAAAACTTCATGGAGCACGCGACATTTTTGACATGGCAAATCTCTCACGAAATGTCTAGGGCTAAAATAAGGCCCCCTATAGTAAATGAATAGAGAGGAGTTGAATGTAGCTCCTGTAGAGCATACTGAAACGAGGAGACGCGCGCAGGCTGACCTAGCATATGCATGCATGTGCATCATTTCAACCGCAACGTTGAGCGGTCTCTCTTCGCATGCTGTTGTCCTGAACGTAAATATCTCACCGCAAAGATTTCCCATCACTAATGCAGGAACTTACCTAGGTATATAGGTATATATCTAGTTTCCGGAGCTCCGTACGTATGCATTGTATATGAACATATTTCCATTCATTGAGGATTGCGATTAATATTCCCGTGCAGACGGGCCGTAGTCCTGTGACAAGAACGACGCGGTCAAATAAAAAGAAAAGAGCACAATCATGTCAATAACGAGATGATTTATGTAGAATTATTTTCATAAAAGCTTTGAACAAAGCAGGTAGCGGCCATGATAGCCATGTGGATATTAGCTCCGCTCTAAAATCTGTGCCGCATCCTCGGTTCTCCGGATGTTCCCGAACCCTAATCTACTCCCTAAGCTGAACCACACATCTTCTACTCGTGACTCTCGAGCTCTCATTCCCAGACATTTTCGCCTCACTCGAAAGTCTGCATTCGAGAGGCCTCGAGGTAGCACATCTTGTTCTGAACAAAATTTCACAAAACCATAAATTTAACCCAGCGATTATGCCCCACTTCGTTTTCGATCGAAGTTGATGTAAGTTACTAGCCCTTCTTCAGTGGTCGAAGATGTCTAGATTTGAAATGCAGGCCTAGGAAGTACTTATATTTCCAGATTCTAGTATTCAAACCCTCCCCATCATGACTATCCAATGTATCTCTTATCTGGATTGTTCATCAGTACATCCGCATGCCATCCCTCCGAGACCTCGTCCGGACAAAACACAATTTTGTCTCCTCTGTCCTGCTTCACTGCGTCTTCAAGTCTCGCAATATCAAACAAAAACTTTTCTTCTCCAAAATTCGCCTTCACTCTTGTTCCAGGCGATATATATACCGCACCATATAGCATCCCTTTAATGCCTTCACAGGTAACATCTATACGATAGTTAGCACGAATCTAAGAGTGAGGAAGAGCGAGTTTTACTAAGGATTTCTCCGTCACACGTAAAGTATGCCAACTCTTGGTGTATGTTTACAGCACAACCAATGACACTTCCGGCTGAGAAAGACGGGACCCCGGAGAGCGATGTTACACCTTTTATGGAGCCAGTGTTAGCATAACCCAGACTACGCCCGCCAAGTGGGCAGTGGGTAGTGAGGCCGCTGTCTCCGAGATCGTAAGGTGAAAGAGCGCTGACGAGGCCGACATGAGTTCTGGTTGATGTTAGACGGAGTACGGAAAGTATAGAGGGAATGTAAAATCTACGTGAAATTTGAAGACTCAGCCGCTTCGAGAATGGTAACCTCGAAGTAGTACCAACTGGAAGCACGAGGGGGAATGGGATGTTGAAAGTAAAGGACGTAGTTATGTTCGTTCTCTGTACACCTCTCAGAATGCAGCCTGTACGGGGTCAGAAACACCTACCAGGCAAAGAGAAGGCAGACCCGCAGTCTAATTCGAGCATAGGATGGGGAATCTCGAAAAATTCAATCATATTAGTTGATGTTTGCCATGAGCTCGGTTCCTGTGGTGCAGATGTTGAGTTTTCCAAAGTTTTCCCGAGTCTGTCAAACATCTCCAAGATTTCATGCTGCTTACTCACGGACGCAGCAAGCACTGCAGTCCAGCCGTGTTCATCCACCGCTGCTGGGTCCTCCCCACCCTCTAATAATCGATTGACAACCTTCCGGTTTCCCTTTGCGGCTGCAAGAACCAGTGGACTACCGGGAACACCTCCTTCTTTACGAGAATCTAATAAAGCAGCCACTGTCTTTTCGTTTCCCTTCACAGCTGCCTCCTGTAACGCCACAACGTACAATTCACTCTCTGTCCCAGAATAAACTAGCATTTGCTGGATAAACTTGTAAAACCCTTTAAAAGCACAGACCCTAAACGTGTAGTACATCATCTTCTCAAACGACGGATCTGCAAAAATCTTCTCCCCATCCTTTTCCAGAATCTTCTGGGCAATTTCCAAATAATTAGATAGCGAAGCAAGGTAGAGTGAGAATCCATCTACCCCCGGCGTAGGATTCCAAGGAAAGGCAGGATTGAGAAAGTTACCGCCGCCATGTTCCCACAACGTCTCAAAAATCTCGAGATACCCGCAGGTGGCAGCAATCTCTGTCGCAGTCGAATCGGTATCATCTCGCATTCCTAAGTCTGCACCGGCGGCGAGACATATTTTGACAGCTTCGAGTGATTTTACCCTCCACGTCGCCGCTTGTAGTGGGAAGGATTTCTGAGGAGTGCTGAGATTGATGTTTGCACCGTGTTCGAGTAGATACTTCAAAACCGCAAACCCGTTTGCTTGACCATGCTCGATGGCTGCGTTCAAAGCCAGACCATGTTCACCTGCAATTGCATGAATATCTGCCCCGTGAGCGAGAAGCAGTTCCACCAACTTGATATTGCCCGACTCACAGGCTGCGTTTAGTGCGTTTCCGCACGGGGCCACTAGGCTAGAATATCTAGTACTCGTACACACAGCGTTCGGATCGAGACCTTTCGAGAGAATATAGTGAGAGGTTGAGTAAAGTCCCAGACGACATGCGTATATCAATCTATTGTCGCCCTTGGCATCTGCGGAAAGATATGTCTGTAGAAGTGCCTTTCCCCAATGACCATGATAGGCTTGCGTCCAGGCAATGAAATTGCCGCTCATCGTTGGTTCCAGGAAAAAGTGTCCGATTGCGGATAAGAACTTATGGTCGTTGATGTCATAGTGTTCCTGCGCATGTTGCGGCCAGAGCTTAGCTGCATAGAGATACAGGGGATGTTTTGCCATCCGGGAATTGTACTCTTCTTCTGTTGCGCATGCCCCAGAGCTGAAATCTTCAAAGCATAGATACGTCACGCAAAGCCTGGCCAACCTGAAATTGGCGCGCATAACGTCCACAAAATACACAGAATGGTTACCATCCTGAAGATGCCTTGAGGTCAAGAACTCCTTCACCGAAAAGTGGGCCAGACCGACGGTACCAGAGTCTTCATTCACTGTCACCAGACTACCACAAACATCTAGCAAGTCCCCGGGATCATTGAGAAGCGAGTCGGTGTCCAGACAGGCGGCTCCGAATTCGAGTCCGATTCCTTCAACCATCTCTTGGACGAGCATCGGCCGCCGGGAACAGGCCAACCAAATGAAGACCCGCATTGCCAACTCCTTATCGGTGTCGGATATTGTGTCTAGGATTCTGTCATAAGTTTCGTTAAGGCCTGGAGGCAGTGTCTTCAGTGCCTGTTTTATTGCTCTGTCATTTCTTAGTCGCGCTATGTGGTCCAGTGAACACTTCGCCCAGCGGAACATTCCATTCGCTCCCGAAGTAATGGTTGTAGCCACTTCTTCCTTCATGGCCTCTTTCAATCTGGCCAGCTTGAAATCCCGTTCAATCTGCCCCTTGACAAAAGATGCTATATCCTCCGAATTGGATTCTGCTTCGATCTTAATGCATACTTTAACCTCATCAAGTTCGCCATATATATGTTTGATATCGACTTCCTCCCGGCTGGTAACAAGGATATTAATATTTCCCTTCTGTTGAATTTCCAATAGCGTCTTGAGAATATCACCACGGACGCCGGGACTGCACTCATCGAGGGCATCAACTATTATCCGGGTGCGTCCAACCTTTCTAAACAATTTCACCAGCTGCTCCCGCAAAGTCGACTCGTGGGGTGGCTTCCCCTTGCTCTTATGGTAGTAGCTTTCAAACTCCGGAGGCATGTCGATGTCGTTATCCCAATTGCACTCCAAAATTTGAATGGCAAGGGAGCTATATATGCCGACAGCGCTCAGTTTTTCAGCCTCTTTGAAGTCGCAGTAAAAGTATATTGTATTGTTCGTCGTTTCTTCCATTAGATGATCGATGATGATCGAAGACAAAATGGTTTTGCCCGATCCAGCTAGAACACGCATTGTTTAGCTCCTGCATGTACACAAGGTCTTCTAAAGGAATCTTACCTACACCACAAAGCCACATGAATGAGTTCTCTGCCATCTTCCACTCCAGGAAGTCTCTCGACTCGGTAAACCACCTCCCGGTTCCATGTTGCTGAAGCTTCCGTGCGGCTATAAGGTTCTCTTTCGGGTCGGCCAACGACAACCAAGTTAAGGCCGCCCGGTATACATAACCTCACAATAGTCAGCAGTCCCCTTTCCCAAGCCATTTGAGAACCAGAGCTCACTTTTTTCCGCCAACTTCTTCTCCACTCGATCCGCCTCCTGGGCGACCTTAATCTCAGTCACCTCCCCACATATTTTCTGCTGTGCTCCCAAATTTCCTGACTGAAGCGCCAATGAAAAGGATCCCTTAAACCTCTCCATACGTGCAACCCAATCCCTCGTCTCCTGTCCCTTCATTGGCCACTTTAGCCTCCTGCCCAAATTCCTGATGCGGGTTCTTCTACGCCGTCCTTTCTCCAAGAACGAATGCAGCATCTCCAACTGTTTCTGACACTCATCCATTGCTGGCTTCAACATATCTGTGCCAAGCGTGGCCAGAAGAACGCTTTCCCCATCGGCGGCATTACGAAGTAGCGAGTCAAGCTGATTCAAGACTCCCGACAGTAGCGAAATCTCGGAAATAAGGATTTGTACTTCATCTGGAAGGCCCTGGACATCTTTTCCGTAGGCGGCTGCGGCAGAGATGACTTGGGAGGCGATTTCCACTATGGTTATCGCGTTGATGGCGAGAGTGAGGGCCATGGCGTTGATATTGCTCTGAAGCGCCCTTTCGAAGGCGAAATGAGCAGCCTTATCTGCGATCCTGTCTGACTCAGGATCGCATAGCCGCCCACGCGGACGGCGCATATTCGCATTATCTGTGTTACACTGTACATTCAACGGAAACTCCAACCTTCGCAACGTAGAGGGTCTATATTGAGAAGTACTCTTTTGTATGCACTTCTCGGCTAGACGACACTCCACTACCTCTTCATTGCGAGGCTGCGCGTGCGCTGGCTTCGTACGAAAAGCGATATCTTTGTTATTTATTCTAGCTTTACAATCTATTCTGTGGTTAAGCGCTCACTCTAACGAACTCCTCCCGTTTCTGCTAATGCACTATCTTCACGATAGATATGTTATGGCTTTGCAATTGTAGGTTTGATTAAAGTGAACCACTTCCACGGGTTCGGATCGCCGCTACTAGTATCTGCCCCCGGATCCGGTTTCTAGTCCATGTGGATGTTTTTCTGAGTTGAGTAGAGTACATGCGTACAACGGTATTCCTGGGGCTCGCATTAGTCGATATCCCAGGGTTATTGGAACTTTTCTTACACTAGCACTGACATGTTAACATAAAAGCGAAGGCCGATTTATGCAGTGTAGTGAAGCTGCGAGAATCTGCTGACTACTGGACTCAGCACGGATAGATGGATTGAAGCCATGATTCTAACTCGCTAGTTACTCGATTAATGAATGATGGAACCAGATTTAGTGGAATTGCTGGGGGATCTAGACTTTATGAACAATGAGTTCAGGCTTATGAGGTTACATAACAATAACTTGACAATCATATGACAACGAACTTCTATCATTTTAGAGAAAAACTAGTTATCGGCCCCAAGGGGTTGGTCTACCAAGATGCTACTACTTGGACGAAGCGATTCTCAACGAATCTTTTGAAACCAACCTTGAAAACACTAACGCCGTATCCGATTCCGAATCCCACAAACCAATGCCCAAATCGCAATCCCAAGGTATCAAACCACTGAAGAAATCCCAACCACCCATTAATGAATTCTCTTGATCATCACGCCATCCAACTCTGTCCCAGCCAATCCACCTCTTTGTAGCTCTTTCCCGCAGTCCAAACTTCATCCTCCTGCGTATATTTTGCAACTGGCAGTCCATACGGCATCCTCAAGCCGACAACCCCCTCTTCTTCCGCCTCATTCTTGCGAAAGACCGGCTTCATCTTTACTCCCTCTCCCCACAAGCCCGGATATACCAATACCCCCGCTTCATAGCTGCAAATCCTCACCGTTCCGTCCTTCTCTGCGGCTCCCCAGGCTTGCATGGAAAGATTCGCGCTTGTAACGAGCGCCCAATCAATACCCGTGTCCGCGCCCTTGGGATCAGAAGAGAAGCGGATGTAGGTTTTGATATGTGGGGCGGCTCTGTCTCTTCCCGCCGACTGCGACTGCGAAGACCAGTGATGAAACAACGGGTTAAGATACTCTAACTGCTTCTGCTGCGCGGCAGAGGCAAGGCGTAGATGGATCGATGAGCCAGAGTTGTATCCATTCAGTGATTCCCGGATCTCTTGCGCGGTGGGGAAGATAATCCCAAACTGTGGCTTCTTTCCCCCCTTCGTTGCTGTTGCCGATAGTGCAGAGAAGAAGACGGGTGTGAGCCAATTGTCTTTTGCGCCTAGGGTTGCGATGGAGGAGCATTGAGCAAACACCTTTGGTACAGCACCGGGAATGGACGGACACGGGATTGTGGAGAGGACTTTGCGGAGCTTTGGCCATCCGAATTTTGCTTCGGAGATTTTGTGGCGGCCTGGAACGGAGCCGATGAAGATGGCCTTGACGGAGGTGAAAGAGTGGTTTTTGAGTGAGTCGACGAGGGGGCCACACCGTGATTTGCTGTAGAAGCTGAAGTATTCGAGGAGGTCACGCTTGAATTGGTCTCCGATTTCGGAAGGTGTCGGGTTTTTCTCGGTGAGTGGTAGCAACGGGGAAATCCAGGCTGCTTGTGTCATGTTTGTCCAGTCGAAGGGGATCATGTTGGCGGTGTGGATGATAACCCTGCGCTCCGTTAATAATAGATTGAACACTTGAATTTGGTGTGACATACTGCGCCATATCATCTCTTCTGAAGGGTACCATGATCTTGGTGTGATGCGTACCAAACGCTTCGGGCATATATGCGGTGACCAGCTTGACATTGGGATAGCTCTTGGCTTCCTCCTAAATCCACACCCTCAGCATGCTCCGACAGCACCATAGACCACCACCAACCTCCATCCGTTTCCTCCCTTCATCCTCCTGCTTCCAATTCCCGTGAACAAACACGACTTTGACATGCGATCTGATATCCGGATCGAACTGCGCCATCACCCAATGGATGTTGTGCATGTAGTTGAATAACCACACCTCGCGCAGCATCACATCTCCAAGTATCTCGGCGATCCCAACCGTGTCTTTGTTCTCCGACCGCGGAAGATCGCGGATTGTAGTCAAGCAGAACGGTGACGCCCATGTTAGTGTTCCAGAATCGGCTGTCGCAGTTGAAGACTCCGGCTGGCCGCGGCGGAAACCGGCGCCATTCACATCCTTCGCATCGGGCTTGTCGACAGTCAAGTCAACTATTTCTTTTGGAGTAGGTGCTGGCGCAGATCGGAAGAAGTCTCGGAGCGGATCGTTTTCGTCATCGAAGGTGGGGGGGTCGGTTGGTTTGTGATTGCCGATCGGAGGAGGGGAAATGTCGCGGCTGTACGAGGAGAGAGGCCATAGACGAGGGAGTGTTTCTTCGACGTGGACTTTGCGACGCTTGCGGCGAGAAGGGTCTGACATGGGGGGTGGATTTAGACAGATGTTGGACTCAACAATGGCGACATGAGGCTGGGGTTGGGCAGTCAGCGTGGACGTGGAGATTGTTGGGCGTTGGCGTCGGTTCGAGAGGGAGAAGTGACGTGATGTTGCAGGTCTCCAGAACACGGTGACCGCATTCGACAACGCTGCTCTCTCGCAGCCAAGGGAGAAGAGGAGAACGTTGAAATGTTTGAAAAGATTTCTTTTCTGGTTTAGCATTGAAGAAACATGACTGAGCAGTAGACAAAACAGATCTGTCGTTCCAGCATCCACCCCTAACCCTCGCTGTTCAGGCATACGGAGCGGGGAACCCCGCTTTGCTCAGCAGCACTAATTAATTGAGTCTTCCTCGCCTCTCCTTGATTCCTCTCTCTCACCTTCATCGTCGCATCGAGCCTCCCCATCAATACGTCCCTCTAAAACATCCACATCCATCCAAAATGTCTTCGGAAATGGACGAGTTTAAGCCTTCCGCCGAGTTCCAAACGGCAGCCGACACTGTGAAGAAGCTGAAGCAAGAACCTAAAGAGCTGTCGACGGTACCTCTCCCCCTCCCTATCTCCCTCTCTCCCCGACCGGCCCTGCTGCCTTGCTACACTTACTGACACTGTACCAGATCTATGCTCTTTACAAGCAGGTTACCCTCGGCGATCTCGACCCCGAGAAAACCCCTAGGCCCTCGCTCACCAGAGTAATCCACCAGTTCCGGATTCTCTGCTCCCACTGACATCCTGTGAACAGTACTACGACCGTGCGAAGTGGGACGCGCGCAAGAAGTTGATCGGAAAGCCTAGGGAGGAGGCTCAGCAGGAGTACATCGATCTCGTCAACTCACTCGTCGAGACCGTCGGTATCCGTGAGGAAGAGGAGGCCGCAGCATGAGAAAGCAGGCAAACACACTTTCCTTTTCGTTACGCAGGGTTTTATGGAGCTTCATGGCGAGGGGAACATACCTCGCCAATACAGTGAGTGGTAATGAAAGAAATGATAATGTATACTTCATCCATGATTCTGCTTATCGACTCCTGCCATGTGAAATTCGTGGAACTCACGTGACTACTTTTGTACTCGGTGCGGCTCTTCGTGCAAGGGGTGCTGTTCCTTCTCCGTATGACTCCCGCTGTCCACCGGATATAAATAAAACTGACGGCGAAAATAGATAACGGTAATAGAGTAGGTAGAGCAGAACAATGCTGGCTACTGGTATGAGTGATTGGATGTGAATGTGCAAATTTCAAGGCCAACAGGACCATTCAACATACCAATATACCGAATCAGGGATGTAGCTCCTACGGTTCGACATGCCCCACTTTGGAAGTCGGTCGGCGAGAAAAAAAGACCAGGGTCAAAGTGCGATACCCAGCGACTCCGTCGAAAGCCGACGAGTTTGAGGAGTTAGAAGGCATCTCTACGAGCATAGAGTGACTCTCGACATGCTGAGGCGCAAGGCCAATGTTATCCGATCTGAGGGCGCAGTTGCGGGTCTCGTTCGCATATGTAAATGAAGTATACAGCGGGAACGGATAACCGGGGTGATATTCAAACACTTGGAGTGTCATCCACACCCGAAGCAGGTGGAAGGCACAGCTAAGGGATAGGATACGTACGTCAACTGCGTTGATTGTCCCAATCACCTGGGGTATGGTTTGCAGGAGTGTTTCAGGCTATGTCCACGCAGGTTGCTAGAAATATTGTCTGCACTGCCACGTTATGTATCCCGAGCAGCATCTATTTGCTGTAATTCTGCAGCTTTGTTACACGACTGCACCTACAGCGGGTTATGTAGGATGATTCAAATACCTTGCTGTGCCTCTCGTTATCTAGCCCTCCCATCGCAACGACCTAGCTGAACTCTCACGAAGTCTCTCTTTGCGAACTCATACTAATGGATCCTTTTTCATTATCAGTGAGCGTCCTTACAGTTGTGAGTATTGCGGGGAAGCTGGTTGCTATCGGCGACACCTACTGCAAATCTCTCAGGGGCCGCTCTACGGAAGTGCAACAACTCGTTCGAGAAATCGGTCTTTTGAGCGGCGTCCTCAATCTCATAAGTATCAACCTCGACGCTCGAACTACTCAAAATATATCGCCAAGTATCCTTGCGGGTCCGATTGAGGAGTGCAAATCCCAACTCCTGGAGCTCCATGAATTTTTGGTGCGTCAGTTGGGAGGGAAGAATAAGCTGCGACGCTTCGGGAGGCGCTTGAAGTGGCCCCTGAAAGAGAAGGAAACAAAAGAGTGGTTTGAAAGGATTGAGAGGTTCAAGAGGACTTTCTTGCTAGGGCTTCAAGTTGACGAAATGTTGGGTTCCTTCACATATAAAAGAATGTCCGGCTGACCAACATTTGAAGGGGGGTCCATGGAAAGATCCGGCAAGAAATTGCAGAAATGAAGAAGGCTTCGGAAGATGCAAGGCAAGAAGAACAGGCAGAGAGAAAACGTATGATACATCGCAACCCTAATAACGCCAGTCAACTAACATTTATTTAAAGGTCAGAAACGCCTAGACGCGATCGCATGGTTATCTCCCTCCATACACCTTGAAGACCACCTTTCCCTACGCAAACTGCAGCAAGCAGGGACAGGACAATGGCTCCTCCAGAATGAAGCCTATTTGAAATGGGAGTCCAGCAGTCCATATACTCTCTGGTTACACGGCGAATCGGGGTTTGGGAAGACGATGCTTTCGTGCGTACCGCCGCTTCTCCTTCTCCTTCTATAGAGTAGCTACCTAGGATGATACTAACGATCTCTACAGAGCTATAATAGTTGAACACCTCACCCACTCGCCGAAATCCCAACAGCTAGCTTATTTCTACTGCCCTCCCGCTATCAACCCCGTACATATCTACGGCTCCCTTATCCGCCAGATTCTAGAATCAAGCTTTCCCGAACTTCCAGACTACATCGAAACATATTACAATGCCAACTCCCACCGCCACCCCTACGAGGACGACCTCAAATCTATCCTCCCCAAGCTACTAGCAAACAGATCCAGCACGATAATCGTCGACGGTCTGGAAGAAAGCACTGACACCGCCCAGTATCTCTTTGATCTCACAAAGACAGCCGACGTCCGTCTACTAATCACTTGTCGAGAGGAGCCGGAGCTAGCACCCGACCCCAGCTTATTACAGCTAGAGCTTCAGACTACAATGACGTTAGGTGATCTTCAAATGTATATAGCACAGGAGGTGGACAGGCGGCCATCGTTAAGGAGGTTGCAACCAGAGATTAAGAATGAGCTAGTGAGTGTTGTCACTGCGGGTGCCGTTGAAGGGTGGAGGTGGGTGAAAAGCTCGTTGGAGCAGATCGCGAGGATGAGGACCAACAAGAACATCCGGGAAGCACTGAGCGAGATGAAGGAGGAGGAGCTCGAGATTAGGGGGATCAAGTCCGAGGATGCGGAACCGGAGAATGAGCCCTCAGAACCAGCACAGCAGTCCCATGATCCACAACCGTCCTAACGCGACTGGGAATTAAATCGGACATAATCTGGCCGATTCTTAATTTTAACGAAAGAGATGGAAGGCGACTTCAGATATTGGTCAACGCCGGCTAGGACCCAATCACTATGCATCCTGCGCGAACGGGAACGGGAACAAAACCCTCCAATCGATCAGCACTTTCCCCCTGAGGAAAAACACATGTGCTAGAGGAATCCACCGACTGCTGGTTTACTACTCTTTCTTTCTTATTCTGGAATACAGGGTACTTTGAGCTGTGTATGGTAGGAGAGCCATCACCAGCATAAAAAAGATAAATTCAGGCTTTCAAATCGAACTGATTTATTGTCATGGGCTATCTCCCTTCCATATTGATTACTTACCCGTAGCTTTGAACGCGCTATGATAGTCCAACAGTACCATCGCCGGCATGGATTCCCGCAAGCTAAAAATATATAGCCATACCGGTGATGCTAACTCTGACTCGGTGACTTCAACGTTGAACTAGGTCGATTTTGGCCACCAATAAATTCTCAATACTGGGGTGAGTAGAGTGTCAACAGCATAAGCCACCGCCATTCTTTGGCTGGTAATATTGTACATTTCCCCAGGGGTACTTAAAAAAGTGCACTTCTGGCGCTGGCGGCTATGCACCACAGCCCCGTTGAAACACAGCGAAAAGCCATCGGTACCGCGCGCGAGTGGCACGGCATCATAAGATCCCCGCCACGATAACCCCGCCCTCAAAATACGAGTCTGTGATCCCATCATCTTGCCTGATATGCAAACCGGCCGCCGATGCCCATAGACCCGTTCTCCCTCGCCCTCGGCGGGATAACGATATGCCAGGTCGCCGGCCAAGTCATACAACTCGGAATCGGATACATACAGTCAGCCAGGGATCTTCCCCCAGCAGTCAAACTCCTCGTCTCCGAAATTGCTCTCCTGAGCGGTGTTCTGAACTCTCTTTGTTCCACTCTCCAGAGCGAAAAATATGGCACCACCATTCATCTCAGTCCCGATCTCCTTGAGGTGCCGGTACAGGAGTGTAAAACCCAACTCGAAGAGTTGTATGAGTTCTTGATGAAGCACCATGGCACTGGGAGTAAGCTGAAGAATTTTGGGAGACCGTTGAAGTGGCCAATGAAGGAGCAGGAGACTAGAGAGTGGATTGCCAGGATGGAACGGTATAAGACTGCTTTCTCGTTGGTTCTACAACAAGAGGAATTGTAAGTTCGACTCAGATTTCTGACTGCGCGTGTATACGTATGGACTAACGCTCAGTCTAGGGCGGTGTCTAAAAACATTTCAGGAGACATAGAAGCCATACGGCTCACCCAGGAATCAGTTCGGATCGAGGAGCGACAAGCCAGACAGAGTGAAACATTTAGGTCTGCACTAGCATGGCTTTCGCCGGTGGATCCAAGGGAGAACCACCATGCCGCACGGAAGCTGCAACAGAGGGGGACGGGGAAATGGTTTACGGAATCAAAGGATTTTAAACACTGGAAATCCGCGAGAAATTCTTTCTTGTGGCTTTATGGCTCTGCTGGGTCCGGGAAGACCATCCTTTCGTATGTTGTTGCGCTTTTCTTACGAGTTATGTGACGCTGAAAATGGGCATAGTTCTATCGTCCTCGATCGTCTCATGGGGGAATCAGCTGGCTCCCGCCCACCACCCAACTTGATATATTTCTACTGCGATTTCAGAGATGCCGAGAAGGTGAAAGCCGTAAACATCTACGGATCATTATTGGCTCAGCTCCTAGAATCAAAATACGAAAACAATCTCCCAGGAGAAATCGCAGACTATTACAACAAGCATAAGCTGAGATCGCCGCTGGAGCAGTTTTCTAAAGAACAACTGTTGAAACTGATCCCAACCGTTGGACCAACAAAAATCGTTGTGGATGCTCTCGACGAATGTGTGGAGTCAGCCCGGATTTCAGTTCTCGAGACATTGATGGAGCTCGAGAAGGCGGGTCTCGGACATGTGAATGTGTTTGTTACCAGCCGCCCAGAATTGGATATCAAGCTGCTCCTTGAGCAGGTACCAAAGCTATGCATCAACGCGCTCGTCAATTCAAGGGATATACGGCTTTTTGTCACAGAAGAGTGCGAGCGCAGCGTCAGGCTTAAAAAGAAACTTAAGGGTTCTACAAAATCCGAAGTGATCTCAACAATCTCCTCAGAGGCCAAGGGGATGTGAGTACAAGCTATACTTTTTCCCATTCTATTGTACTCCGTTTGCTAATACCGCTTCCAGGTTTCGATGGGCAAAATGTTCGTTAGATCAGATAGCACGGCTCCGCAATGACAAGGCAATAAAACGGGCACTGAAAAGTCTGCCACCCGATCTGAACGAAACATACGAACGAATCTTAGAGGGGATATCGGAAGATGACAAAGAGCTGGCCCTCCGGATACTCCGGTGGCTTACCTGTTCACTTCGTCCTTTGAAGATCCAAGAGATAATCGAAGGAGTCGCACTTGAGCTCGACGACACAGCACTTGACCCGGAAACGTTTCTCAACGATCCGGAAGACATAGCCGACATCTGCGGTAGCCTTGTTGAGCTCGACCAAGAAGCAGGAACGGTGGCGCTGGCACATTTTTCGGTAAAGGAGTTCTTCCTGTCCAGTCAGCGCCTGGCAGGCCCACACCCAGACTTCTACATCAACCCAGTCCAAGCGAATTTTGACCTCGCAAAGCTGTGTGTTACATATCTGAGTTTTGAGCATTTCAGCTGCGGTCCTTGTGCCGCTGGTGACGAGCTTGTGAGACGATGCGAAGCTTATGCACTCTACGAATACGCGGGTTTGAAATGGCCGGCGCATGCCCAAGAGCATACATCAATGGAAGACGACGAGTTTTTGTCTGTTATGGAAGCTTTTTTTCTGGACAAACGCATGAACGGAAATTTCGATGCTTGGGCACAGGTGTATGAGGCCAAGGGCCGTGTTTTTGAATCATTTAACAGCTACCTCAGCTGCGATAGGATCGGGGAGACCAATCGACTCATATATGCCTGTCGTTTGGGTTTGTACTCTGTTGCTAAACTTTTACTCTCGAAATGTATCGATCCAAAGTTAGTATGCACGAGCGAAGTTGGAGACGAGGCCAAGGATGATCCGAAATCCAAGGCATGCGGAAATGCGCTGAACGCTGCCTGTGAATCAGGCAATGTCAAGGTTGTGGAACTGATTCTCGCTACCGGAGTGGACATCAATGCCATAGCTGGTCGGTACGAATTACCAATCATTGCAGCCATCACGACAAGCCATTACCGCGGAACAGGCGATTTTGGTGTGCTCAAATATCTGTTGGAAAAGGGCGCGGATCCTAGTCGTGTCACACCAAGGAAGACGTTTGCGCTATACGAGGCTGTAAATTATCACTGCGTCGAAGGTGCCAAGATGCTCTTAGAAGCTGGAGCTGATGTGGGAGCTCGCCCAGGAAAGGGAATCCTGCGGACCACGGTGCTTGAGCTTGCTAGTATGGGCTGTCAGGAAGAGATCTTCGAAATTGCCCGGAAACTCGGCGGAGGGAAATATATAGATCCTGAACTGGCAGAACTGAATTTGAACACTGAAGTTGATGGTTATGGGTTAATGCTTGCAGCCCAGTCCAATTTCTTTGAAAGCGCTCAGCGGATATTGGAGAAAGATGGCGAGAAGATCTTTAAGGACCCTTCACTCGAGTTCATGATGCATCACACCTTTATGCAATGTGCTGCTGACGGTTACTACAAATTTTTGCAACAGATGTTGGCGTACTCCGGGCCTTCCATCAGCGCTTACACCGAATGCATCAAATTAGCAGCGTCGAATGGTCACGGAATAACTCTTCGTGTGCTGCTTGACATAAAACCTGCCGACTTTGACGAGCAGCTGTTGAAAGACTTGTTTATCCTCGCATCGGGAAGAAATCATGTTGGAGTTCAGGACGAGCTTAGGCGTTTCGTGTCGCCAGCCTGTATCAACACCCACGGCTGGTCTGTGGTTGAAGTCGCGGCGCTCTCTCATAGCAAAGAACACCAGGACGAAGCTTTGGTGATTTTTCAAAAGTTGGGGATGAACCCATTCCCGGATCGTATTTTGAAACCAGCAGGTTGGCGGTTACGCTTCGACCGCAACGCAACGACTACCCCACAGTTGGTCACGGAAGGAACATCTGCGTATCTCCTATCCAGTAAAGCATCCCATCTCCGCAACATCCTCGAGACTTTGCTGACTGGAATGTGTACAAGGTGACGGCCCCTGTTGGATCACCTTCGATCATCCAATCTCGCCAGGATCCACATATTACTTCGAAGTAACTTTTGAGACGGAAAGACCCCAGTAAGAGCAACAGTACCTACAGAAAGTCTCTATTAATAACACTATCACAAGAATGGGTGTAGGTATCGGTAGCGCGCTGGCAGAATATGACGTATCGGGGCCTCAGGGCATCATCTACCGCAGCAACGGTGTGATCAGTAGTCCACGTGGCCGAGAGAATGTATTACCAAAATATTCAAAAGGCAGCGTTGTCGGGTGCGCTGTTGATCTTCAGAGCCGAATAGCTGTCTTCACTTGTGATGGCAAGCTTGTTGGTGAGTTATGAGGAATCTTTTATTTTGTCATGTTGAAACCTAACAATCAAAAGATGCTTCGTGTAGTAATGTGCGTGGAATGGTTTATGGGATGGTTCATATGGAACCTGGAGACCGAATCAAGGCCAATTTTGGGCAAGAGCCTTTCTTGTATGATCCGTCTGCGTTTCATTCGGGTATAGGAAAATTTGTGATGAAGCCAACGTTTATCTTTGAGACGGGAAAGTATAAAGATCCGCGTGAGCCCGTCTTTTGGGTTCCAGATAAAAAATATACTGGATGAATGCAACCTTACTTATAGTAATATACCATTTGTTCTCCATCTATAGCTATTGCAGATACATTTCTATGCCGTTCGGCAATGTATATAGTCCGAACACCTATACCACTCGTTCATCTGGTCACAGAATGCATATGGGTACAGCATTACTGAATTCCAATAGTACAGCTATGATAAAGACGCCCGCTGGCCAGAACCTCACTTCGGATCCCCAAAGCACAGCGAAGGTAATATCGCCGAATCTACTCCGAAATGAGAGTAGATATAAAATTCCACAATTCATTCTGCGAGAATCGGTCAGCCAAACCACACCAAAACCCCAGGGGTACGCAGCATGCACAAACCGTATCCAGACCCTTCGTCTTCCCCATAACCACATAATAATCCGTAAAATCCGTAATGCGTCCACACGCATCCAACGCAAAGTACACCACCAATCGGTTTTCAAAAAATGCATTAATATTCTCCGTCCAGAACGTAGGGTGGACTCGAATCGTTGATGGTGTATCATCATTCTCTGGGATCACCGCAAATATTGTTTTTGGTCCTTGGTTTGCAGCTCCCTCGGTGGGGTGGAAAAGCGCCGATCTGGTTGAGAGGAATGTCTGATTGGTCATTACTTAGTTGTGCTCCCCTCGATACTGAGCAGAAATGCGTACATCATAGTTTGAGATGGCCTTGAAGGGCACCATGAATGGTCCCTTTGGCTTCTCCGACTTGTATCCATCACGGAGTTTCGCAACCTGTACTATCACCATGAATATGGAAACCAGAGTGTCGGGCTAAGGTATCTTGTGCGCTGGTATTTCGGTCTTTTTGTCGGTAGGTTTCGTTTGCGGGGTGCTCGAGTTCGTATTTGAGTACGAAGGAGGAGGAGGAGGAGCCGCGGGGGGAGACTCAGCTCCGATTTCTGGGTTTCTGTTCATGGTGATGGAAGTTGCGAAGTTTGGATGGATGTGTTCGATTGAAGGAAATCTACAGGACGGCAGCAGCTAGATATGTTGGCTGAAGGATATGAGCGGCCGCGCGGTTTGCTGCTATTTCAGACATGTCATTCCTCGTCAAACCCCAATGCATAAACAGAACTAGAAACGCCGCAATAGTGCGTCCATTGAGTCATCTGTACTATATGTGCCGCCCTTATCCGAGCTTGAAAACAAAACCCCTGAGCTAAAGGAAACAAGTTCGAGTGATGTGTTTCCCTGGAACCCCAAGACCCCTCTCGTATCTAGACAGTAATGTCTTACAACTAGTTGAAACTCCACAGAACGAATGTGGAGTAGATAGTTGGGCATCGCTAACTGTTGACATGCCGAGTATAAGGAGAGAAGTGCGCTAAGCCGCCCCAGCTCTCCTCCATCACGCAGATGCCTGTACGTACGTACCAGCGGGAAAGTCGAATCTCTTATCTACTAAAAAACTGCCCTGTTTCTGCCAGTCCAGCGGATGTTTTCTCAGGCAATGATTTGCGAGTTCAATCAACTTATTATGCTACTCTATGGCAAGATTGAAAGTTACGGTTCAGCAGTGATCACCATCTAGATCGGCTAAGCTCGCATAGCAGCTCCGCGAAGGGTTGCCAGCACGCGAGCTTACAGTTCGGCTACCTATGGCAGCTTTTGTTGGACAAGGGATGATAGCATGATGACTCGACCGCGGTGAGCAACCACCTATCACAACACCTAGTTATCCGAGCGGGCATATGTGGTGGTTATGCATCTCAAGCTAAGGGCCCGAACAAGGCAGCCCAGCACCTCCATGTCTAACGAAGCTTGTAAAAGCGCCACCGCGTCTTACCGCGATATTCGGAATCAGTCTACCTCTACCATCAAATGCAGGTATTCTCTGGTCCGCGTAGGATAGAACACTTGTTTATCCCATGCTTGTTCTCCGCCGGGGTGCTGAAGGCCTAGGGTTATTCACTGTAAATCACACCGATATGTACAAACACTTACTATCCATTCAATCCCAACCACCGTGAAGTGACTTGCACCTGTACTCGCCTCCATCCCGCACTGACCTCATAGTCCGGGTTGCGGGCACGCCTATAGTTATCACGGCCGAAACGTTGACCTCCTCACCATAGTGAAAGCACCGGGGACCTATGTGGACTATCCATCCCTGCCATCGAAAGTCCTCACGAGATACAAGAGTCTGCTTGAGTGTTTCCTTGTAGCAGCGCATTGTCGAGTCGGTAACGATTTTGAACGGAATGGGGTTTGGATCGGTTTTCGAGTAGGTATGCATCCATCTTCTCAGGATATAATCATTCGAATATGACTTGAACAACTTAACAGCGTCGTCGACCATCATGTCGACTGCGATTACTATCTGAAGGTAGCCATCGGGCTTCCTAGGGATAGTAGTAAGGATCCGGAGTTTCTGCAAAGAGACATTTTTGAGATGTTCAGCGAATCCGACGGTCTCCAGCCAAGGGGAAATGTCCCCACGATCATACTCTTCAAACAAGACAGTTGTACAGCAGATCTATCGTTGCTTCGTCTTTATGCTGTGTCCGCACGTGCTTTTGGATTGAAGAAACCTTCCCCGCCGCGTAATGGCAACGTTTGCACCAGAATCCACGTTGAACAGCGATTTAGGCGATAGGTGTATGTAATCACATGCATTGGGTAGGTAAAAGTATTTCTGGGGACCGGAGTCACCATATGCCAGAGCTCCTGTGCTAACTCCAAGCTGTCCGGTCCGAGCGCATCCTTTTCTTTCAAGTGGGTCTCCAGCCCCTCGGGGTCAATCGCATATGCGTGAGTCAGGCATATTATAATTCTCCAATGCCGATTGATCATTGTACTCGACTCCGGATACCCGCATGTTTTCTATGCTCAAGGTATGGAGTCGAGCACGACTGCAACATTAGCAGTCATCACAGGAGTTTGTTCAACTGTCTGGGTATGTACTCCGTTGATAACTGCTGCCTCTCGACGGGAAGGTGGGTCGCAAGGAGGGTGCGTGAATCATTGTGTGTGGTTTACTCAATGGGATCCTGTTTTATTTTGTGAGACTTCAGTCAGACAGACACTGCAGAGAACCAACTTCGCTTGCGGCAAAAAATTTTGGTTGAATAATTAGTAGTCCTGATTTGGGCGAGAGGGTTGAAAATTCTGAACGGTGTTCAAGTACGTACTTAGCACTTATCACTATTCCCTTTCGCCGACGCTCACTCACCTTTCCTCCGCCGATCTAAACATTCAGCAGTATATAAACCTCCCAATCTCCCTCCATTTCTGCTCTCTTTCCAAATCCATCACCGAGGCAGTACGAACCAACACCACCTTTTCTTCCACCAGGAAGGAATACGGGCCAGAAGTTTCAGGAATGCCACATCGATAATATCAATACAACAACTTGCTTCGCCGCCAGTGCTGCTGCATAGGAAACCGAGAGAGTTGGCGACTGGGCAAAGCAGGTAAAGCTGCACGCGAGGAGGGTGAAGTTCCAATGGAAGCATGGCTGGAATTCCGGACTTAAAACCAACACCATGCACGAACGAAAGAAAGCGAGCAGCCCCTAGTGCCGATGGGTAATACCATCCGGGAGAGACGACCTTGATGAATAGGATAAAGCGATATCCAAATCTTGAGTCAGGTCAAAAGAGGGCTGTTACCTCACCGCCTAGTACGTCGGCGCGGATTGGATGTTTCAGTGCGCCCTTGTCTCATGAAGTGCATCATACATCCCTGCGGATATCAACTAGTCGACTGGACAGATAGGGCAATTGACGATGGAGTACCACCGACTTCCTCTAATCCAAAAACCTATCTTCACAACGCAGGCCTGCCTGCACGATTACCCCCCCCCCACTAAACCATTACAACTCCCCACCACCCTTCCCCCCCTTCCCCGCGACAACCGCATCCACCCACCCCGCCAACTCCTTCACCATCTCATCCGTACACTCATGTCCCACGCCGTCAAACACCCTATCCACGACATTCACCCCCTTCTCCTTCAGTTCTCCCAAAAACCTTTTCGAGCACTCATACGGCACTAACTTATCCACTCCTCCACTCAAACACAGCACCTTCTTCCCTTTCAACCTCCTTACCGCTTCATCCACCCCCATCGCGGCAGGATCATACCTCCTCACTGTATCCAACAGCGTCTTCGGAAACTGTGTACTTCCTCCCACCGTAAACGCTTCCAACCGACTTTTCCCCGCGCGATGCTCCATGAGTGCGCAGAAATCCGGACAGCCGATGATTACGCCGGCGGCTTCGATACGGGGGTCGGTGACTGCTGCTACCCATGCGGCGTGTCCGCCTAGTGATACGCCTGCGACGATGTGGCGGGTGATTGTGTGTTCGGAGTTGGGGAAGGTGGAAGGTTGGAGGAAGTCGATGATGTGGGAGAGGTCCATTGCGGTGCCTTGGTAGCAGGAGAAGAGGTCTAGGGCGTGTTTGGGGTTTCCGCCGCGCCAGGTTTCGTTGCCGAGGGGGTCGAGGAGGCGGGTGCCATGGTTACGTTGGTCGAAGGAGAGGCAGAGGGTGGGTGTGGTGGCGGCGGAGAGGATGGAGGAGGCGAGGGGTGCCATGTAGGATGCTGTTTCGAGGCGGGGGTGGAGGAGGGAGACGAGGGTGATGGTGCATGGTGTTGGTGGGAGGGTGGTGAGGCCGTAGAGGGTTACTTGGAGGCCGCCGATGGGGAGGGTTGTTGGTGGGTAGTGGTCGGTGGTGAGTGGTGGGCGTGAGGGGTTGGATTCCATTGCTGCGGTGGTTGGGATTGAGTTGTGCGGGAGGCGGAAGCTTGTTTAGTGGACGCAACAATCTCAACTATCTCAACCAACCGAAAGTCCTCGGATGCCGACTTATATCCCTCAGTTCCCACCGAACCCAGCCTCATCAAACGCGTTTGTCGTTGAGAAATGCGCCAGAAGACGCGGGGGGGTGAGTGTATATGTAGGCATGGTGATTGAAAGACGGACAATAGAAGTTACGACTATTACGATGAAAAAGATATCACTGCAATCGCCAGCCTGATATAGCATTGATAGGTATCTGACAAAAAAGCCCACTCCTCCGCAGTGGGGTTGGAATACCAATACTGCATCCCCATACATGTTAAACCCTCAATTTTGCATGTATCGATACGCACACCAATGTGTAATGATATAGGAAGCGAGTTGTAACGAATACCATTATGTACCCGCGGTCGACCGAGTCTGCTGAGTACTTTGGGCATCCCCAACGTTCCTTTCATCCCATCCACCATCTTCCATCAAATCCGTAGTATAATCATTGCAAGCTCTCTCCAGCGGTGTAGGTGGGTGTCCGCCCGGACTCAGGAGAGGTGCCAGGTAAGGATGGAAGGTATTATTGGAGACGATGTAGTGTAGTCTATTAATTAGCTTCTCCGGCGTCTTTGTAAATTGTCATCACCGTACACGGTCAGATCATGCTGGATTAGAGTTCGTGGGTAACCGTGGTTCTCCTACTGCTTCCGTCGACTTTATACCGACGGATAACGCCACAGTGCACTTCGATCGTCCAGGCGCCTCAAGTGTCAGGGTCGGGAAGGTAGATCGTGTTGGCGATGGGAGGGACGAACTCGAGCTTGTCGATGGTTGAGTCGCGCCGAATTGCTGCTTAGAGATGAATAGCAGGAGGGAATACCGAACAAGCTCGACGAACGGGTACTAGTTCTATGGGCATCGTGGGCGTCGGGTCGCCGTGGTTATCGTGGTCACCATAGTCGGCAGTGTGCAGATGGTGAAGGTTCAAACACAACGCCAAGATACAACGTCATCTATGCACCACCAAATCTCACCCGGATCCCATCAAAAAGCTTTCATCTCAAAAAGAAAACCAGATATCACATCCATTCGCTACCATCATACCCTACACACAACACCAAGAAGATGTTACAAAAGATATGCAAAAAGCCATAAAAAAAAGAAAAGGTAATAACAAACACCATCAATACGCATAGCAAAACGCAGCATTTTACAACCGTTAACAGCAACAACCCTCTACGTCCACACTCCACACATCCCATCCTGATCATTGCTCATTGCTCAATCAACCTTGCCCTGACCCTGTCCTCCCAAAAGCCCCTCCTTACCATCCAGCTTAAAGAAGCCTCCAGATGCCCTTCTCCTGATTCTTCCGCGGCCCCAGAATGCTGCTACCAGCGTAGCGACAACAAAGAGTGTGACTGTAACCCACGGATGTCCGCTCGCCCCAGCCTTGGCAAGGAAGAATACACGTTCAATCTTAGTGCTTGTGCTCTTGCTCCTGATGCTGGGCGACTTCGATAGCACGTCTTTCAGTGTCTCCAGGATTCGTGAACGGGATGGGTTGATGGTACCGCCGTCGACATTTTGGTCCCAGTATTGTTTATTCTGACGCTTGTGTTAGTGGAGAGATGGGAAGGAGGATGTGGAGAGGGCATACATCTTCATCATTAATAACGATTCTTGCACCGTCGGTGTTGACGTTTACACCATATGTGGTCCTGACCCATCGCTCCCAGAACACACCATCCACCCACGCAAAGTGCACTTCCTTCCTCCGGGAGATATCGATCCTAGTTCCCTTAGCGGCCTTGATGGCTCTATCGTCATTCCGGTCCTCTGCTTCCTCTAGCCGTAGCTGCTTTGCATCCCGGAGACGCTTCCGCTCCGCCTGCTCTTCCTCTGTGCGCTGCGCCATAAACTCTATCGCAGCCTCCTTGAGTTCCTTCTTGGCCATGTTGAACTCATCGACCTTGTCACGGTTGAGGATCCCAAGGACGACAATGTGGTTGTTCATGATTTGGTGCGAATTGGCAGCCGAGAGTTCGGGAACAATTGGAAGCCAGACGGAACGCATCCAAGAGAGGACTTTGTTATAATCGCGCATATCGTGCGGGGCAAGGACGTTGTAGTAGGATGGTTTACTGTCCCGGACAACGATAAGCCTGGGGCGGCTGAAAACACGGAACCGAGCCGCCATATCGTCGTCCTTGGTCTTGAAGAGAGGTGCGTGGCCAATAAGGTTCAAGGTAAGCCGGTCGAGGGCCTCGAAATCTTCGGAGGTGGTGGCTTGGTCGTAAAAGTATACAAATGCAACCTCCATGTCTCCAGTCTTTTCCATCGCCTTGAACTTGTCGTCATCGGTTTCCTTAACGCTGGAATCGACAGCTTTCCGGGCGTAGTTGACGAGATCACCGAGGCCACGAAGACCGTCGTATTCGACCTGCTCTCCGTTCTGGAAGTAGAGGATGGTGGGAAATGCTTTAACCTTGATGTCCTTGCACAGACGTTTCTCCACCTCACAGTTGACTTCACCAATGTTGAGTTCGCCCCTTAGTTCCTTCCCAAGCTCAGCCCAAGCTGGAGCCATGGCCTGACAGTGACCACACCACGGAGCATAGAACTTGACGAACCAGGCGTCTCGGGTAGTGGTAATGAGTTTGGTGAATGCCTCTGTATCGAGGGGAACAGACTCGCCCTTGGGATTCGGTTGTACCTTGGGAGCCTTAACTTTTTTCGGAGCAAGAGTTTCGGACAAATCCTTCTTGATGGCCTCAATCTGTTTATCAACAAACGCGGAGATTGATTTTTCGGACTTATCGGCTTCTTCAAATGTTTCTATCCGCTTTCCATCTTTATAAACGTTAAACCAAGGGTAACTCATAACTTTCAATTCGCCACAGATATCGCCATAAGCCACACAGTTCAGACTTCCGAAGTGCAAATCGTAGGCCTCAGAGATGAGGCTGGAGGTATAATGGTTGGCAACTTTTTTCCATATAGGAGCGACTCTTTGGCAATGACTACATGTGGGTGAGTAGTGTTTGACGATCCTACAGCGTTGGAGATTGCACGTTAGAAATTATTTCCAGCACACAACATCAAAGCCTCTTTCTTTTGATTCCGCCACCATTGACGGCACAATCACACCACTATCGCTTCAACCACCGCAGAACTCAACTCACCAGGTTCCCGACGAAATCTGTTTTGCAAAATCGCCGCCGGTCAACTCCAGCACCTCCGGTATGTCATCGGCGACTTTTGCTGGCGATTCTGCGGTATCAACGTGAGCAGGCGGAGCGGCGGCGGCAGCATCATCGGCCGGAGCTGCAAATGCACTGGCTAATAGACTCTGGCCTACCAGGCCCACCAGTAGCAATGAAAAGGGGGAGCCGAAGCGCATTGCGGCGGTGTCGGTCTGGCTCCTCCTCGGAGCGTGTCAGTGGTTCCGAGTCGATAACCTAGGAATGTCTATTGTCCGAAGTAGGTGGATCGGGGGAGGGAGAGGGCGTGTTCAGTGCGATTACTGTTGCAACAAGTGATGTGGGCGAAAGATGCAGAAGGGAGGTGCAGTTGATCCTGGGCTCATTCGGCTTAGCACTGCGGCGTTTCCTTGGCACCGCCCAATTTGTGCAACCCAGAGCAGAATACCGACCGAGTGCTTCTGGATGGTTTCATCGTCGAACCACAACACAGCAGTCCTAAGGAATACAAATACGATTCACCAATGGAGCAGTTTTGCAGCGATGCCATTGCTTTTGAATACTCTCACATTCGATTAATGTAATGTAAGTACTCTAGCCTCTTCTTCCGAAACGGTGATCCCTCTCTCCCACCGACTGCCATCATGAAACGAGAAAACAAGTGCGGTCTGAAAGCAAAATTACAAGCAAGCCACAAATACCCATTCTTAAAGCTCCCGGCTTTTCCCTTCATTTCTGGACCTCATGCCTTCATTACCTAGGCTCCCTGGCCATTCTGCGCGAGAACGTTGGGACCTTGACCCTTGAATTGCCGAACCGAATCACTCTCGCCCAACTCATTTAGGCGGTCGCGGATAGCCTGAGGACCGGAGAGACCTTCAAAGGCAATGAGATAGAGGCAAATTCCGACAATATGAGGAGTAGCTACAGTGTATGAGTCAGTATAACTTGTCGGGACATCTAGAGCTATGGGACGTACCCATTGAAGTTCCAGAAATCGTATTGGTATTGGTATTGCCTCCAATCCAAGAGCTTGTGATATCTCTTCCCGGAGCCCAGATGTCAACCGCTGTAACCACAGTTATTAGCAAGTATATCATTAGCTACGTTCAAATGCGCTGCATACCTGTACCCCAGTTGCTGTAATACGACACAGTATCATCTATATCGATGGAACCCACGGTAATTGCGGTCGGTTCGGAAGCGGGAGAGGAGTTAGAAGCATCAACCTGTTCCAAAGTAAGTACGTTGGCAGTAAATAATCGTTCAAGGAGCGTGAAGAGGTGGGTAGGCACGGCAGCAAAGGGGGAGACTAACAGATTCATTTCCAGCCGCAACGCAGACAGTCAATCCGGCATTAACAGCTGCCTTAACGGCATCGTTGATGGATTGGGCGAAGCCTCCACCAAGGGACATATTTGCGACTGTTACAGATTAGCAATGTGAAGAAGAGGAAACCCATAAGAGGTACTGACCACTCTTGTTAATCATTCCGAACCTGCTTGCATCCTGAACAGCCCAGTCGAGACCCTAGACCCGTTAGAGGAGAGGGAACGAGTTATAAACGCGGAGGTTTTGTTTCTCATACTCCTATAACATCCGACAACATTCCCGATCCGTTATCTCCCAAAACCTTTACGGCAACAAGGGTAGTCTTCTTCGCAACACCATACGTTTTTCCTCCAATGGTACCAGCAACGTGTGTTCCGTGACCATTCATGTCAGTGTCGGTGGAGCCTCGGGCTTTGTTTGTTCCCCAAATGGCGCGTCCTTGGAACTCCTTCTCAGATAGTCAGAAACACCGTTGAGAACAGCAAAGTGGAAGAATAGAACTAAGACTTACCTCGTGATCCACATAAATACCAGTGTCGACGATATACGCCCTGGTGCCCTCTCCAGCAGAGCTATCGTAGACATAAGTGTTCTTGTTGTCTGCCGTCAATGTACCCCTGTGCGAAATTCTAGCCAGACCCCACGACCCAGCCTTGTCTGTGACGGTATTGCTAGCATAGACCTTGATATCCTCCTCAACGTAATCAACCTAAAGATAAAAAGTTAGATTCGTTCCCTGTTGGATATTTGGGAGGGAGGGGGGATAGTTAGGAATGGACTCACCTCATCGCTATCTCCAAGCTCCTTAATGGTGTCCTCGTGAAAGCTGCCGGCATAGCCAGCCCATCCATTCTCAAACCTGTACTCGTGCTTGATTCCGGCATACTGTTCCCTCTCGTCGACAGAGAGTGCACCAACGCTCTGGGAGTGGAGCTCACGAGCTCTAACACAGTGGGCATGGCATGTTTCGTGAGGAGTGTTCTGCTTGAAGACGACAATGTAGTGGTTGGGGATAACCTCACGCTGAACAGTGGAAGTAGAAGCCATTGTGAGTTTGGATGTGAGTGTGGATGGGTTTGTAGTTTATAGAATTGATTGTGGAAGAGCTAGAAGGGCAAATTGATAATAACTGTAGTGGGAAAGAGAGAGGAGAGTGTATTGTGGAGGAGAAGAAACGAGAGGCTTGTCGGAGCCTCTTCGTCCATACTTATACTAGCCGGCTTCCCCGTCTTGACATGTCGACATGTCCCAGCGGTGGGTAGGGCTGAGATGCGCGGTCGTTACGATGTGCATGTCGCGCTGAACCGATAACGCTACAAGTGGTGCCGATCCATAAACGATGCTCTGCAACCGCAAAAAGTAAATAAACACAGCAAAAAGACCCTGCGGCCAGACACCGCTGACGTCTAGGCCTTACCCTGTTTTGTTCCCTTGCAACTTCAGCGCTTCACATCACGATGGTGATTCGTTCAGCCTGGAAGCGTAGCACAGAGCTGAGGTCGTACGCGTACTTACCTTCCACAGCCAGTTGTCTCGGAATCAACGCTGCAACAAAATCCCCGCAGCGTTTAACTGCTCTATAGCTTCCTCGAGAAGGTATAGAAAACAATATGAGGGTGTGCGGTTCTCAGCCCCCGTATCTATTTGGACAGGTGTGTCTGGTGCATTTCACCCGTGGGCTCCGTTGCGCAATTGCCGAATCTGGCATCCAGATAGAGGAAAAGCAAAAGGTGAACGCATTCACGTTCCATCCAGATAGAATAAAAGCAAAAATTGAACGCGCTCTCGTTCCATCTAGATCGATGGACATCGGTGGGCGTCAGAGCTAGGCTGAGCACAGCGGAAAACCGGCAGAGGCAGTCTCTATCCTGCTGCACCTGCGTTTCCGGGTTCTGTTTCCTGAATTAATATCGAGATGAGTTAGAGACGGTTGGCGTTGAGTGAGCCTGTCCCTTGACCACGGGTAGCCAGACAATGGTATATAACCTGGTCTATTGATGTGATTGGAGAGCTTGCTCAGGGAATAGGATCGTTCAACGTGATTCCTCTCCGATCGTCGCTTATATTGTTGGCTACGATGGAATATAGAATACCGGTAAGTTCCTTGAGTTATTATGTACTTGGATAAGTACGTATTCTAAGTAGATTCCAGGTCCTGAGCTCACCTGATGATTCGACGCCTCAATCGCTGGAGTATTCCTTCCCGAAGAGATCAACATGGATCTGATGTGACCGTCAACGATTTGGAAGGAATATGCAGAGCTCAGATAAAAAGGAAATAACGGCTGGGCCATCCTCCGCCAGCTCTGATACCTCGCCGACTCACCTGATAGCCACTGCGGCGGGTTGCGTCAAGCACCGCCGGATAGACCCGTACCTGGCTTCAACAACAGTTATACTAGGTTCTCATTCTAGTCTTGGAACCTCGCGGGCTTCTTATTCGCCCTAGAAACCGTCAAGTAAAGTCGAAACCCGACAAATAGAAGCAGCGTATTCAGTCGCCTACGTATCTAGCACGTAATACACAAAAGACGGATCCCGGTACTACCAACTGTGTATATATGTAAAAGGTCCTGAAACCTCTCTTTGTCACTCCTGCACAAAGTAGTCATGATACAAACCCTTAATGGGAGTTCTACCCAGTTGCAGTTACACAGTATGCCCTAGTGGTCAAGCTGGTTAGACACGGTGGTTTTTGAGATCCTGCTCTAACCGGTTTAAAGATATCTATGACGTCCACCTAACCAGGCTATGAACATCGGCCCCGCAGATGAAGAGGCCGTAAGGTCCAAAGATGATTAATCATCGCCCTGGATACTCAAATCGAAGGGACTATCACGGAATACTCCATCATATTTCCGTAAAGATGAAGAAAATGTCAGTGAAGATACTACATTCAATAAATCTCTCAGCTCTGATGTCAAAAGTGCCAGACCCTAAAAATGCCTGTAAATGCCCAGGCAGCTGAGGATTGACCAGGCAGAGTAAACGGCAAGGCTTACAGGCGGCTCTCCTGTCGATGGCCGGCCATTGATCCGTAAACAACCGCGCCGTCGGTCTGAACCACCCCCCCCCCCCCCCCCCCCCAAGAAGAAAGTAACACCACAAAATTGCGAAGGATAACTGAACAATGTTGATATTACAATCGCCAACTGATTCCATCCTAGGCCTACCAAAAACCACTCGATACATAACCCAACCTCCACAATTAAATTGCGCTGTTGATCGTAATTTTAGCGAGGAAATAATCTAGAGAGATCCGCTTAAAGTGATGTTAAAATCTGGTGTAACTGGTATTTGGTGCAGTATTGATCGATATCATTCTATCTCAATTAAACAGGAATATCCGGTGGGTGGCCCGCGGAAATTCGAACGGTGGTAATTGAACGGTGTTACAGAGGATAGGCGATTATCGTTCTGTGAGCAGTAAGGGATAGCGCCTACGTTCTTCAGGATGCTTCATGTCCTCATCAACATCGTACTCGAGCAGGAACTGGGCTCTATCTTTATGTCCCTGAGATGCCGTCGATGGCGAGGCTGTTTCCCCGGAATTATCTTTCGAATTGGCATCGGTATCAATATTAATACGACCAACCCGGACTCCAGACTCCATCAAAAGCCCCATTTGGCCACCTCGAAACATCAATTTGATATCGACATTCTCGGAGAGCGATCGTACGACGCCCTCGTTGCCGGGAACAAGTGCAACCTTTAGTAGAGCTAAAGGGCCTCTATCACCCAGCGTAGTATTATCAACGCCATTTTGCTCTGGGAGCGGTTGTACATGTACAACGCCTGTGTGGCCGCCTCGCGCTCGGGAAGCAATCGTCAGTGCCATCTCGCTTCGAGTTCGACGACTTGACATATGGTGCACAGATTTAGTTCGTCGCAGCATGATCGACTGTATCAGCTTCTGCATCAGGTCGTTACGTCTATCTAAAACCCGTAAAGGATCTAAGCCTGAGTAACAGTATAGGTTTTCGTTGATGTCGCTTCGCCCGAGGAGCAATCGTACCACTCCCACGTGGGCGCTGCAGGCTGCAATCCATAATGGCGTATTGCCCGAGTAACACTTGGAGTTAACATCAATGTCATTTCGCTCAAGGAGTAATCGTACCACACCTTCGTGGCCATTCAAAGCAGCATTATATAATGGCGTACGGCCTTCATAACACCGCTGATTGACATCAATATCATTCCGCTTCAACAGCAACCGCACCACTTCTTCGCGGTTATTAACGGCTGCAATATATAACGGCGTACAGCCTGAAGAACTCTTTGAGTCGACGTCGACGTCACTTCGTCCGAGGAGAAGTTGTACTACTCCATCGTGGCCGTGTGTCGCCGCTGCAAAGAGTGGCGTACTGCCTGGGCCACACCTCGAGTTGACATTGATTTCATCTTTCTTGAGCAGCACTTGAACCACTCCTTGGTTGCCCCAGCGAGCTGCAACCCACAAAGGAGCCCAGGAGCTCGTGCCCCTTAAGTTGACATCAAAGCCACCCTGCTCCAAGAGTAACCGCACCGTGCCCTCGTGGCCTTTTCTGGCTGCAAGGAGTAGTGGCATCTCGTCTCCAGTAATTTCATCGATGCTGATTCGATCCAGTAGCAAGCGTACTGTCTCTTCGTGGCCTTGTTCAGCCGCGTACGACAGTGGAGTGCGGCCTCGATTGTATTTATTCTCGAATCCACCCCCCTCTAACGCCAAAGACGAGACGAGTGTACGGATGCCAAAGTATGCGGCTATGTGGACCGTCGGTGGTTGAGATGGAGACCCCAGGAACCTGGAAAGAACTTGGCATACATACGGTAAACAAGATCGGTTGCGAAGTAATTCCAGGGCCATGGTTTCTACCAATTGATCGCTCTGCAGACGAACATGGTGGCCCCAATTTTCAGCGGCGTATCGTATAAATGCGAAGTTTTCCGACAGTTCTCGAATGCTTTCCAAAGAACCCTCAAAACAGTGGAAATTCAAGTACGTTAAGCAAATTCGGGCCATATCGCGATGACCTTGATTGAATACAGCATCATGGTGCAAATACTGTTGTAGCGAGAAGTGAACAAGGCGAAGCGTTGCAGTTTCTTCGTCAATCATAATAAGACCCATGCAACACTCCAGCAATGACTTGGACGATACAATGTCGTCCTCATCTAGCTCAACGTCTCCTGGCTTTACTGCGAGCGCATGTTGGAGCGCCTTTATACTCAGCGGTACTCGAGCAAGATGTATCAACATCAATGCTTTCATGCCTCGTTCCGATTTGCCCTCTGGCTGCCGTTCGATTCTCTGCAGAGCTTCTCGAAAGGCATCGTGAAGGTCCTTGGGTATCCTCCTAAGTGCCGCCCTCCTGCTGTATTTTGTGGGTTGTTCAAGAACCGTTTTGATTTGGAGGGCTGGTAGGAGAAACCTTAATTGTAACTTATTAGAATCGTAGTTCAAACGTTTGTGAGGAAGGAAACTTGGCTATATACATTCCCTGAGATGCGGCTACCACAGCGCTCACAATTTCGTGCTCGAGCTTAACATCCATAGCATCTGGTTCGTACTCCTTGTTGGTCTGGATTTCATGGATAATGTAATTCTTAATATCCTCTTCGCTCGCTACTATCTCAATCGTTGCCGCCGATTTGATTTCTATGTTGACATCATCTCGGATGTGAGGTCGGCCAGTGATAAACAACCGGCAGGAACCATGCAAAATAGGTTTGAGCTGCTTGAGGAACTCCCGTCGTTCGCTACCTTCACACTCATCAAGTGCATCGATGCAGATATAAGCACGATTAAAGGATTTGAGCACTAGGCCCAACATTTTGCCAGCGTCTGCAAGCTCCAGCTTCTGGCGTTGCCGTTTCTGCTGTCGATAAATTTGGGCTACCGCGTCGGGCAGCTCCAAAAGACCAATTATGAATTGCTTCAGAAGACAACCTATCATGTTTACCGACAATTGGTCTTTCTGATCCCGGTAGTCGCAGTAAAGAAAGGCGATTCCAACCCTTCCTTGCGAAACTTCCTCAGATAAATGATCGATGACACTAGACCTTTAAAGCCGACCACAATCAGTAAATATAGGATTCAATAACGCCTGTCACCTACGTAATAAAAGTTTTGCCGGCTCCAGGAATTCCGTAGCACGCTATGACATGTCCGGATCCTTGAAGTGTACCATCATGCCATGCCCGAAATTGAGACGTCTCCAACAGCCACCCCCCGGTAGTATGCACTCGGTGTGCTCTGATATCCTGATGTCTTTTCATAGGTTCTAGAGGAGATAGCCATTGCAAAAATTCCTCGAGTTCTTGATCTAGGAGCAGTTAGCATGAATATACACGGATTCCTTGCCAGCGAGGAATACCTTTTGACTTCGCTTGCAGACTTAGAACGCCGCTGGAGATGCTTTGGGTTTCTAGCGCAGAATGGGCCACCAGATTAAGGGCTTCCTCCGTTCTACGGAGCGTATTCGTTAAGCCCTCAATCACCCGCCCCATTATCGGCGGCAGGGAGGCAATAGATTGTTGAATCTTTTGACGGTCTTCTTCGAGGGCAGTTGCCGTTTTTGAGAGTAGAGCACTTGCCAAGTCAGCCATATTAATGGTATAGATGCCCAGATAGACGAACCAGTTCCCGATGGTAAGGGAAAATTCAAACGTCAGTGCGCAACATTGCAAAGTCTGTATGGTTTGCCGACATTCCTTTTCGTTAAAAGGCCATTTGAGGCGCTCGATGAGTTGTCGTGATTTGTGGTTCCTATCCTTGATCCATAGGTTGTCGAGTTTTCGGTATACTCTCTGGATTTCCCGTTGACAGATCGCAATCACGGACCGAAGCACAGATGTTCCATCGAATGTATTGTACTTGGCATCTTCACTTCGAAGAAATACTACTAGTTGTTGTAGAACAGTGTCGAGAGCTGTAAGTTGGGTGAGAAGATTCGCCGCATCATTCGGGGCCTGGTTTACGCCCGTGATATACTCGTTCAGCAACTTCGTGACCTCGGACGTAAGATTAAGAATGCCGGCGACGCCGGTGGAGAGGGTGAAGGGATCCATGGCAAGTTCGACCAGATGCTGATGAAGCTCTTGGATGAATGTTTCCAGCGCTGGAAGAATCGCCGCGGGCGGTGTACGAAGCTTAAATGAACACAGCCAGCCTCCCCCGCATATCGGTGTAACCAACCATTACAATTGAGGCTCTTTCATATATTCGTCTCAAGACTCGATATATCGAAATAGTTTTTAGCTCACAGGCGAGAGACACGGCGCGAGTGACGAAGGATGCCCTGATCTATAACATCGCAGGCCAAGGACGTAACGTTGTATTGTAGCATGTGACAACATTACTCGTGGCGAGAACTGAGATGCAAAAAACCCTAGTAGTTACTCAAAGGGTAATCTTGCCATCAACACTGCAGTGACTCTAGATCTTGGCACTGCTGAATCCTTCTAAAAGAGCGATATAATTCAGAATGACCCGGATTCAATCCGCCCGATGAACTCCAGACAACCCCGCATTTATTCATGAAGGCGGAGTACAAGGTTTGGTCAAATATACCCCTGATTCTTCTCCAAAGCGGAATATATCCTTCCTAACTGCCGCCGGAGGACTATTTAAATCCCAGCCATCGATCTTCAATGCAACATTAACCAGAAATGAGCTCTCAAAAACCCTACGTTCTCAGGCATCAATGAACCAGGTTTGACGCTCTCATCTACGGATCTACCCGCCGTGAGATTCACATAATAACCTGGGTCGTGCTGTGAATGGTTGCATATGTACATGTGGAGTACATAGTCCCGCGGTCGAACGCGGGAGTTCCGGAAATCTGGTTTCGAACTCATTGCCATAGAACAGGCGGGTCTGCTGACTTACATGTACCTTTTAAAGCCCTGGCCACTATTCACTGCTAACAATAGCTAAGAGCGATACAAGCGAATCCAGAGTCCAGACACTGTGGGTACAATATTCAGTTTGGTTCCGGTAGAGATTGTAGGCTCTGGGCAAATTCAAAATTCTGACTTGAGACTTCTGTGTGATGAGCAACATTACTAGAGTGAGGAAGTGATGTGACACGATAGCTGAAGATCATTCGGTTTACTTTCTTGGTCCTACAGGTTTGTTTACCTCAAGTGAGTAGTTGGACATGCAACGGAGACTGAGAATCCCAAGTGAGATTTTTGGATTTTCCCGCAGCCTACAGTCTCCAGTGTTCCAGTATAGGAGTCGAACCAGAACTAAAACCCAATCGTAGATACCACCAACGCACCTTCGACCCTGCAACATCCTCCAACAGACAGATACCAAGATTGTGGTTGCCTTACCACAAGCAGCAGTCATCTACTCTAAGTAACACAACCCCGGATGTGAACCCCCGCTATCATCTTAGCCACACAGACTGAATTAAACATTCACATTGAACCTCCGGACGACTATACCCCCTACGCTACTGTAAGTGTATATGTATAGATCTTCGCACTGTGGTTCGCCGGGACAATGAATATCCAGATAAACCTAACCCTAACTTGTCCAGTGACTTTTTGTTCCTGCTTCTCTACTCTACACACTACGAGTTATAGTTCGGTTTCTTCCGTAACCTTTGCCATCAAGGACCCACTACGCTTGATACTGACTGGGCTAATGGAACACAGCGGCATCAAGATTCGCCGGAGGTCGCATTGGATTTGATGGTTCAAAATAATCCTGAAAACAATGCGGGAGCCCTGTTCGTCTTTGCTAGTGCCTTTACCTCTCACCTCATTGGTTTGCGTTAACTCTAATCCAACCTCTTAGTATGAACCGTTGGTCGAATGCACCCCACACTCATAGCCGGTTCTGTAACCGATCATCATGTGAAGTGCGAATGGGCAGGATAAGCCAATGGACCTCAAAACAGAATTGAACAAAACCAAGTCATTGTATCTGGGTAAAGTTGACGACCGCAACCGCCGATCATGATGGGCGGAAGGTGGCGTTTATGGTACGGTATTGGCCTGGACGAATGGATGCATACCGGGAATGGTGGATTGCGGTAATGGCGACAAGGAGGCGGTACGGGGTGTCCGACGGTGCGTCATGGAATTGCAGGTGTATCCACGTAGCTAAGCATCGAGGGATTCGGAGGAAATCAAACCTGAATGATTTGGCATGACTTCAGCCAATACAGTGCCTGAGAAACTAAGCTAGCTTTTCGTTCTGGACCTGGGCAGAAACACGGAAAAATGCACTTGTGTGCCTGCTTCAGGTGTGACCGCTGATCCCGCTGAGAGTCAGCTTCCGACGGTTTCATAGCGCCAGCACCGCTGTGGTCGTCAACGTGAATTGGCGTCTCAAACCAGGCGGACGGTTTTGAACGACTACCCATAATAGATACTCTAGATAAGTTCACATTTAAGTACATTTTGTGCTACTCGAAGCGATGGATCTGGACTCGACTGGTGTATCAGCACAAGATCCGACCTCGCTCCTAGAGCATAGCGCTTTAACTCCGAATCAAAATTTGTTGGTTGTGATGGTGTTGACGCGTCTCTAGAGCTAGCGCTGCTGTTTTTGCGGGGTAAATAGGGATTCACTTTAGATATCGGCTATCTAAGCACTCTAACGTAGAGTACCACCGTTCACCCCTAGATTTCCGTACCCCAGATTACTTCAGAGGAACGCATGCGCAATGAAGACGGCGGTAGAAATGGACCCCACGCCTCAATCCATTTTTGACAGGTAATTGGCGAGGGAGGTGAACGGGTCCAGACATATATGGCTTCACGATAATGGACTCGACAGGAAGATTCCGAGGCATGGGTAGCCACATATGGCTAGGTAGCATCTAAGCCAGCAGCTTCGTACGATGTAACCTCATCCTATCAGAGATTTGCGGGTCTACGAACTAGCCACTGCAAACACCACCATGGCAGACGGCAACTGCCAGGGAACTCGAACAGTAATAATCTCTCTGAATAGACACTATTTTTATCTATTTGTGGTGGAATATTCATGAAATTACTTATATCTCTATATCCAACAGCAAAAACCCTCAGCGACCAACCTCGCCAATCGCGAGCGCGTGAAGTTGGGGGATATCTACGACCTTAGGTCAGAATATCACTCCCGTAGTATACCTTGATGTCCGACATCTGTCTACATCCAAGGTTACACAATCTCAACCGTCAAGCATTCTAGCTCCCCCTTCTTTGCTTTTTTTACCTGAAGCGACGACTACCACACCCGAAGGTTCCCGCTCATTCGTCTGCCTGCCAAGAAGACTTAAGCAGTTCGACCGTCGACCTCGGCCGTTGCGTTTCGCTGGGTACCGTTGGGTTGTACTGATGATCGTCATGCTGGGATTAGAGTTAGACAACTAGCGGGAGCCAGTTCAACCCAGACTGTGGGTACAATCATGGTTATGGTTACTACCCCGCGGGATTGCTGCTCCTTCTGGGCAGACTGGCCGCTGGCATTTAAGGTTATAAAGATCGCCGGTTTCCCCAGATCCCATAAATCAACACCTTTCTCCTCCAGTTCTCCTTCCTCTTCTTGATCGATCGATCGGGGGTTAAGGCAATTCGACTTCACAAAGACATCATGTCCGGATCCGTCGAAAAGGAAACTCTTGAACATGTCGACCATGCGGGCTCCTCCTCGTCTGATGTCCGCGAGGCGGGATTTGACGAGGTATACGAGAAGAAGCTGATGTATGCCCCTCCAAGAGCAATCAATGGAAAATATCTGATGCAGTGATACAGTCACAAGGTGGATTGGCGTCTACTCCCAATGCTGGGTGCACTATACTCTGTGGCACTGATAGACCGTACCAACGTATGATACACGACGATAAAGACGAAACACAAGGACGCTGTTTGCTAACGACGTGGCGATTCAGATGTCCAACGCCGCAGTTGCAGGAATGGACAAGGACCTCGAATTGGTAGGCACCAACCGATACAGCATTGCGTTGCTGATTTTCTTTATTCCTGTAAGTCCCCGTGGATTCACACTCTACATTCAAGGCATGTGGAGTATATGCTGACGAATACAGTACTTTATCTTTGAGTTGCCCAGTAATATTCTACTCCGCAAGGTCGGGGCTGCGGCACTACTATCAACTCTTGCGGTGTCTTGGGGCGCCGTAATGATTGGAATGGGATTTCTCGAGGACTGGAGACTCCTAGTTCTGTGCCGTGCAATTCTAGGATTCTTTGAGGCTGGTCAGTACACGTTATTGAACATGGTTGTGTTGCAGGATCTGACGTGATGTCCCAATAGGCTTCTTCCCCGGCGCTGTCTACATTGTCAGCTCCTGGTATGTGCGATATGAGGTGCAGAAACGGTAAGCAATAATTACAACCCCCTCTCGGCGGTTAAGTTGACAGTCGATTAGTTTGGCCGGTTTCTACTTGACTTCAGTCATGGTAGGCGGTTTCTCGGCAATTCTTGCATACGGTCTCATGCAGATGCATGGTATTGGCGGCCTCGCTGGATGGAGATGGATCTTCATCGTTGAGGGTATTATCACTGTTGTGATTGGCTTTATGGCCTACTTTGTGGTCATCGATTTCCCCGACAAGATCCTCACCAAGCGGAACGGCAATTTCCTGACCGCCAATGATATCGAATTGTTGAAGGCCCGTATTGACCGCGACCGTGACGACTCTGTTGCCGACGAAATGACCTGGGCAAAGCTTGGCTTCCACCTCTGCAACTGGAAGCTCTGGGTCTTGTAAGTTCTTCTTCTCTCATGTTGAGAGTAAAATCATACTGACTGGATCATCCGTACAGTGCTCTGATGTTCATGTGCTCCACAACGCCCGTCTACGCTTTCGGATACTTCCTTCCCCAGATTCTCCGCGGTATGGGTTTTTCCGCGGCGATGTCGCAGCTTCTCTCCGCACCTCCCTACGTTTTCGCCTGTTGCGCCGCCTTCGGAATGGCAGCTTTGGCAGATAAAATGCATAAGCGTGGTCCCATCATCGTCATTCAGAACCTCTTGGTCATCTTTGGGCTTTTGCTCACTGCATACGCCAAAGGAACTGGACCACGATACTTCGGTATCTTCATTGGTTTGACGGGTGGACAAGGCAACATCCCCGCTGTCCTGTCTTACCAAAGTAACAACATCCGCATGAGCTCAAAGCGCAGTGTAGGATCTGCCCTGCAGGTCGGTTTCGGAGCAATTGGCGGTATCTATGCGTCTACCGTTTTCAGAGACAAGGACAAGCCAGGGTACAAGCCTGGTATGTGGGCAACAATCGCAACTCAAATTTTTACGATGGCCTCGGTCGTAGTGATGACGTGGTACTTCAAATCCGAGAACAAGAAGCAGAAGCAGGGCAAGGTTCTCGAGGATCATCCAGACTTTACTTACACTCTGTAAGCAGACTTTTTGTTGCGGTCAAATTTTGATTGGTTGGTTACCTATAAATGGGTAGAAGTGTATTTTGGGATGAATTTCTTTACTATCTTTACGCATTCACGTTTGTTATATAGTTACATACTACTTTTACTACTAAGTACCTATTTCACTCGATTTCGAGTCGGATTTTGGATTTATCTAAATGATTCATTGGCAGCATTATACATATTAACACCCCGTGACATATCTAAGTCCTGCCGGATATCGTCATCCATGCATGACCATGGTCCAAATGAAAGCAATTATGGCCTGTGGGAGTTCCTGGTTTGTGTGGTACATAAGGTGGACGTTCCGCAAAATTTCTTTCTGGCTGATAGAAATTAAAGCGTCCATCTAGACCATCCGGCAGTTCGCTGCACTATCAAGTCATCCCGACGATATGACCACCATTCTGGGGCACTTCGGCGCAGCATTACCGTATTTGACCATGAGCTCCGCTACAGCTAGATCCATCCGAGGAGCGGTCCCGGTTGGGGATCCAGGATCCAAGACCTCATTGGGAGAAAGGAAAAATCATCTGCCAGACGCCCATCGGGGATCAGGATAAGGTTGCACGTTGATCGACAATGTAGGGCTGTGCCCGGGCCATCAATATAGCGATATTTGCATGCGTTTCGTATCCATGTCTTACTCCTCTGTATGAGACATTATCACATGCTATGTGATGCCTTCTGGAGGCGTTCTAAATTTCTACACATTCACAGCTCCCAAAGGAAAATTCCACACGGAACATTAAGAGCGGTGGCACGGATCGTCAGCGCACTCTGCGCCTCAGCGAGTTGGGACTTGTTGCCACTAGTGGCGTGCCCGCTGGTCCCCCGCTTATGGCCGCCTCTCCTGTAGAATTTACGCCACTCCGAGCGGCCGTCGGATGGCGTCGCGACGGGACTTTTTGCCACTCCACAGCCACTCCGGCTCCGGGGCTATTGCGGATAAGACAACTACTTACCCAACCATATTTCATTCCTGTCTACAAGATCTTCAAAGCAAACACAAACCCGTAGAACCTGAACGCGTTGGACGGCTAAAAAATACAATACGAAGCTACACCTAGCTGTATCAATTATGGGTGGCATAGTTCTGGGTATACCTGCGGGTAGTCTGTCCAATTAGCATGGAAGCGCGAGGTGAGAACATGCACTGCCTGACAGTAAGCCGAGCTGATGTATAAATAAAGAAGGGCAAATAGTGATAACCCAGGCTAGTAGTACTGCGGGGATAATTGCGCTGATCATCGCATATCACTCGTGCCCATTTTTCCAGCGTGGAAGTCCTGATATCTAGTGAGTCTGCTATCCTGCCCATAGTACTCACCCACCCATGATCTAAACTCCTCCTCTTCTACAGATTATGCAGTTTAACCTTAAATTTCCTATATTGCCACCAGATGTTGCACGGCCAGAGTCGGCGGCGGGCGTCAGTTCGGATAGGGGAATTTATCCAGCCCTATCAGAGTAGCTAAACCTCAATCCTATCAACAAGATTTTTGAGACCGTGGGTCCTGGGAAAATCCAAGTGAGAATTCACAACTTTTACCGCACAACTGTTAGTACTAGATTCAAGTTGACTGCACTATTATAATTAATTGCCTACATAGGCGAGAATTTTCGAACGTGAATCTTGGATTTTCCCAGGGCCCACAGTCTCTACTCAATGTATACACAAGTACCTGGGCGCGTGGAACGGCCAAACAGCTTAAGTGTTAGTTTCATCATTACACATCACTCGCCCATCCTGTCCAGCGTGGAGGTCGTTCCTGAGCTCGGCGATACGGCGATACCTGGTGAATCTACCACTCGGATCCCACCGCCTCCTCCGCAGGCTATGCAGTTCAGCCTTAATCCCCCACGTTGCCATTTGACGTTGCACGGCCGTCAGTTCAGATATGGGAATTTATCCCCACCTGATCGGCGTAGTGGTGCCTTCAGTGATGTGCAAGGTTTCGAAAGTCCTCTATTCACCACCTATACGTATCCTACATCCATACATTACAACAATCTGCACCCCTCATTCCTCCCTACCTCATCAAAACGCCTCCTCCACGACCGTCCCCTTCCTCTCAGCCGGCGCATACTCCACCCACCGTGCCCTCCGTCTAACCACAAACCGTCCAGGATTCATAACATGGCAGCCTTCATACGTGACCGTAAACGGCTGGGCAAAGGGTTCGATAAGTAGCAGCTGCACACCATTACCGTTAGTTCAATCCTTATTTCGTTTTTTTGGGCCGGGGGTTCACATACCGCACCAGGAAGTGGGTACAATCCCAAAGTGTACGCAAAATCCCACAACACAGGTCTTTTATTCCCTGGGAATGGGGATAGATATCCCTGATCCAGCAGGGTCTTGACGAGTTTCCGCGCAAGCCTCGTATCATCGTCGACTTCCGGGGTTTCCTTTTCCTTCTCCACTTCTGTTCCTGGATCTACATCCATCATATCCTCGTCATCACGGGGTTTCAAGAAGCGGATTACAGAGCGTTGTATCCTCCCCACAATGTCATCACGACAAACCACAACTTCTGAGGTGAAGTATCCCAGCCTACACGGGCTACTGACGCATTTAACATGTTTTGCGACACGCTTGACACGGTTCAGGAATACTTCTGGCACGCCACGACGTGGCCAACATGTTGCGCTTCCGCCAGAAAAGGTGGATGCCCATGGGTCATTATCGCCGGGGACGAAGAGGAGGGTGGTGTCCTGGCATATACTCGGGAATTCGGAGAGCAGTGAGGCAAGGGCGTCGAAGTTCTCCTTGTATGCGCGGATTGCGTTGTCGTCGCCGGGCGCCACAGGGATGGACGAGAAGCTGCCTGAGAGGATGAAGAGCATGGGAGGGTTGTCGGAGTAGTGTTCAAACAGGTGGCGGAGCGCTTCCAGCGTCCGTGGGGTGTCGAGTGTGATTTCGCCCACCGCCACCCACCGGATGTGGGTGAGTGCTGTCTCAACCTTGCGCATCATTCGCCCTTGCTGCCCGCCAGCACTTGGTGTGGACATGTCAAGGCTCACCCCGTTGCCTAGGAAGTCAACATGTCCGTATACCTCTGCGGATACTTCTCGGCGTTCTGGCGGGGGAGAAAGTGCGGTGTAGACGGTGAAGCGACCGTCTTCTTCGTATACGCCGTCAAGAATTGTAAACATTCCGGGACAAAACCAATTCGCATTTGCATCCGGGAGTGGTTGGGTGAGAGTAGTGTCGAGGGTGATTTCGCCGGTGGGGTCGTAGAGAGAGAGGGTTCCAGAGGGGGAGTGTTGCAGCATTCCAAAGAGTAGGAAGTTCTGGCCTGCACGCCCCAGTAGGGCAGAGATGGGCGTGAGTTTGTGGTATGATTTCGGCTTGGAGTTTGAGGATTTGGAGTAAGTTGGTGCGAGGAAGGTGTCGTTACGGAGGAGGCGGGAGTGGATGAGGTTGTAGCGCGTTCGGAAGAGTGTAGTCTTAGCAGTCGGGGGAGGGAAAAGCGAAGGTTTTGGTCCTCTACATCTATCAGTGACTGCGCTTTGAGGGAGGAAGGAGTGCCACATACCGTTCAAACAACTTCTTGGAGGAATTATAAACCATCTTTGGCTGCTCAAACGCATCAACAATCTTAAAGTACTCCATGGGGTCCACCTTTTCTTCAATCTCATCCCTCTCTGCCTCCGGCATGTCCACGTCCTCCCTTCCCCCCATAAGCATGCTACTGGGTATGTCTCCAGCCATATCCAGCCCCAGACTCGAATTTGAGCGACTGAGCGGGGAGCGATCGGTAGTACCCCCGGCGGGAACATCCATTCCCTTCAGAACGCCCTTGAGCACGTCCCCGCCATCCACTAAGATCTTCCCCGCCGCCTCAGAGCGCTTCCACCGCCGCGCAACCTCGTCAAGTAGCTTCTCTCCCGCGCCGGAGTCCCGCCATTCTGCGCCGCAGCGTCGACCCACGAATTGACATAGCAGCGTTAAGGCGTCAGATTTGAGGGTAAGATTGTGCTTCTTCGTGAAGACGCGGAATGCGATGGGACGGAGGATAGAGGGTGGGATTTCGACAGCGAGAACGCATGGCGGGGGAGCTGGCGAAGCGCGGATAGGAGTAGAGGAACGGGGGAGGGGCTCAAATGGGTCGCTGGTGAGCAGACTCGACGACGATGGCGGATTTGGCGCGCGGCGGAGGAAGGTGGTGAGAGAGGTCTTGTTTTTGGATTGAGGTTGTGGTGGTGGTGGCATTGTTTGTGATGGTTGGTGATTGAGATGGCCGAGACGCGCCCCACGCGTAAATCGAAGAGCGACGTGACCGGCTTGGCGTTTCCCTTTCACCCATCGCTCTCGTTTCAGCCTTCCTTTCTTTCGCTCTTCCCTCCACCCTCCTTCTCTCATACCAAACACCTCTCTCTTCTGCACACTCGCTCACCCCCATACGAATACACACACACACATAAACGACACAATGGCGACCACAAACTCCGAAAAGCTCTCCGCCCTCACCTCCCTCAAGACTCGCGCCCTGAAAGCTTACGCGACCAAGGACTTCCCTCTCAGCGCTGACCTGTACGCCCAGGCCTGCGAGCTCCAAAAGGAGATCAATGGCGAAAGCAATCCCAACAATGCGCATCTCCTCTACCTCTATGGCCGCTCTCTCTACCGAGTCGCCATCGACAAGAGTGACGTTCTCGGCGTCCCTACTGACGACAAAAAAGATAAACCAGCGAACGGAAAGGGCAAAGACAAAGATCGAGCCTCTATCTCCGAGGAACCCGAAGACAAGGCTGACAAACTCGCCGAGGCCAAAAAGGCCGCGGGACTGTTCCAATTCCATGGCGATGAGAACTTTGATGATGGCGACGACGAAGAGGCTGAGGGTGCTGAGGAAGAGGGTGACGAGGAGGATGACGAGATGAATGCCGCCTGGGAAGTCCTCGATCTTGCACGCGTCTTTTTCGAGAAACAACTCGCCGCCTCTGCCGAAGACAAAGAGACTACCGCCGAGACCACCGCCGAAACCGCCACCGAAGACAAAGAGACCGCCGCCGAAAACAAAGAAGAAGAGAAGTTCACGATCCCTAAGCTGAACCCTCAGCAAATCAAAGACACCAAAACCATGCTCGCGGACGTCTACGACCTTCTCGGCGAAGTCTCACTCGAATCCGAAAACTTCCCACAAGCAACCAAAGACTTTGATTCCGCGCTCACTCTCAAGACCGAGCTCTACCCCGTCGAGTCTACCCTTATCTCCGAAGCCGAATTCAAGATGGCTCTCGCGCTCGAATTTTCCGTGACTGGCGACATGTCGTCCGAAGACGCCGCCAAGCTGCGCGAAGCCGCTGCCGGCCACGTCGAGAAATCGATTGAGTCCTGCCGTGCTAGGATCGCAGCCGAGCAAGCCAAGATCGACGAAGCTGCGGCTAAGGATGGCGAAGACGTAAAGGGCAAGGGTAAGGCTACGGAGTCAAAGGAGAGCAAACAGATCGAAGAAGTCAAGGAGATGATTGCGGAGCTAGAACAGAGAGCGCATGATCTCAGAAACCCTCCGGCGCCTGAGGAGATCGAAGGCAACGAGCAGCTGAACGGACTACTGGGTCAACTTCTTGGGGGTGGATCGGACCCGCTGTTGTCGAAAGAGGCGCTGGAGGAGGCCATGAAGTCGGCAAAGGATCTGAGCGGGCTCGTTAGGAAGAAGGCCAAGTCTGGCGACGAAGCAAGCGCAGCCAGCAGCAGTGCAAAGCGGAAGCTGGAAGTGGAGGAGGAGGAGGAAGTGGAGGAGGAGGGAAGGGATAAAAAGGCAAAGGTTGAGGAAGTCAATGACAGCGATGCTTAAAAAAAAAGTGATGATTACCGTTGATATGCCATGCTTTTGCGGTTGTACTGTTAGTTTTTCTGCTATTATTTCTTCCCCCTGGAGGGATTTTTCCATGTTTCCTCTTCTACTCTGTTTTACTGATAACTCTTACAATCCCATCTGCATCTCAATGCCTATGACGTTTGTGTTATTGTTACACCACCGCTACAACCAGCTCCAACCAATCAACCCGCCTTTCCACCCTCCAGCTCACACGAGCGTAAACCAGACAGCTCCCATCCTTCTCAATTAACCCTCACCGACAGTTCAACACCGTCGTCTCGAAATCCACCATGACCTCTCTCCTCTCCCTCCTCAAATTCCCACGCTACCTCACGCCCTCACCTCCATGCACCGTAGTATCATCTCCACAAACAATCCTAACATGCACGCGCTGCCACACACACCTCTGTAACTCGTCATGCATAATCAGCAAGACATTTACAGGCCGGCACGGGCGGGCATACCTACTCACGTCGTCGTCGTTCACGTCCGAAAGCGTAACGCTCTCTGAGCCGCGGCAGCGTCAGCTGGTGACGGGATTGCACACTGTGTCGGATTTCCGGTGTAGGGTTTGCGACGAGGAGTTGGGATGGCGGTATGATGCCGCGGAGGAAAAAAGTCAGCGGTATAAGGTCGGGAAATGGATTTTGGAGCGGGAGAGGGTGAGAAGGGTGGCGGGGTGTGAGGGGGTTGTGGAGAATGAGGTGGAGAGGTTGTTGGGGGAGGTGGCGGCGGAGGATGGGTGGGAGGGGGAGTTTAAGGGCGTGTGAATGAGATGGGGAATTGGTGGTTGGGAGTTTGGAGTCTTTACTTGGAGAGTTGTTTGGGATTTTGTAAGCATTGGTTTTGGCTGTTTGGCATATGTGAACTTGGTTTGTTGTGGGGCCTTGTTTTGTTTACTTGGTATTTCCCGGGTTTGATGCTTGAATGATGTTATATGGATTCAGTCTCGTCAAGTTCGCGAATGCACAGGCGACAAGTAACAATACCTATCGTTGATGTTCGAATTCGTGATCGTGGCTGGTCAATTAGCTCTAACCACTCACTGACCCATCGTATACTAGGGACGGAGTAGTCTCGGAGTGCGGTACACGAACAACGGAGGACCAAAAGCATCGCAAAAATAAATAAATAAACATGTTAACAGCCTTTAACACCCCAAGCATTGCTTGCCTTACTCAATTTCCTACAAAAATTCAACACATTAATACCCAAGCCCAAGCATCTCCCAGTCCTCCATCTCATGCTCATCCAGTCTGTCGAAAGTCTTGATCATGCCTCCACACATGATCTTCTCCAGTATCCTTGGATCTTCTGGTTTATCTGGATCGTAGCACGTAGCATCCACCATATCCCTATCTCCTGTCAGTATTTCACCCGTCACACAAGCGCAAGGATTCAACTCACCTCACGCCATAAAGCTTCCACATCTTCTCATCCAGATTCCAAAACCTCCTAACATTGCCCTCCTTGCAGCCAACCAGCACGAACTGCAGGCCCAACTGACTCTTCGGCGCATACATAGCATCAAGCTCCTTCGCCCACTGCATAACCGTTTCCTCAAACTCATCATGCTGCAGAAAATCCCCGCTCGTGACGACGATAAGGTTCAATGGCTTTGTGAAATGATCGTCTTTATACCGGTTCACGTAGTCACTCAGTATCTCATCGAGCTTTCGTTTCAGCGTGCATTGCAGCTCGTCAGAAGGTCCCACGCAGTCGAGAGCAGAGAGAACATCCGCAGTCGTGCCGAGACAGGAGAAGTATTGTCGACTATTGATGAAGGCAAGGTCGACGCCGTCTTGATCCCAAATCGTTGCAATCGCGGCGAGATTGGCGACACTCTTACGGATCTTGGACCAGGGTGCTTCCGAGTTGTCAACGTAGTCGTCAATCAAGAACATCTAGTCCGGGGTTAGCGTATGTGATGACGTTGTTTTGGGGGGTGAATGCACACAGTATCTAGACGCTTTAGGTGTACGAAGGCAGAAACATCACGCTTGCGTTTCATAGGGCGCACATTCATGTTTGACGACGTTGACATGGTGGACAAGTTTGAGATCTCATTTGAAAGCGCTATCGGTGTCGCCGGGACGGACTCAATCTCGCTTCGTCGGCGTTTCTTTGCCTGCGACAATTGGCTGAGTGGAGCCATCAAGCTTGTAGATCTCGAATACGACCACGGTAGTGGCGTGCGGCCTGGGTCTCGTTTGTTCGCAGTGTAATATTCCGGCATGTCGATGTGTAATTGTAACCCCAGACGATCCGCTTCCTTCTTCAGGATGGTGTAAAATTCACAATCAATCTTTTCGGCGGTGGGACGACCCTTCGCCCCGCGTGGGTTCTCTTTCAACATCGATTCCACCACTGTTAATGTTGCGCAGATGAGCGGGTCAGGGGTGCCCGCCGGGTTCTTCGATATCCTCCTTATCTCATCGAACCAAGCGCGCACCTCCGGCTTCAGCTTTGCAGTCACCTTCTTTCCATCGCGTCCGGAGCTGTATTTGCTGAAGAACCAGTCGTCTGTGTAGTTTTCCATGTTCTTGGTTCGCCGTTTCTCGGTGAACTGCTCGATACCTTCCTTCCCATAGACACACCATGTGATTCCCTCGGCCAGGATACACCCCATCGACCATATATCAGCCCCTCTCCCCACCTTCTTCCCGTCCTCATCGCATTCCGGTGCCTTGTACGCCGATGTCCCACGGCCCCAATCCACTCCCGAGTAGTCGCGGTCCCCAGAATTGACCTCGCGATATCGCATCAGTCCCAGGTCGGAAATCATGAACCGCTGCGACCTACCAAAGACCAGAATATTCGCCGGTTTGAGATCCCTGTGGCTTCCGACCCACCGGCTATTGGAGTCGATTTTTCCTTGGTGGATAGTTCCCAGTGCAGGGATGAGTCTTGAGATCTTTTCTATGAAGCGCAGGCGAGGCTCCGGCGCTTGATACCACGGCGGTGGATGGGTTTCCTTTTCGTAGAATTCTTTGAGGTTGTAGCTGGCAAGCGGGAAGATGAGGTTGCATAGCGAGCCGTACATGTGAGAGTGGAGAAGTGGGAGGATGTTTTCATGCTGCTGTTTTCGGACCAGTGCGTTCGCTGACACTTCGTTTTGCCATTCCTGAATCTTGCGTTGCGAAATTCTGACATCCTCGGAGTTCTTGAGCTGCTTGAGGGCATACCAGTGTGGCTGCAGTCGCAGTCAGCCGGGAGTGTGAGAAGCAGGGGTATACACGTTGGGAATACCTCCTGATCCCCCTCCTCATAGTGGTAATTCAGAAAATCATATCGCGGATGTATCTTAATTCTAAACACTGTTGAGAATCCACCCTTATTCCTCCACTCCTTCTCAATAATCGGAAGCACGAGATCCTCCGACCATTGCACAGGCTCCGTTTCGTCGCTAAACAAGCACGCCAGGAATTTATACTGCAATTCATCGAACTTTGGCCACCAGAGGTTATCATCGAGCCTACTCAGCGTCTCCTTATCCAGCGGCAGGTGCTGGTCGCTCAATCCCTCGTTCCAGAACTTGACAAAGCACGACTCCCAAGTCATCCACACCAAGATTGCAATCGTCTTCCGGTATTCATGGTATAGCAAGGGGAGGTTGTTCCGGCCTTCCTCGCCGAGCAAGTCTTCCGCGATGATCTCGAGGAGCTCGAACGTAAACACTTCATCGAATTTGTCATCGGGAACGAACTTCTTCGTCCCAAGCACACTATCGGTCTCGGATTGGTGGAGCGCACGGATCAGGGTCGTGTAAGCTGCTCTCGCGTCACTCATCGCGGTGTTGTTGTTGTGATTGTTGCTGGTGGAGACCTCAAAGGCCCGTGGTGGTGGAGATAGAGGGGCATTGATTGTGAAGGGAGGAAAACAAGTGTGAGATTCGTATAGGGCAGTTCCGAGCGGGGGTGATCCTGCTTGCGTAAGTCTAGCGCCGGCCTTTGATATCGCCAGGATCCATGTCGTATCGTCAGACAAAGAGATTGAGCTGAAACTGCGGTTTTGGAATCAATTGGAGGCATGAAATGAGGATATTTGATTATTGCACTTTCTTTTGTGAGAGCAACCGATGGTATAATAGTGTGTATGGATGATAGACGGGGCTGAGGACGCCTTCTTGCAGCTTGTCATACGTTACCTAGAATCTATTGTTGAATCCAACAGCATTTCATTGATCAACGAAGCAGTCTGCAGCCGTGAAAATAGAACTTTTGTTTTCAATTCAGACTCCAACTCCAACTCCAAACTCAGCAATAATTACACTTATGTTATGATAATATATAATACAGCGTCATCGCGTCATAGTAGACCGTGGCGACAACGTCGGAATAAAATGAGTTGGTGATATCGGCGACAAAGTCGGTGACATCGGCGGTCCAGAGAACCCAGATCTGCCAGACAGCTCGGTCATAGCGCGCGAAATACCCTTCTCCGGCTCCAATGGCATCGAATTCGCTCGCGAGAGGGCAAACTTCACAGCCACCGCTTTATCCACCCTCCTCACCCACAGATACCAGCAACCATACGTTATAAACATCAACATGGCTGTGAACGAGATGTAGAAGATCATAGTCTCCCTTGACAGTGCCAATCGCTTGAAATCAATCGATTTGGTGTTCGATCGTTTTTCATCAAACGTTATAATGCCCGCAGCCATAAAAGTCTGATGAGAATCCGTAACAGAGGTCAGCATCATACGATAAGTGAGCATCAAGATTGCGCTTTGACTTACTGCCACAAATGATGCTGGAACGTAGAGAGTAGCCAGCAGCGTCAGAACCTTGACTCCGATCGCGTCTCGCGTCGACATTTCTTGGATCATTGTCATCATCGTTCTCTCGTTTGTCTGCAAGTAGCTGATATCCACGGCCCGCTGTCCGGTGAATGAAACAGTGAGAGCATTTCTGAAATCCAGGACATTGAAGAGCTGTATCGGCAAGGTTAGCTGGAATTCTTATATTCTGGAATTCCACTGGTGGAGCTTACCAGTTGCGCCCGTCCGTGGACATTTTTGAGTAAAGTATCAAAGTTTCTCTTGTGCCTGGCAACAATCGCCAATTGCTGTTCTGCTTCAATGTCGACTTCACTCCACGAAGCTAGGGAGCTCTCCTCTCCCGCAAGATCTCGCAGTTTGTCATTGAGGGCCCTTAGACTTCTAATTGAGTCCTCATTGATTTCCAGCGCCGTCTTAACTCGTCGGAGAAGTTCCTCAAACCGCTGCAAATCCTGGACATCTTCGAAGTCTACCTCGAATTGCTCACTTGGATCTCTTATCCCTTCATAGCGGCCTTGAGCGTTGTATTTTTCATTGCTTCGCTGCACGGAGAAGTTCACTGCCGCTTTGGTCTGAAAAGCTGGTCAGCACAGGTTAATCTCCAATCCATACTGAATTTTCCCATACCGTATGGTAGAAGATTTTTTCCAGGTGATTGTAATAATCTCTCCACCCTTCACTGACCGCCGACAAAAAGAGAAGATGCATCTTCAGGGGGTTTTGGATCGGAGATTCCATCACGTCATCCTCCTGTTGATTCGAGACTGCTGCCATCAACCGCGACTGAACCGATTCTGCTGGCTGAACAAGGATCCATGTAGAGTTGCGTTCGCTATATCGAAACTTTTGGTACACCGATGTCTGACGTATCGACCAGGCATACGGATCCAGCGGTTCTTTCCGGCCATTGTTAACGCCGAATTTGAGCGTATAGCAAAGCTCATACTCAGCGATTTTTGAGGCTGAAAATCCAAGTTTGTATCTCCCGCCGCCAAACGAGGCATCCTGTTCCCGCTTCTCCCGTCGGCCATATGCATGAAGATGGTCCAAAAACGAAGGCATAACTTTGTGAGTATCTATCATCTTCCTTGCCAAGCCTTCTGAGATATGTAGTGTGCACCGCGAAACCACGTGTGGTTTAGAAGGCTTCAGGACGTAGAATCGGTTGCCGTTTGTTTGTTGGTGTAGACATTCCTCAAATGCATTGCTGTTCGTATAGGTGTCTTTTTTCACTGTGTAACCAGTTAGCACAGGCACACCTCGGCATACCACAACTGACACCACTTGCCTTTGGTTTCACCCTTCAAGACGTCAAGAACATCGATTGATAAATCGTTGCTGGATGAGAATAGCCTTTGGCCATCGCTCGCCAATCGGGTGTGCCGCAAATTCGCATCATCGACAAGAGGATCGTGGTGTGAGAGTCCGGCTGGGGTAGATGCAGACATGACGATGGACTGATTGGAATTCGGGAATGCGGCTTCTGGTATTTCTGAATGATAGACCGATTGACGATAACTAACTGCGTGGGGAGAATACCCTTATATCTATGGTATCGGAGCAGGCGTGCGCGCAAGACGTGTTCGCACCTGCGGGTCATGCATGCACTTCTCATCTCATTCCAGCGGCCGCCGGCGGTACACCACGGAAGCAAGCACCACTCACAGCCTCAGATCCAGCCATAACTAATTGGTAAACGGCTGGAAAAATCAATCGGCATTTGCAAATCACAAAACGACAGACATACAAAACGTAGAACTCCGCCTCCTTCCCTTCGCCACTCACACCCCAATGAAAATTGCTCACTCAAGCCTTGCGCCCCATGACCTCAACCCCGCACACATCCACGAGGCTTAGACACCCCCAGCTATTCTCAACAACCCAACCCCCCCAACCTAGCCCTGTGCAGTCGCGATATCATCCTGTGCATCACTCAGCTTTCACCTCTCTATTCGCATATCAATGTGCCTACGTCTGAAATATAGTCGGGTACCTCGACCAACCACTGTCCACCCCTTTGCTACACTCTGTCAGCGATAGTTCGCCCCTCAGCAACAAAGCCATACTTGGAAAGAGTAATTGCTTCCGAACTTTCTCTGTAGTAAGGCGACAAGTGCGGATCTACTGATGTAGTCGGCGTCGATTTCCTGAAGGACCATGTTTATTGATTCGTAGGTAGATTTTTGTCTTGGGATGGAATTTTGTTCGCGAGCTTTTTCGGCTGCTGCTCTTGCATTGCTTGTTTAAATGAGACCGTGGAGCGGCTCTGAAAGGAGGGGGCGCTGTTGCCTGCTCCGGCGTGTCATGCATATGCGTGTGACATTGGCGAGTCTGTATGGAGAAGGTGTGCGTTAGTTAGGGCTGGGAATCTGATAAGATGTTTTGGCCTGAGTGATACAACGAAGCGTGACAAACGGATTTCGCTGATATTCAGTGGCAGTGACTCGTACCGATCATCGTGTCCCACATATAATCAGAAACCCCTACAAAGACCATAGTTTTGTTACACGATGTGAGCTAGAGTACTAGTATGCTTTCTGTTCATGCATGGGCTGGCTCTTAACTGCGCATACTAGCGCTCACCACAAACTAAAGTCTACAACCGGCAACTAATGAGTTTACAGCTGTATACTGAGTACCATGCATTCGTGCGCACATATATGAGGCTTCTTCCAAATGTCTGAACTCCAAATCATCTGCTCGAAGGACTTTTGGACAGGTGGAGGTGCTTCAGTGCAACTTAGGGCTTTAGGGTTTTAGGGTTTCGTATGATCTCTTCTTGTTCTCGTGCCCAGACTAACGCTGTAAGAGTGAACTCTGCGCTCGTCAACCATCCGTCAGGTGACTTCGCAAGCACAGTTTCTCCCACGAGCTTGAGGAGAAAAGTCTAGGCACGAGAGCAAGTTGAACTTGCGAGCGAGCGAGGTAAAGTTTGTTTCATCAGAATATCCACTTCTCGTTCTCTCTCGTTTAGAGGTCCAACTGTTAACACAATGATCATGGTCCATATCAGGCTGATATGTGCTTTGACACTCGCGGCAGGAAACATTATGTTCCATCAAGACGTACATGCCACGTATCTAGGTAGAAGTTCATATCGGCGGTGGATCGGACGGAGATCCCGTCGGCAACTCCTTATTACCTGGCTAAGCCCCATGGCAGATTAATTGTTAGAACGATAAATTACAGCAGACTCAGTATGTCCCGAAGGCAGTTTTTTCCCCTCCCAATTTGACATGTGAAAACGAGTATTCCGGATCCCCAAGTTACTTCATGGTGTTGTAATCCAATTTCTTCTAAATTCGTTACAATACGATATTAGAAATCGGGAATGTTTATTTCGGTGTTCACCATAAAAGAGTGGGGTTATGGCTGGACGGGAATGGGTTCCGCCATATCTACATGCAGCCTTAGAGGAACCCCACAGCAAGCCTTGTCTGAGTGATGGCACGGAATGTCACTCGTAAAGCCGGGGTGCCGTGTGGGTGCACCATTTATGGCTCAATTGTACACCGTTGGTGAAAAAACTTGAGTAAGAAATGCCTCCTTGTCCTAGCCGAACCAAACCAGCCCGTCATGGGCACGAGGCCAGAGCCCGACTTCTCCGAGTGCTGAGATATGACACACCTCCGCCCTTGTAGTCCCGAACATCTTAGATCTATTTCCTTTAATCTTTCAGAAGGTAGTTGTTCCTTCTCATCTGGAGGCTTGCTTCGCTTCAGAACACCCATGATTGGGTACATATCGACTGTGCGTACGCGGGATAAGATTTGACCGAAGATGATACCAGCAACATATCAGAACTTCGATACCCCATTGCTATGATCAGTGCTGAGGTGAGTCGAATGCGATCGGAAGTTTGTTTTCGAGTCATTAATCGGACGCGTCGATGCTCCAACTAAGGAAATTCAAATGCCGTGATCGCAAGGCTGTGCAAACATGTAGTTACTCATCAGCTGTGAGATGTGGAGCAACGAAGGCGGAATATGACTGCATACATACGATACGATATCTTAAAGCCTTCTAAGTTGTTTGTGCGGTGAAGTAGCCTTTCTAGTGCTGTTGTTTCCGAGGTGCTACAGCTGGAGGTTGTAGTCCGGCAGCTTCCTGATGTTGAGAATCGAGTGATAAGTTGTGGAAAATGTCTGATTTCAGGGAAATGTTGAAATTATTTGTCCACTTTGGCCTTCCATAGTATGTATACTCTAGAGACGAAGGAGGGTAGTCTGTCAGATTACACTGAGAGATGCATGCATTGATGAAGTCTTGATACGAGGATATACGATTGATTAGATGTGATTGTCTTAGATTAGATAGTCAGAGACTTAGGCTTCTGGGTCGTCTGATATCGGCTTATGCACACGCTTACATCACGGACTGCGCGAGACGGTGAATGCTCTCCTCAAGCAGGCCTTCTACCACATGTTCAAAGTTCCATCCCTTGCTCCATCATTACATTCCGCGCCAGCACATGTGAAGTAGTGATGTATCAAGGACGTCTAAATGTGTAATTTGCTGAGAACTTACGTATGTACATCTACCTACATTTCACGACCGGCCCCATTCCTCTGATGAACCCCACTTTCTTTTCGACCTCTCCCCTCGACAGTGTCAGTGCCTCCTCCGGAATAGGAATCACATATCCACCTCCAGCCTTCCAACCCAGGAAAAACTCTACGCCACAGGTATCCTTTCCTCTGCGCTTTGTCCTGATCCGGTGCTGGGTCTAGGCTGCCTATAGATTCATAGAATCCATATAGAGTAGTCATAGACTGACATCCTTTAGGTTTCTTAATAGTTGTAGCTGGCTTGATGGCGTTGTCCGTTGAATTACCCGTCTTATCCCTTTGGATTTTCCCCGCGACTGTACATGGCAATAGGACCACGTACGCCGTATATGTGTATGGTGGTTAACACAATTCACTTCTGTCCCAACCAAAGCGTTTAGAGGGTTCGGATAGTTTGAAGAGCCATGATCCTGCAAGATAATCAAATATCCAAAGGCTGATCGCTTGGCTTGGCTGGTGCTATAAACACCAGCAGCAGGTGCTGTAAACACTTGGGGGTTCGAAACCTTCTGGCGCTCGAAACGTCAGGACACGGGTTCAATACCCGCTCGGCTTTTTTCTACGAGATTCTGGCTTAGGTCCTGTACAAGTAGGTGGGGATCATTGCATATACAAGAACTGGGCAGTTGGTTTAGCTGGTGCTACAAACGCCAGGTCCTATAAACACCGAGGGGTTCGAAACCTCATCGCGCTACAAACGTCAGGACAAAGGTTCAAAACCTGTGCATGTGGGACTCACTTTTTAGTCCTATTTTTGAGTTTTGAGATCCTGGATTCACTAATCGCCCACTCGCCCAACTGCCCACCCGCAGCCCACGCAAGTAATAATAGCCAAGCAGGTGAATTCCTCCTAAGTAGTTTAGGGGCGTATTTATGGGATATATCAATCAGCAGGTGTCGATATTCCCTAGAATTTTGTACGTAGCCTATACCAGTTACTTCTGCGGCCCCATAAAGGCGAATAGTACTGCATCACATCCGCACAATGACACTAGTTTTTCCAGAACAAGTTGTATCGTTGCCCCTCAATACCACACCATATATATTCACAAAATACCACAGCGTTGCAAACTACTATATTGAAGTACCACTAGCGGCAGAAAGAGAACCCCGATAAAATGAATTCGATCCTAGAGCCACAGCCGCCTCTTAGCCCTACAGTGATCCGCCGTACCAAACGAGGAAGTGGTAAAGGGCATCCATGCGGAGGCCAACACCGGTTTTACTGTTTGCGGAGGGCGGTGTGGTTCGTGCGAGGATGTTGGTTGTGAGATGTTATTTCGTTCGGATGAGAGAGTAAAAGAAACGTTGGTTGTTACTCAGAGGTCGCTCGGGGCGTGGTAAAGATAAAGAATGGAGGTTGAGGGGCCGTGGCAGAATAATAGAATCTACAGTTGCTTTGGTTGGGGCATAGGTCTGGGTGGTCCTAAGCCCTATTGCAATTTCAATCTCACTCTGCTTTCGTTCCTACTGGCAAGCGAGATCGACCTGACTCCCGTTAACAAAAGAGCAGTGCATAGAGAATAAATCCGAGGTTTCTCTCTTCTCAGTAGCAACACCGCCAACGTACGCGATACCAGCTTTAGTTTACAGTCTTTCGGTTCACTCCGGATCCGACTGTCAGGAAAACGGTTCCTACTCCAAGAAAAAGAATAAGCGCATCTATAGGTTTTGAGCCTTGTGCTTACAACACCAACCCAGCGGTTTCGAACCTAAGTGTTTCCATCACCTGGCGTTTACAGCGTCTTGACCATGAAAAACATGCACCACCAGGGGAGTCAGGTGAAGCAGAAGGTCCGAGTCGACGAAAACAACACCATACCATTCAACACAGGGCCAACGAGGTGGCTGGGGGTTTGGCTAGATAGGAAGCTATCCCTCAAACAACATCACAACACGGTCATGACCAAGGCGAAGAAGGTACAAGGAAGAGTCAGATCCATCACGGGAAGACTTGGACTTAAACCAGACAACGCAAAAAAGGTCCACGTAGTCGCAGTTCAGTCGGTGGCCATGTATGGGGCCGAACTGTGGTGGGATAGACAATACGGAAGAGAACATGAACTACAAACACTCATTAATGAGTCAGCCAGAAGGGTCACAGGCATGTTCAAATCCACCCCGATGGTCCCACTCGTCAAAGAGGCGGGACTAAGACCGGCGATATCGATCCTCAACAACAGAAGGAGACGGTTTGCCAAACGACTATTGGAAATGCCAGATGCAAAAGGAGGAGCGGTGCTAATGGAAGGGGATGGAGATCTGGAAGTAAGATTAAGACGTTCGGTGGGAGTCAGTGGAGTGGTTGAGGGTAACACCTTACATGACGCAGACATCAAAGCCGATGCACAAGTGTTTATCCTGGACATGAAACAAGCTCTGAAGACGGCGCACAGGATGAGCGAGGGCTTAGTCTTTTGGACAGATGGATCAAGGTTGGAGAACGAGAGAGTAGATAGTGCGGTCGTTTGGAAGAAGGAGGAGGAGTGGATACAGGAACGACACTACCTAGGAAAGAAGAAAGAAGTTTTCGATGCCGAAGTATATGCCATTGAAAGGGCCGTTAGGAAAGCATGCGAAATATCAGATACCAACGAAGTGGATAAAGTCACCGTCTTCTCGGACTCGGTCTCAGCTATCCGAAGAACTGAGCATGGCGCTCCCGGACCAGGACAAACTATGGCTCTGAAAGCGATACAATGGAACAACAAACTCGCAGGCAGGGGCATCTGGGTAGAGTACCGATGGGTGCCGTCGCATGAGGGAGTTGAAGGCAATGAAAAAGCGGATGAACAAGCAAAGTTAGCCACGGAGAACGGAGATGGCACGATGAAGCCTGTTAACAAATACAAAGGGTGGTCGTTGGCGAAAGTGCAGAGAAGAGTCACAGAAGCCAAGTGGACCGAAACGGAAAAATGGTGGAAGGCGAAGCATAACAGCAAGAAGGGATACAGTGTTACGGGGAGACTTATGACTGAACCACCGTCGTAAGTAAGGCGGCCTACTTCTCAGAAGTCGTAGGTATCCTGAAAATCTTCTTCGTCGTGTAAGAACTCGGAATAGGATTCTTCCTCGTCCTCAGAGGAGTGGTGATAGTAGGCTGAAGGAAGTTCACCAGTATAAAACCAGTGACAGTATTCGAATGCGATGTCGTAGTATGCAATAAAGCCACGCGCGTACCAAAAATCGTGATGAGTGACGGCTCTTTCACAAAGGGCGTGTGCGTAAAGAATAATAGAGTCAAGGTCTCGAAAACGTAAAGACATATATATTCTAAAAAGTAGAAAACTTAATAATATTTTAGATCTTTGTCTGCTGATGTGTTCTGACTGTGGATTGCTGCTAGAGCTTGATGTTTTACTTTGCAGGTGCAAAGGCGGTTCTTTTATAGAGCGAGTTACTCGTCTACTCTCTATAACTTCAGTGTTTGTACTAAGATAGCTATGGCCTCTGATCGTTAGGCTGATTACTCGATCTCAGTAGGTTGCGCTTCTTTTCCGTTTAACGTTCAGCACTTTCTAAAGTGTGAGGCATCCCATAGGTTATCCTCATGCCGCCAGGTTTTGCCACGTAGCCACTAAGCTCGTTTGCTTTTCTTCTGGTCTGTATGCAAACGCAGAAAACAGGTTTCGGCAACGACCGCTGACACGTTCATCGAACCATCACTTTCGTTTTAGATCTCTCGACTCAATGTTAAATCGGATAGTGGGTTGCAGGGATATGTTTACCCTCATAGACTTATACTGGCGACCAGCCACTGCTATGCCACGTATCGCACCTCCCATCTCGCTGGCTTTTACTCCCATTGCAGGGCTGCAGCTTATGTCGGACCAGACCACCTTCGATCTGCCGTTACTCGGGAAGTCGACCCACACACAAGCTCTCAATAGGTAGATTGAACTACCGGGGCGCAGTTAACATATGGAGTCCCTAGACTGTATAGTTATCCCCATAGTAAAGTCCCGCTTCTCGAGCTCTGACGTGTGCCTGCCGGAGAGTGTAGAGGCGTTCCCCGCTCTAGCCGGCTGTCCCATATTGCTGATAAGGTAAAGTAGTTCTGGTCGAAATGATCATGCACGGCTGACCCGAAAGTCCCC
>MU122191.1:93225-143063 GCA_014904905.1 Wilcoxina mikolae CBS 423.85 | reverse complement strand
TGCACGACGAGGAAGATTTTCACGATACCTACGACTTTTGAAAAGTAGGCGGCCTTACTTACGACGGTGGTTCAGTCATAAGTATCCCCGTAACACCCTGATCGGCCCATACCTGGAACGCATCGGCAAGAAGGACACTTCGGGGTGTTGGTGGTGCGATCACATGAAGCAAACGACGGACCACTTGTTCAAGTGGTGCAAAAAATGGAAAGCACAGCAGGATGTCTTGTAGAAGGAATTGAAGAAGGAAGTGAAGTGGAAGGATAGACACAAGATACCCATGTCACAGGTTTTTGCAAAAGAAAAAGCGGAAGAATCGGTTATCCAGTTTTTGAAGGATACCGATGTAGGCAGAGTCACGGAGGTGTAGGAGGGGACGGGTTGCAAGGGAAGAGGAGGGTGGAAACTTGTTTGGTTGTTTAGTGCGCTGGCGGTTATGGGGACAAGGGGATCAGGAGGGTACGACTTTGTCTGGGGAGACTGGCAGGGACACCTAACAGTTGAACTAGGATGTACCAAGGAAAAGAATTAGTTAGTTGTCATGGCCCCTACGGGGCCGAATACAATATGATTCAAACAAACAAAACCATGAAAAACATAGCTTCCAAAAAAATCCGTCCAACGGTAATAATCAACTGTACACGCATCATCCGGAAGATATATTAGGACCCCAAGTAATTTACTGGCAGTGGTAATGCATATGGTGGAGGTCATGACGTCACCAATTGTTCGGGGGCACTGAACAAAAAATTGGGGCAATTTTATTTCTTTGCTTTTTGGGTATTTATTACTTCTCAACAATCGAAGTGTTCTCTCTGATGTTGTATTGCGGATTTTTGGTTTCGGTTGCTCGAGTTATGACCCTTTTGTTCCGATCGAGGCCTCCGTATTCAAGTTGCACGTGGTAGTGGTGGAGGGGCTGAGCGAAGGTGGGAGGGTGGGTATTGTTTGTTTGCTTTTGTGGACTCTCGGGTGTAGGCGGATGAAGAATATATACAGATGTAGATTGTATTCGATCGAATACAGTTATATAGATAGACTTTATGAAGTTCAGACGATTTTCTAGGCAGGTATGTGGGGAAACGTTTTGAGATGAATACGTCAAAAAGAAGGGAAAGGGACAAGTACATATTCTTCTGCTGAATTTCCTGCTGAAGGGCACTTGCAATTTGCAAACTAGAGCATCTCCAAGTCTTTGTCCCCGCACCGACTACACATATACAAAGTTACTACAACACAGGACGAATGACTGAGGCACTCTGACGCAGCAGTTCAGAAAATGGGAGAATTATGGTACAGCAAAGAAGTACACTTCGGCTGTGTAACACCGCAACACATCATTCAGCTGTAGATGCTTCACCGCTCTAAAGCCCTGTAGCCTTGTACAATCAGCTTTGCATAATTTCACCCCAAAAACAGTATAAGAAATGAACGTTTGAAAGGTGCCAGCCCAATGAATGCCCGGAGCGGGACAGTGGGTGGAGAAAAGACCAATTGGATGGACGGCAGCACAGTTTGCGGCTGGCATGCATAGCCTCCAGCCAAGAAATGGGTGCTGCTTCTGGTCCCCTCATACGTGAACAAAGGTTGTCCTGGAAATTTATCAATGAAAACCATCACGAACCAAAACGACGTCTACCACCACCTCCATTTTGACATCTAACTTCTGTAGTCGCAGCAGGTGAGCTCGGAAAGTTAGCTGCACTCCCTTCGTTTACCGCAACTGTAGGCTGATCACTGTCTGTGCAGGTATGAATAACCTGGAATCTCTGGACAAAGACCGAGAGGACCGGGCTAGGAGGGAGGAGATTAAGATAGAAACGCCAAAGGCGAGAAAGAGTGCAGAGCACTCAGATGCATTAACGAGTACGAATAACCCCGCATCGACGGTGCAAGTAGGTACGAGAAAGAGAACGTTCAGCCCAGTACGTCGAGATACCTCGACGAGCACGAATAGCCCTATACCAGTGTCGTACCTGGAGCGTGGAAGAGAGCTGGCGGTGCGCGTAGTGGAGACGAGAAAGAGAATGAGCCAGGTGCATCCGGATACCTCAACGAGCATGAATAACGTTAACGTCGCATCATCGACCCAAGTGAGATCTCCTGAGCACGAGGTGCAAGTAATGGAGATCAGCAAGAGAATTCTTGGCCCGAGGCATCCAAACACCTTGACGAGCATGAGCAGCCTCGCATCGACTTACTTGGATGGAGGGAGATTCGCTGAGGCAGAGGAGCTCGCGGTGCAAGTGGTGGAAACCAGAAAGTCAATTCTTGGCCCGGAGCATCCAGATACCTTGACGAGTATGAATATCCTCGTTTTGGTTTACTTGCGGCAAGGGAGGTGGTCTGAGGCGGAGGAACTGGAGGTACAGGTCGTAGAGACCAGCGCGAGGATTCTAGGACAAGAACACCCTTCTACATTGACCAGAATGTCAAATCTTGCATCAACGTTTAGGAATCAGGGACGGTGGAAAGAGACCGAGGAGCTGGAGACAAAGGTTATGGAGACTAGCAAGAGGATATTCGGTCACGGGCACCCGATCACCTTAACCACCATGGCCAATCTTGCATCGACTTATTGGAACCAAGGACGATGGAAGGAGGCGGAAGAGTTAGAAATGGAGGTCATGGAGAATAGAAAGAGAGTCCTCGGCGAAGACCATCCCGTTACCTTGACCAGCATGTCTAATCTCGCGTCGACTTACTGGAACCAGGGACGATGGAAGGAAGCTGAAAATTTGGAGCTACAGGTCATGGAATCGAGAAGGAGGACCATCGGCGAGCATCACCCAGACACCTTGAGCAGCATGGGTAATCTTGCATCGACATACAGTAATCAGGGCCGGTTTAAGGAGGCTGAGGAGCTGGAGTTACAGGTCATGGAAAACAGAAAGAGGGTTCTCGGAGAAGAACACCCTTCTACCTTGAACAGTGTAGCCAACCTTGCATCGACATACAGTAAACTGGGGCGGTGGAAAGAGGCGGAGGAGCTAGAGATACAGGTCATGGAGAACAAAACAAGAGTTCTCGGTGAAGATCACCCCGCAACCTTGACCAGCATGGCCAATCTCGCATCGACATACTGTAACCAAGGGCGATGGAGCGAAGCTGAGACGTTGCAAGTGAAAGCCCTAGAGTCTAGAAAGAGGACCCTTGGTGAGGATCACCCAGACACATTGAGCAGCATGGTCAACCTTGCATCGATATTTTCGAAACAGGAGCGGTGGAAAGATGCTGAACATTTGTACGACTACGCACTATGGGGGTATAGAATAGCTTGGGGACCTGAACATCCAACAACACTAGGCGTTGTATGTGAGCTGGCTGTGTTGTGTGATCACCAAGGGGAGTCGTTCAAGGCGAAAGAGCTCTGTCAGCTCGCTTTCACTGCATGGCAAAACATGCCATGTTGGGGTTTGCCTGCTACTCTCGAGAATATTCATCAGGCTATATCGATTTTCCGCCGACAAGGCGAAGAAACGTCTTCTCGCGATTTGTATCGCTCTCTTATCATGGAATGGAAATCTCGATACCACTGGAACGACAAAATTTGTGTACTCAAACGAAACGATATGGGGTATATCAAGATGTTAAATTGCACCCAGGGAGACTTAGCAGAGCAACTGAGCGAAAGTGCGCATACCGTTTCCAGTACCCCAAAACTATGTTTCTTGTATGCATCAATCATTGGTAACCAGTTATCATCCTGCTGACAAGAGTTGCAGTTGTAGTTTTGTGAACCACAAAGTACCTGAGTGGGCCGTTGAGTATCTCAACCGTCATTTCCAATTCTTCTATTCCGATGGTTTCCGGGCATCATTAGGAGACGCGGCATCTGATTATAATGTGGTTCGCACCGGCCCACGGTACAGTTGGAAGTACACCACCAAAGTCAGGGCAAACAGCGTGAGTGTATCTCGACTGCCAACTCTGGATCAAGTACAGAATGCGGAAACCGGATGTATGTGAACTCCATAATTTCTATGTGTTAACGTTTTTCTGGGCTAAGCTCCAATAGCGAGACTGGAATGTGTCTTAACTCACCAACTACCCGTTCACAAAGGTAACACTGATGGAATCGGCGCGCCGATCCAAGCATGAGCTAACTTGGTAGAAGGGACTAGATTCACCGCTCAACTGATTACGAGAACAGTGGCTATTGTCATGATATCAGAGGACGCACCATCTAGAGACCTCCAGCATGGCACTACAGCAAATCAAAGGAACCCTAGCCGCACAAACACCATTGATCCACGACAAGTAAGGTACTTAAGATCGACCAGCTTTTTTATCGCCCACAATGACATCGGATTCCCGGAAACAGCAGCAGAGCTTATAATAGAAAACCTGAACCGCATCGGATTGCAATGGAAGTTGATGATAGATCAGGCGGTTGCTCATACTGCCGACATGGTTGGGGAACTTGATCTCCATAGTGGTGAATAATTGAACTGATACTTTGTGACAGCGGAACAGAGTCCTTGGCTTACGGGGCAACGATCGGGAGCTTATTCAAGAGATATTACAAGATAATGTTGTGTGGACCTTGTGGAAGACTGTTCTAAAATCTCAAATTGATCTATGCATGGCGCTCAAAGATGACTTGACTTCAGGGTTATTGCTCCGTGAAGTCGAAATCCACTATGAACTGAGCAATATCCCCATCGGGAGAGCGACGATTGAAGAACGGATGGATCAAATTGTAGTACAACTAAAGGGCTTTCACACACGCATTACAGAAGAGCTGTGGAGAGAAGCAGAAAGATTGATTCAATTAGTAAGTTTTGTTGCGATCCGAGAACCACTTCGGTATACGCATACTTTGTCGGTCAACTAACAAATTTCAGGAGTTCAATCTGACGTCTATCCACGATATCCATCTTTCCACAGACATGGCTGTGAGCATGAAGCGTTTGAGTTGGATTACTGTAAGCTAATGTTTTTTCGCTATTTAGTTAAATAAGCTGATGTTTCATAGTTCATTTTCCTACCATTGGTATTTGTCGCTGTTAGTACTTGATATCCACAGTCCCTTGTGTTGAAGATTTTACTAACACCTCTTGCAATTATATTGAAAGTCACTCTTTGGAATGAATATTTCAATTTTATCCAGGAACGGCGACAATCCGAGTTGGTGGTGGTATCCCATTGTGGGCGGTGTTTCCTTCGCCTGTATTTTTGTCGTATGGGGTGGTTTTAAGTACTCCAAAGAAGTAAGAGCATCCCTTGTAACTGGATCAGAATTAACGGGCATGCATTTTTTGCAGATACGTCATCTTATTCTTAATCGTGGTGTTAAGTCTCAGAACCCCGCTCATTCAGATCCCGAAAAAGATGCAGGAATTGAGAGAGTGGAGGACGAGAGTGAGGCGGAGAAACCCTGGAGTATATATGAGTGGTTCGGCCGCTTGAAACGGCGAAAGGTCGATTAGCTAAATTGTTGAATGTGCAAGAGTAGGATTCCCGGGGAAAGGAGTCGCGGCATATGTTGCACGGGAGTTATTCTTTCGAGCGCTCGGTAAGACCCCCATCGCAGTGACCGTAAGACTGAGCGAGCCTGAGAGCGGAGATGATTGTGTACCGAGCGAGTTGGAGGGATGGCCATGGTCACTAGGAATGGAAGGAATGTGGTAATTGTAAATTTTGGACATATAGTCGAACCGTTTGGATTGTACGGCAGTGATTAGTGACCACGAGGGCAAAAACTAGGATTTCGAGTTCACTTTGCCTTAGTGGGTGTAGGGTGAGGGTAGTTGGTACTAATTTATGGTGCTATGCCTGGAGTGTAATAGAGAGATACTAGCTGATGGTGTTAAACCCAGAATGTAATAGAAAAAAAATAGGTGGTTGTTAAGCACAGAGTCAATTACCATATAAAAAATGGGGTTTTTACATAATTTGACAACAGATATAGGCTAGTATATTTTGATGAATAGTTTTTGAACTGTTGTTGTAGAACTGATGTGCTCTCATTCTCAGAATTTGCTGTACTTGCTTGGCAAAATCTGGGTATGAGAGTAGAGCTGATGGACAGTCATGTGATCATTTTTTAACTGTTTAATTCCAATACTCAACTTGCACCTGTCTGTAAAAACTGCAATTTTTTCTTACATTAGTAACCACCAAGTATCATGATTCACTGTCACAACAATGATGATCATCCAAACTATAAGTACAACATTACACACTACCCAAATTTCATAGACCACCATACTTCTATCCCTTTTCTATTGATACAATCACAGATTTGGACCAGGAGCCTCATGTTGTGATAATAAAACATTTTCTACTTATCTCACCACTACTCTATTAGTACCATGTATTATTGATTAGTGCCACACACTTAACCCAATTATGTTGTACTAGATATTAGTTGTATTTTTCACAATCAACCCACACCATGTTCGGGCAAGTACATTCAGAATCCTAGTTTTTGCCCTCGCGGTCACTAATCACTGCCGTAGACTGACCCTAAAGTGTTCTTTTCGGCAGTGGCAGGGGTTATTCCACTGTGTATGTATGTGGAATGAAAAGCCATAAGACTGCCGTCCAGTAAACTTGAACAGTATTGCGTGTACATACGTGCTGCTGCTAACGCTGGTCGGTCGTGCCTGCGAAGGCAAAACTGGAAGCGTCCAAATACTCGAATTCGAAACTCGGAAAGAATAAGCTATTTTGTGGATGGGTACCAAAGGCTGAAATCGATTGATATATCACATTTGCAACCATCACAATCTTTCCAGCTTTCACGCAAACGATCTTGAGTTACCTTTCTCATCACCATGGTTGCACTAGAGTTCGCCTTTCTCTAGTGGCTACGATTTTACCGGCATAGCCTCACACCACTGCGATTTCATCTTCCCCTGCTGAGGCAACCGACAAGGCTGCAGAATAGAATTGGACTTACACTTCCATGTTCAGTTCACCCGGCACTGGACACAGGAAGTACCTCGCGGAAACAGATGTTGAGTTTGGTGTGTGCGTGGTTTAATTTGACAACCCCCAAACACGTAGAGTCCCATATGAAAATTTGAAAAGAATGTGTAACTATTCCCAAACTACAACTTTGCGTGGGCATTTGGCGTCCAAGCGACCGTCCACTTCCTGGTCTGCTTGGTAGTTTGACTACCCAGGTGGCTACTTGGCCGTTTGACTGACTCTACTAGGAGTATGAGCATTTGACAGCTTCGGTATTTCTGGTGTTATGCAACGACGTCTTTCACCCCCTGCGCCAGCGTTTGAAGTGCTGGCTACTGGTACCAGAATTCTAAGTGCAATTCTAGTAGATCAGGGTCGTAGGGACTGGCCAGTGTGTGGAGGACTGACCACAGTTCAATTCTTAGTATGGTGCTTTCTGTACCGCCAAACACATAGCGCAGCCAACGGCAATTAGTTTTTCGGACGGTATACGAAAGGATATTTTGCACGTGTGTGTGTTGGAAATCTGCTTGACCACGTGACGGAGTCCGCCTGAGTCCATTCATCGCGGAAGCCGAAGTCGAGTTCAAAGTTCGCCCTATAGTAATTTCAGAAAGCGGTTTTGAACTATCGCTTCTTTTATCTCCTTTCCCGCAGTTTTCTTTTCGCGCTCAGGGTTTATATTGAGGTCAAATCTTTGGTCTCCTTTCGCTGTGATTGTTCTTACCAGCACTTTCACGTAGTGCAGCCCATAAGAAGCAGTCAGTATTCACACTAGAAGCCGTCTCCAAACACACAAATTTGGGTGGCGCTCGAGAATGGCTGGGTAGATTCATAATCCGTGAAAACGACCATTTAGAGCACTTCGAGTAGATCTTTTCATGTCAAACAAGCGTCTGAATCAGCGAAATATTCATGGAGTTAGCATGGGTGGATCATGGAGTCGATGCCAATGGCGGCATTCGGGCCATGGGTATTAGGGATATCTACACCAGACTATCCCCGCCGAATAGAACATATGAAATTTTCGTCCATACAAGCTCTCTGATCCGATTGCTGGTTGTTGTGGGTCACCCGCTTCCACTACATACCGTCACAACGTTTAGAGAGACCTCACAACACCTTAACCTTATATTTAACTACCCAATCTATCCATTTATGCGACTCTATTTTTTTAATTTTTCATTTGAGTTTTCGTGTTGGAATATTTGTAGGTAGGAAGCTATAGGCTGCCGCCGTTACATACCGGTCATCTGGTTTAAATTTATACCAGCAAAAAGAGTAAATAAAACAAAGGAACGAAGACAGAAAGAAAGTGTTCATTGCCAGAGTATATGCATCGATACTGGGTCACAGCCGATCACTTAGCTCCCTCTATCACTTCCTCTCCACCGATCACATCTTCAACCCACATCCGTATCACAACTACCACTCTCTCAACTCTTCTCACAAACACCTTCATTTCATTTCATCTTTCCAACTACCTACTTCCAACCCGTATATATCACAAACCCCCCCGCAGGGCCCGCGCGCACCAAACCCCATCTGCAAAGCACAAACATAAGGGTACACAACCATGGCCATTTGCACAACAAAACAAAAAAACATCAACACCATATCCTCTATCCACCGGCACCCCACCTAGATACATATCATCTCCAGAAAAAGAAAAACCAAACATATTAAAAAAAACGGAACCGCGTAAAGCTAGCTATCAAACAGCAATATATATATCATATCCCCACCCCGGCCATCCCAGAAACACAAGTATACGTGAATGAAAAAAAATGAGGCTAGAAATACAATACACCACTCCACCCGTAAAAAAAGTTCACAACCCATCCCATCATCCCATCCTACTCAACCGGCCTAAACAACAACTTCATATCAAACGTCAACTCCTCAACTCCATACTTATCATCAATATTCCCGACCGCACCCAACTCCAACTGCGCCCCTGGTGGCATCTGTTTCGCTCTCTGTAGCAGTCCCAGAGTAATCTTAACATTTCTCGGTTCCCCCTCGTTTCCAAACCCAATCTGTCTCCGATTGTTGTACTGGAGAAACCACTTTCCCACAAAATAATACGGCGTTCCGTCTCTTGAGAAACCGACTCTATCTTTCGGATCCGGGTATTGATCGATGAAGTCTGTGTCCCAGACTGTTTTCCATTTCTCGAGAGCGAGGTCGAGGGTTTCGACATCGTTGTAGAAGCCGCCATCGCCGGTGTTGGGGTCGTATTGGTGGTGTCCTGAGCGCATGTGGTATAGCCAGATTTGGATGTGGAGTGCGTGGATGAGGATGAACTTTGAAGCGGCGTTGGTTTTGCCTGGTGGGAATAGAGGGGTAGGAGACATAAGCCGTTTCATGGCGTCCAGGAAGCGCATTTGCGTGGGTAATCGTGTGCCGCTGGTATTTACCTCCCGGGCGCGCTGGTCCCCAAAGATTCCCAAGGCAGCAGCACATACCGATGCCTCTTCTGCTTCCCACGCGGCGTCGTCCGAAGGAAGGGGTAGATCGACTTCTTCAGATTTTAATCTCGGGGGAGAGTTAAAGTAGATGAGGTATGCGCAACTGAGGAGGTAGAGAATGTAGGCGCACCTATTCCGGCGTTCCTGCGTTATCCAGGATAACCAACTCCAAGAGACGGAACCCTCGGGATTGAAGTCGAGATCCGGTAATTGGCGGTAGTAGGCGTTTCCAGGTCTATCACATTCCTCGCGGAGTTCGTTTTCGTCCAGGGATCTGAAAAGCTTTATCCGGCGTGCCATGTCGATGACGATATAGTATCTCTCTCGAGCGATTTGTCGTTGCCTGTCGGTGCCGTGCCAGGTGAAAAGACAGTGGAGGAGCATAAGAGCTTGAATGTCTTCAAGCTCAACCGCGGAGCAAGATGTGGCGGGGGCTACTCGACGGACCATGGCCACATACACGCAGCCACAGAGTCTGCGAACCTGTGCAACCGTAATTCCACAATCCGAATACACAGCTCCAATGCAAATAAGAACACTCAAGAGACCCACATGGGCCTTGCGGATATCAAAAGTTGGGACATGTATCATGGGAAAGTGCTTCTCAAAGTGATGGAAAAACAAGTTGACAAAATGCTCAAGGAGTTCTGGGGTGAACCATGCCCGTAGGTCATCAGCATTGAGTCTGGAATGGTCATCATGATCCCGATCGGACAGAGGCGAGCCCGCGGGATGATCGGCAAAGCAGAACGCTATTACACGGTCACACTTTTCTTGCATATGATTGACGTGTGTAGAATCATCCGGTTGCTGTGCATATGTATCGGTATCTGGTGGCCAGAAGGTAGATCCGGGCTCCATAGATCGGTATGGGTTCGAGGGATTAGTATAAAGCAGAGTATCCAGTCCTTCTCCTAATGTGGGTGATCCTAAATTTGGCTGTGCAAAGTAAGTGTTGTCGACATAAGTAGGGGGCATAAGGTTATGCCAATCTACAACCGGATCTAATCCTCGAACAATCTGTCTATTGTTGGCAGGATCTCCATTTGCGACACCGGGGGCGAAACGAAGCTGTGACTGTGAATGTTCGTTCAGTTTTAACACCGGAAGTACGCCAGAAACAATTGAAGTTGACGCTGGGATTTGTTGTTCCAACCTTTCTTGTTGTTGCTGCTGTTGTGATTCTTGCTGCTGCTGCTGCTGCTGCTGCTGCTGATTCATCTGAATCGACTGCTGATGTCCTTGCTGCGCCATGTGCGCATTCGGATGCGTCGGCGGTGGGAAATTGAAACCTTCTCCGTAACCCGTTGTCTCATCCAACATGGCACTCCCGTCACCGCGAAAATTGTGCAGGGAAAATAACGACTCATCGCCTGTCGAACTCCGGCGGCCGCGCAGTTGCACATGATTCTTGGTGTAGGTACACGGGCTGTTCTTCGCGCTGCACCTCGAGCATGGATTCCCAACATCGCATTTGACCTTCAACTTGACACAATTATCACACGCTTTACCCCCTGACCCCTTCTTGCCCTCGGCTGCGGAACTTGCTCCCGCTCCCACACCCCCGTTCGATGCCGCTCCCGCAGCAGCTGCAGCGGCAGCTGCCTTCTCCCTCTCCTTTTCTGCCGCCCTGGCCTTTTGCTGAGCATGGGTCAGCGTCAGATGTGTGACACCGAGGGGGTTACCCCTGCGCGCAGAGCATTTCGCAAAATGCCGCTTGAGGATATCCGATCTCGAGAAATTATCGCCGCAGAGACCACACTCGTACGGACGAATTCCTGTATGTCGGAGCATATGGCGCTTTAGATGCTTGGCGTGTAGATACGTCTTGCTGCACTCTCCACATGGGAATTTCCCGTCCTTGTCCTTCTTCGGAGTAATGTTGGATGTGGTCCCGGGGACGTAGCCGACGTCTTTGCCCTTCCTCTTGGACGCCAACTGGATCTGCTTCGGTTGGGCTGCTGGCGAGACACTGCCCTCCCCATCATCCGTAGTCGGTGAGGAAGCTGCACTTCCACCGCTGGGCAAAAGCGTTCGTCCACCGCCTTCCATCATTCCGGATCCATTGGCGACCAGAGGGTCGGAGGATAAGCGCGTCAGGCGTTGGCTCGACTGGACGGGTTGCGGCGAGGGCATTGGGAGTAGCGACGCGTGTATCGGACGTTGTGCGGCATGATGGACGAGCTGTTGCTGTTGCTGTTGTTGTTGTTGCTGCTGCTGAATTTGTTGCTGGCGATAGTAGAGATGTTGCTGTTGTTGCTGATGGTGATGATGCTGTTGCTGTTGCTGCTGTTGACGTAGCTGCTGTTGCAATTGCTGCGGACCATCGTGCTCAGGCTGGGAGTAAGTAAACGGATGTGTAGGCGAGACGACGGGACCCTGATATTGGTCCTGGTAGTGCTGCAGTAAAGCGTGCTGGTACGTGTTGTGGCTGTGGTTGTAAGCAAAATCCAGTAGTGACTGCGACTGTGGAGACTCTCCTCCGGAGGGGGTGGTTATCGCGGTAGGGCCAGCAATGTGGGCCTGCAGAGTGGGTCCTTCTGCTCCGACGGTGGTGGTGGTGGTGGTGGTGGTGGTGGTGGGAATGGTGGTGGCACTGGTGCATTGCGAATGCGGCGGCAGCGGACGGAAGTCCTGTGGGGACCCAGAGTGGAGAATATCAGATTCCTGAAGCTGGGGATCTATTGTTGGGACGAGCTCGCGCTGATATTGGTGGAGTCGCTGCTGCTGCTGCTGCTGCTGTCTGTGGTGGTGTTGCTGTGCAGTCTGGGCTTGTCTTTGGCTTTGATTCTGATGTTGGGCGTGATGCTGCGAACCGAGCAACGGCGACGGGCCCGGCTGTGGTGGTGGTGGTGGACGATTCGCAGCCATCTCGGAGATGTAACCTTGGAGTTCTTGAGGGGCAGCGGACCAGTTCTGAGAAGGTTGGGGCGGATATTCATGGGATTGCTGCTCTTGTCGTTGCTGCTCTGGGTTCTGTTGGTAATCGAGAGCGACGGGATAATAATAAGGTTGGAGTTGGCTGGGTTCCATTTTGTCTCTGCGACAGCGGACAGCAGCCTCATTCGCTCTCCGTCGTGCCTGTCTGCCTGTCTGCCTGTCTGCCTGCCTTATTACTATAGGTAGAATTACACGACAAGCTCTCTCTCTCTCTCTCTCTCTCTCTCTCTCTCTGCTCCTTCCGTTCCCTACCACTCGATATTTCCCGTCCAAGTCCTTCCTGGCCTCGAACTGTCGCGCCTCCGCCTCCCGCAGCCCGCAGAGCCCGCAGTCTGGCTGGCTGCGTGTGCGAGGCCTGACCGCAGTTCTCACACGCAGAGAAGGCTTTGCTCCTTCCTTCGTTCGTGTTCTCCTTTGGCCGGGGGGAATATCCTCATCCAGCCTGTAGCAAGCGCATTTATCGTCTGTTCCGCCGACGTTCCTTTTTCCTTCCTTCGTTCGACCTCTTCGCTTCTCTTCTCTTCTCGCTTTCTTCTTCTCTTCGCGCTATGGCAATCCCCACCAATCGGCGATGGTCGGATGCGCAACCGACGGGCTCGACTCGCACAGATGCAGTCTGCAACGGTTTTTTGACAGGGATGGAGCACAAGGTGGTGGGGTGGTCCGGAAGCCACGGAGAAAAGCCCTAACCATTCGTTTTGTGAGGAGTTGGTTTGGTGTCGTCTGCCTCAAACATGGGTTTTTTACGCCCCGGAGAAAATAAATATTAAAAAATAAAGTGTGTTTGTATATCGCCGAACAGATGCAAATTAAAAACCACATCGACATCCCAATCGAGTGGGGGAGGTCGAAAGGGCAGGAAAAACCGGGGTATAAAGCCCCGCGCTGTCCCCATTACCGGTGCTTGTCACTGCTACTGCTTGGCCAGGGGATACAAGCGAGCACGCCAGGGGGGAGGGAAAGGAAGGTAGGTAAGCAATACAGACGCCACCGCCCATGTATCTTTTTGGTTGTGCTGCCAGCAGGTCGGTACTTGGATGCATTGCTAACCTCGCTACAGCAGGGTGGATGGGGGGGGGAAGGTTTGAAGTATGTGACAGGCAGGAACATTGGGAGGTAACTCTCTGCTGCATTTAACACCCAAACGATACTTCCTGCATATTGGTAATCGAGCACAAATCCCAGAAAGCATCGCGAGTACTTTCCTCCTTGTCTCGAGTCGCTCGCACATGTCCGATAACTACACATCCATCACACATAAATTCGAGACAAAAAGTCCGGCAAACGGAAGAACGAAGCGCACACTTGGAAACGTAAGTGCACTTACCAAAGCCTCCGAGGGTGGGGGTGATCAGATATCTGATTAGAACAAGTACCGTGATAACATGCGTTCCAGGCTGGTCGTTTTCCATCATATTTAAAGGCAATTGACGATGGGGAAGAAAAGATTGGTAACATACTCTAGGTACTCTCACCACGTTTTTGGCCATCGCATGCGCATGCCGGAGGCCGCCAAAATGTCAAGTAGATCCTTGTACCTCCATCTCGCAAGTTACAAGAAGGAATTTTGTGAGTGTCATACACAAGGCACCGGCGAGAGGATTTGGCATATATATCATAACGCAACGATTAGACATGCAATTCCTAACCGCCTAGCTGTCATATCAGGACTCACCGGCCCAGTTCCAAACACTCGGTTATTTTCTGCACGTCCCCAACATTGATTTGAAATGGCTTCATACCGGTGACGGGACCGTTCAAAAATTCTCACCGCTCGTTCATCGGTACTCAAAAGTAGTAGTAAACTACCGCGCGTTTAAACGTCGTATTATTTGACGAATTCTTTAGTCCGTGCAATGCAGGCAGCTGGTACCGAGACATCTGGGTGTTCATAGCGAATTGAAAACTGATCATGAACTGCTGTTAGCTGGCGGGTATGCATATGCATACGAAATCACGAGTTTCGGCCAAACAAATACGATGCAGATATGCAAGGGAGGGAGGAGGGGAGGTCGGGCTTTCGGATTGAAATTGATTCCGAGCTCGAGTTGTCTTGAAGTGCAAAAGCAAAGTTCTCCATTATCACAGTAACTTAAGTAGAACTAACTACAAGTCGATCACCTTATTAACTCAAGTCCAGTCCGTGCAGCTTACTCTACATCAAGCACTTCCATTCGTCAAGTTTCACCCTTCAGGACTTCAATTCCTAATTGAACCCAGTGTATCTGCACTCATCCCATCCAGGCAACCACGAAACTCACCGCTTTTCCCACGTTTTGTTGGTAGCAGGAGCCAGTTTCGGCTTTGGCACCGTGAATACGGATTTTGTCTCGTGCAGTGACCTCGTTTAGTGGTGCGAGAGTCGGTCGACAAACTCGGGCCTAAACCCTGAGGAGGCACTGGACACGAGACCAGATGAGGCTCTTTTGTTAATATGATTTATTACCCGGCGATATCTAACTAATATAAGTAACGTTTCAATGTTGTGATATGACGTCAATAGTGGCCGACTTTCTCTTCCGCAACGTTAACGTCGTGCCAATATGTCCCCCAAAATTCACAACAGATACTTAAGTATCTAACGACTTTGTCAAGTAATCGTCGGCTGAGTATAAACACATATCCGCCGGAGAACTTTCCCGAGCTCGAATTCGGATTCCACCCTGCCCGACCATATTGATATCCAGACCCTTTGAAGCCGCGGCATGAGTTTTCGGGGGGTGAAGGGCTGCCAGTAAGAACGCAACATCGAGATCAAATTTACCAATATAGATAGGTACAGTTCATCTCTCCGCCTCAATCCCCGGCGCACACATCCATCTATCCATCCTTTCACGCTAACATCTCCTCCCTCCCTCCCCACTAGTCTTAACAGCAACCACTTCACCGGTTCCCGCTCTTCCGGATGTACCTATATACCCACATCCCATGAGAAAGTTTTGCAAGATCGGGAAGAACCGCCGACCCCGGGACGCAGCGGATGTCACGGAATCGACAGTTCTACCGAAGCCAAGGGACCTCCGATGCGGTATTTACTCTACTTCTCTCCGGCTCAAAACCTTCGGCCGACCGAGGGTAGAGTAGAGTCCATGCGCCATTTACATCTTCTCCGCCGCACGTCCGCAGTCGATAAAAACGTAGCTCCGTTAATCGTGCAGAGTACACAGACGTCAATGGGTTGTTCAATAAGATGTCAATATCATCCTGTCAGTCTGCGTCCAGGCAGATCTGAACACCCCGACCTTGATCCTGGTATGTAAAGTGTAGCTGAAAATAGACTGGATCAGATAATATAGAGTACTCTACCTATACAGCAAGGATATGGTGATGAAATCTATATCTAGAATCCGACGACGGCCGTAATTGTAATTACAATGATTTAGAAGTTAGAACACCAGATATAGAGCTGTGACGGGAGAGGTGAACGGTAGTAGTGTTGAGATTTGGTACAAGTGTGTTCGTTGTTTGATACATTGATTACGCAGCTCTCCATGTCTTCCATGAAGTAACTTCGGGAAAGATCAATATGGAACCTTTAGTCTTAGTTGAGGTGATGAAATGCATGGGTTTTCTCTAGGACGTGACTGTACCGAGAGAATTGGAGGTATAGTCACTAGGAATGGAAGGAGAGGGGGAGGGAAAGGAGGGGGGTAATTGTAAATTTTGGACATATAGTCGAGCAGTTTGATCAATAGACTGGAGATCTTTTCGCCAGTGGTAGTGGGGAGTATGGAATGGAAAGCCATACGGCTGTACTCTGTCTTTACGCCTAAACCCATCATAGTACTCCACATACACATCTTTATGGGTTAAAGTATGTGGGAGAGCTTTCCTCTTGATTCTTCCGCATCGCAGGCTCGCTTTTACCCTGAACAGGTATATCTTTTCTCCCGTAGCGTGCACACTCATTGCTGTTCCTCTTTTCTTTTAAACCTGTAGAGAATTGTTGGAACTATATTTGCATACTCAGGCATCCGATATCGTCCAAACAATAAAGGAATTCATGCCAGCCACGCCCCAGGTGCCGTAAACCCCAAGGTTCGAAACTTTTGCTCCCCTTACACGCAGATGGTATGTGCAATTCCGCCGCCATCATCACTGCCGCTGAATTACAAGCTTGGGGCCCTAATATATCTTCCTGGTGATGTGAGTACATTGGCTGGAAGTCATGTTTTTCGTGGTACTAGTAAGAACCGATATCTAGCTTTACTGGTTGTATAAGGCGCTATAAACGCCAGGACCTTGGTTCGAATGGTGCTGTAAACACGATACAGTTATAGGTGCGCTCACTCTTTTTCTTTTGTCCGGAGTGAAGTAGGTGCCGTTTTCGGGAGCTCACTCCCGTATGGTCTTCGTGGCTGGTATTGCTTGATGAACCCATGTTAGAGCTGTATCCGCGGCCTCCCGTAATCAGCGGTTCTTCCCGAACTTGAAACTTTCCTCATGGCTATCTATGGAAATTTGTGAAGAGCGGGAACTGATGGAGTTGGGATTAACTAATGAGAAGGATGAAAGAAGAGTTGTTGATATCGTGATTTGTTAGCGGGATATGAATATGGATGTGTCCCGCCCGGAGAGATGATGAATATGTGATATTGATAAATTTGATTTCGCCCGCCAAAATTTCGTGTCGCGGCGGCTTCAAAGGGCCTGACTTTGGGATGCCACGAACATTACGCTGATGCCTTTCATGTCTATGTATTCCATCGAGGAACTGTCAAAGCACTATGGACCCTCAATCGTAGTTTCTTCCATTCTTCTACGTACTCATACATACATATCAAGAGAACATACAACCGATGACACGCTGGACACACCCCCAATTCAGAGGCTCTCGTGACTTTCCCAGAAAACATCTCCACAAAAACACGTACGGTTTCTCTGTGACATGGCTATTCCTCCTGACCATTAGCAAGTTTGTCGTTACTCTACGTGGGGGGTTACGATTCTAATGAAATGACTACTTGTGGCTCTGTAGATCTGGTGAAATGAAAAACATTTATTACATGGCCTCAACTGAACCACATACGATACCTACAATCCAACACTTCCTAAGCCGGAACTTCCGCCCATCTCTGCCTCCCGTGCCTTTCTCATACCATCTCTCGATATCTTTACTAGTCTACTCTCTCAGATGCCACATCACATCTTTCCTCATCCCCACAAATCTCCTCCCCAGGGATTCCTACAAGTTTAGTACAGTGGCCTGAGAGATTACAACTAATCTTCGGCGATACCACCAGTGGCAAGTCTGAGAAGTATCTTATCTTATGATCATGAGATCAAGCCGGCTGAGGGTCAAGATACTGTCCCGTTTGGTTACTACACGGAACTTTGTAAAGGGGCACGGGGACTTAGAGGAAAAGTGACACAGCCATTCTAGCATATCGACGTGATAGTCTCTAATACAGTATGCTGTTGAGCGAGAGAATGACGAGATTTAGCCACGTCAACAAACACCAACCAGCGGCCATAAAAACTCTTCAACAAGCTCAAAGTCGTCTGGACTGGTATCTGCCATTATCGTCATCGAACTCCATTCCGATGTCTTTCCCAATTTCTGCGCCCATTATCAATGGAAGGAAGGCCAATTTCATTGTATGTAGTCGAACATGAATTGGTATCCCGATTTCTAGTTTCTGATACCCGCAAAGAAAATGAACTATTATACAACAAAAAAAAACACCCCGAACAAAATAACACCGTATCATCCCATAGACATCCATATATCGGTCTTTTCCACCCACCCAAAGTGTCCTTCTCGTACAACAATCTACCATACCTACCTCCCCCACCCCTTCATCCTCATCCACTTCTCAACGCCCTCCCAAAACTTCTCACACACCTCACGATCCCTAAACCTACGACCTCTATCCACACTAAAAACCTGCACACCAGTTCCCCACTTCTTAACAACCTCTGGCACCCTCTCGCCCTCCCATCCAACATAGAACCCCCTCACCTCCCGAAACAGCTCCACAGGGTTACTCCACCGATAGCTACGAAACTGCCATTCCTGCCCGGTTGTGAACACCGCCACAACCTTATCCCAATAATCGGGTTTGAACTTATCCGGCGAGTCGACGACATCGAAGCGGATTGGAGTGGTGGGATGGATACTCTGCAGCAGGCGGGAGACGCGGAGGAAGTTTGGAGGTGTTTCGGCGGACACGGTGGGAGGGATGAAGACGCCGTCTTCGAGGAAGGATTTGATGTTGGACATTGTTAGCAGTGAGGAGGCGCTGGGGGAAAGGAGGATGATGGGGTCTTGACGGCGCGGTTTGCGGGATCGAGATGAGGTGGTGGATGGTGGCGGGGGTCGGGTGGGAAGTGCGGTGGGCGTGGGTTTGGACGCAGATCGGAGACGGGTGATGAAGTCCTCTGCCTGCTTGCGGACGTGCGAGAAATCCTGCGGGAGGGGGGTTTGTTAGCGGCGCGCATGTGTTTGGGGGGGGGAGGAGTACGGTGGGCTTGATCCCGCGCAACATAACATTGCGATTGGTGACGACCCGTTCGCCGGCGTAGATTTCGAGGAGCCTTGGGTCGGTTGCGCGAACCTTGGCGGCAAGTTGTTGCGACTGTTGCTGCTGTTGTTGTTTCGCGGGTTGCTGATGCTGCTGCTGCACGACGGCGACGGGCGCGCCGCGCGGCAGCGGCCGGATATGGTCGCTCTCTTCAGGCCCGCCGTCTACAAACGTCACGAGCTCAAGGCGCTCAATGAAGCCGAGATGAGTAACCCCCAGCAACTGCGCGGACGCAATGTATTCTGTGATCGTGGTCTCGCGCTGTTGCCATGCGAAGAAGATACTGCGCAAGTCGACCGCCGCATTGTCTTTGATGAAGCGCGTGAGTGTAGAGAGCGGGATGGAGGTGGGCGCGTGTGTGAGCGGTGGTAGGGGGGAAAAGCTTAACTCCGTCGCGGTGTCGAGGCTGTCGGTGGGGCTGAGGGAAGGGGAGAGGCCATTTGCGACCGAAGCACGGAGGAGAAGGAGCGCGTCGGGAGTGTCGGGTGATGCCATTGTCGTGATGGTGTTGGTGTTGGTGAATTCGGAGAGCTCAGTGAGGTGTTGGCCACTAGTACTCCAGTACCTTTGGCTTGGCGCTGGCGGGTAACTTGTCACTGAACGGGGATGTTACACTCCTTCACCCAACATCACTCGAGTGATAGGCGTCAGAATTTGCGATTAGCTGCATTCGATATGGCGGTGGTGGTGGTCATTGCTTGTGTATGTGGGGTTCAAGATGCACAGTTAAGCAGACCATCTCCCAGAGGTTAGTGCAAGAATGGCCTTTACTGAAAATATTTGTAGCATTCGTTTATCTTGGACTCTGTAGCTCTGTAGCTATTTCTGGGATACCTAGAGCTACCTCTTGTCAGTCTCCTTTGTTCCATCTACAAACACTGATTTACATTCACCTGTTCACTCAAATCTGACAAACAGCCTTACCATGCATGGCCGCTCCGTTCTCGGAATTTAATTGGCTTCCTCTTTTGAACGGCCGCAAACTGCCACCTCCGCCCACATGCCTGCCTTACCCCGCCGCGCCACACTTATATCATTCCGGTGGTGAAGCGTTTATCTATTCAGTAAAGCATCAGTCGTATTCCATCACCCAGGAGTCGAGGTTATGCAACTTCAGATCCAGTATCATCATGGGTGCTCACTCGGTATTCGCAGTCGAGCTATAGATATCTGTCCTTTCACTCGACACCGATAACCAGTTACGGCTTGCTCTTTCCGTCGCTGGGTCATATATCTGAAGTTGCGATGCTTAACAGTATTCGTTTTTCTTCGAATCTGGCGCACTGGACAATTGGATCCCTCATTCTTTGATGCGCACGCGCACAGAAAACGGCTGGCTATCTATTTGTCTCCGCCAACAAGAACGAGTGATCCTGGCGATCATGACGCACCAAGATTTCAGATGAGAGTTGTTTCTTGCGCGCCGACGCCCTGCACAAGGTAATTATCAAACCCAACAATAGCAGAGTGTACGTGTCTAACATGCTCCAAACCAATCACGACCTCATATAGTTTCGTTTCATGCGCCGGTGACGCTTCAAAGATCAGCATGACGTTGCCTGGAAGCCTTATCAGCACCTGAATCTACAGAAGCCTCCAGAAGATTATCTCGACTCTTTTTATCGATCCGCTACCCACACACACACCCTACGATCTGGCTCAGATTGTGGTACTTCCCGGTTTCCGGCAGTGTTGAATAGGCCGACGGTGCTTCTTCTGTGTGCTTTTTTCGATTGGGTCGGCCATCCAAGGAAACTCTATGCAGGACCAGACAGACGTACGTACTATACATAGGTAGACCGTTATGTAAATGATTCGGGAGATAGGGAGGCCCTGCAGAGGAGAACTCGAAAGGACCTCTGGCCTACGTACTCCATCTTAATGCACAGTGTAGTTTTGAAGCCGTATACAGTAGTGGAATCCCTCTTCGTATCTAATTGACACTTTCGAAAGTTCCCAGAACCCGGAACCCAGCATCCAGCATCCAACGGTTTCGTTTCAACCACCTCCTTCCCAGTCAATCGGCGTTTATATCCTACAGAACGTCAAAACAAGGTAGGCCCGCGTGATGCATATGCACAAAACACGCAACTTCCCGGAGCAAAACAAAACAATTACCGTATTGAGCAGAGCTGCGTCAAGTGTGATAACGATTTCCGCGGAGCTCAGAAGCCCGCCGCCGCCGGCAGTAACCCCACCAGTTTGGGTTTCCTGGGGAAAACATTTCAAGGTGCCATGCCCCCCCTTCTATACCCCTAATCCTTCGAAAGGGAAGTAGGTATTTTATTATCTAAAAACTTTCGAGTGAGAGACATGGATTTTTTTTCCCACGCGAAACGCTTACGGATATTACCGAGTCGCCGTTGTGGGAGAATTTTGCTTCTTTGGAATATCTACCTAGAGCATGTTGCACGCACACAACACGTTTTGGAACTGACGAAGAATTACAAACGCCATCCCCGTTACAACCAACACTTGCACTGTTACAGACATGCGTACATATTCCGGTTACACCTCTACACCTCGCTACCCGCATCGGCTCGTCTCCCGAAACTGGGCTGTCAAACGGGTGCGTGACAGGCTGGGTATAGCGTTGGGCGGTGAGGAGCTTTGCCCTGCCGAAGTAGCCGATATGTGTTCTGTGGCGCTAGGTACGGGGGCCATACGAAAACGACAGCCAGACAGATCGGCAACAGCCAATCAGAACTCCTCTCCATTGGTGTCCATAATTGCACGGCCCTCGTATATATCTGTCTCGGATTTGCATCCGACAACCGAAGGATTCGTCGTAAACCGTTGGCTGTCCAGCTGTTGTCATTTAATGTTCCCCGTGTTGTACAAGTATCCAGGGCATGACAAATTGAATATTTCACGCCTGAAACTCCAACGACGCCCGCCGCAGCAACTCGGTTCCGAGGTTTTGGACACAAATTGCACTTTTGACGTATTACCTTTCGTAGCTTGATCGCTGGGCGGCTGCACCGACTACCGCTCTCACTTATCAATCTATCCACCCAGAGCCGCCTGCCATGAGTAAAACCACGTTCGTTAACCGCCGGCATGGGTCTGGCCCGCCGCCGAGAAACGTGGAAAGAACGTCTTGTCTGCATGGAACTCGCCACCACCGAAACCACGCTTTAGTTTGTAACAACTAATGAAGAAAGAAAGGGGTGTGCTTTCTGGAAGCGAAGTTCGAGAAGGGTCCAGACCGGAAGTATGTCATAGCCAAAAGCTTGTCTTACTCTTGCCAATTCGCTTGTAGAACGAAAACGGGTTATGTTGGACGAATTTGAAACGCAACTATGTATGTATGTAAGTCTTTTATGTTCCACGGTGAGTTTTCTTGCGCCCTGCATAGGGTCTACACCGAGGCGAGGAATGGTGATGGCTGGTTTACAGCTGCAGCCACGATAGGCTTGCAGTAACAGGAGTTTTGCACAGACGTTTATGGAGAACACAGCATATGTACAGTACTCGTATAGTGTGCTTGAGGGAGCGGGTATGAAAACCGCTCACCGTACACCAAATTCTATGAACAGTGCACAGACAGTTGTTCGCGTGAGTGTATTCAAATCTCGCACCAAAACACACCCGATTTCGTCTTCCCTGTGCGAGTATATACCGTTTAATCCATTAAATTTCATTTCCTCGAGTAGCCACTGGCGGAAGAGCCAATAGGAAAGCCGTGATACCACGGAGAAACCAATCTACCCCTTGGACCTACAGTGTTTATTCCGCAGAAGGCATGGTATACCAGCGCATTTCTCGATTCATCCTTTCATATCCTGTGGAGGTTACTATTTTGGAACTGTCCGCAAATGTGGCCCCAAACAGGGCAAAGCGAATGATGATTGGCCGAAATAGGACTATGGGTCCTGCGTTCCACAATCGCCATCTCTCTAATACTCTATACAGCATAAGCCACCGTCATGTATCTCTGGTTGGTAACACAATTGAGATGTACTCGTATAATGAGTGTCGTGACAAAATGTAGCTGTTAAAAGCGGTATCGGTCTCGTTGTCTCGTACCCACCCGGTAGTGCCAAGAAATAAATTCTCGTTGGCGTACCTCACTCACACCACGCTTCTCGGCAACTGGTTGTCTCGTACCCAGACTGCGAAAGTAAATTTTGTGGCCGAGTGAGCCTGCGAGCTCGGATAGGTAGAAATCTGGGCACGAGGGAAGGCAACCGGCTCGAGTACAGTAAAATCTCGAGTACGGTACAGACTAGCCCATCATCTCCAACCCCCATGGAACTCTCCCCCATTATCATCATCCATCTCGCTCTCCTGGTTCTCTTTAGCTAGTTTCACGCTCCCAACCAACCCCCCTCTACTACTCTTCCTTCCAAACCAACGCATTTGACCAAGGTCTTGAAGTTTGAAATAAGCAATAAGTGCGGCTTGTTGGACTGACGAATAATCGCTATTCTTGATTGTAATGACACTTTGGTTGCTATGAGTATGCCAGTGCTTTGACACCTCTTGGTATAAACGCTGGGCATAAGCCATGACATCTGGTAACTTCAGCTTGCGGTCCGCGGGACGATTGTAGAAAAGTCAGACAGCTATGCTAGGGAATCGAGTTTCTTCTGCACTCCTCTCTGGTTCGGAATTTTTCGGTCCATGGAGGCCTTGTAGGTGATTCGTTCTATTCCAAGTTGTCAGTGATAAATTGTCAGCAAACAGGATCTCGACAACATACCCAAAGCACCGCGCACGTTGAAATTGCCCTCAAGCCTTTGCTTTCCTTCCAGAAATCTCAGTGCCTCACTCTGCCAATGACGTCAAACCCAAGCGAGGGAACGTGGGGCAAATATCATACCTTGAGCTGCTGATAGATATGAAATGGGACCTGCAGATGCTGAGGGTCCGGTTGCACAGGAGCGGGGGCATGTGAGGTGGTAAGAGGACTGCGACGAGGGCTGCGAAGAGGACCGTGAAGAGGACCGTGAAGAGCCCGAGCTAGACCCAAGCATATGTGCTGTTTTTGCAACGACTGCAACTGGGTTGGGGCTGGGCTGTTTGGGTGTCGTGCTGAGAGGTCTCGAAAAGATCAAATGTCCGTGAACATGCCATGTTGATGCTCTCTAAACTAGGCCTAAACTACCTAGTAGAAGCTTTCTCCGACTCTATAAACCTCCGGGTAACTCTCAGTCCTCACGTGTTAGCTTCGCCGCGAGCGGCCATGAAGTTCTGTACCCGTTCCACCGTTGCCGCCAAGACACCTTGTGGGATACTCGTTTTTCTGGAGGGGAGGAGTGACCGTTTCAAAGTCAATCATCACCAAACTTGAAAATCAATGTGTTGCACATATATATACCTACTTACACAGTTCGAGGGCGAGTCCAGGGATACCGAGCCCCGCCAAAGAGCACCAAGTGCAACAACCACCTACCTTTGACCACCACCGCTCTGGCGGCACCCCAAACCCCGCATCTGTTGCCAGGACCACCTCTGGTGCAGTGCAAACCCACAGAAAGTATTTAAGATTGACTAGATACGTGCTATCAAATAGAGAAGCCTTGCAAGATGCGTGATGTTCCCAAATCTGCCCATGTTGACACCTGGAAAACTACCGTTAAAACCCAACCAAATGAGTCAGTTTATATGGTTTGTAGTCGGCAGTCATGTATCCACTCGCATTGTATAATTATATCTTGTATATGGTCTCGGCCAGTTACATGCTTTGCGACCGTAGACGCTATAAATCACAGGTTTAAACCACCAGCCGGAGTTTTCATGCCACCAATATATTACAAGCAATATAGTGAGTCCATGTAAGCCACTATATACGGTCAGCAATACATACCGCAGTTCCAGGAACGGTACTTCAACTACTCAGAACTGAAACCAATTGAAGGAACAATTACTACTAGTGAAAGCAGCAGTGTAGTACGGGAGCTTTGACCAGTCAACAACCCCGTATTTTCCATGTTTCTGTCGTGAATCGTGACCCGGAGTTTCTGTGCGAACGGCATCGCGGAAGAGGGACATATGGGCCGCCGAAAGCCTCGATGTACGATCTAGTGACATCCGCGATCGCGAGTCGGTACTTTAGTGTTGCCTCCGGACGAACTCTTCGGTTGGCAGCTCAATGCCTGCCTTTATGCCGCCGAAAAACTCTTCAAATCCTCCAATGACGTTGCTTGATATACTCCTTGAAACATGAAGGGGAATGGCGCAGCACCACGAAGCAGATTCCACCAATGATCGTGCTCGAATATAAGAGAGCAGCGTACGCGGCGCTAAACATACAGGAAGGTACTCGAGTGGATGCACAGGTGGTGATTGCCGTCGTGCTGGAGCGAGTTAAGGTGTTCGGAGAGGGCAAAGCTGAACGTCTAATAGTAGAGTAGAGAACCGTACGTCACCATCACCATCCGACAATCCGAATTAATGATCATCTTCTGTCGGTTCAGCTGCCCGCGTATCAAGGACCTAGAAACTGGTGTGCTACCGCCGGCGACGGGTCCAGAAAATGAGCAGTACTGGCTAGATCTCTATAAAAAGAAAGCTAGCAAACGCCGAAGACCAGATATCTGCGCACGAGGAAGTGCTCGCGCTGCTGCACAAGGTCAAGGAAACTTGGTACACCCCTATTAGAGAGGTGTTGTCCAAGAAGACCTGATGGGATCTGCCTGAAGTGTACTTCGTATGTAAAACCATGTGATCTGGGTCAGTGGTTCTCGTTTCGTAGTGCATAATCGTTGCGTGAAGAATATTTTTCTTCTCACTAGGTGTGATATCGATTGAAAACGGTGTAGTCCCGACGTTCCCTCCCTTTCTACACTCTGGTGCTCCGCCGTTACGGGGGAAACGTCTTGAGTTTTTTTAGAAGAGACTGTGGGAAAATCGCGAAGCACAATTACGGAGCATCGTTGCGGCCCATCGTGGAAACTTGGTGACACCATCTTTAGGAGTTTTGCATGACCAATCGAACTGTCCAGTAAATAATTTTGAATGTACATAAGTACTTCTTATTTTTCAACAAAAAAAGAGTCCCCAGACCGAAGAGGTGACCACATTACCTCTTTCTCGGGGATATTTTTTTCCGACACTCAGTTTTCCGAGTACTCTACTCTATTTCAAAAGTGTAGATGCAATTATTAGAGAGTTTGCACTATCGAGCCAGCTCCAAAACTCCTGGCTCCAAATTCAAGTCAAGAAGCTAAACCAAACGTTCATGCAGTCTGAATAGGCTCACCTTCAGCCCCGAAGTCGGGACCCCGCTTGGTTACTGGATTATGGAGCAGGCCCGACAGCGCCAACTCTCTACTCTATCTCTAAACCACAGTACATACGCACAGACCCAGCCTAACATCCGTCCCCCCCTCTTCCTCTCAACGTCCAGTGGCACCTGTTCATGCTGTGATCGTCCCGGAGCGCCCGGTGGCAAGACATTTACCTTCCCCTGCAGCTCGGGGTTCCGTTTGCATCACGTTTTCCCACCGAAAACCCACCGAATAACATATCCAACAGACATATCGACGGCTACTCCACAGTTTTACGAATACGCTCAACATATAGACCTTACTTAGTCTGCTAACATTGTTGTATCATACGTATCTAGTATAGAAGAGATGGGAGGGGGGCTAAGTTGTTATCACCACCATTCACTCCCCCGGTTACTCCTGCATCCCCATTATCAGCTTCTTTCAATGCATCTGCGGGGGAAACTCGTTGCTGAAGCCTGCCTGCCGTTCAAGGGTATACGTACTTGGCCCTTCGGACGCATCCAATAGGAAGCACTGATCTCTGCATTCCCATGTGGCATAGGTATACTTGCTTCTTCTGCAAACGAACTGCGATATCTCAAGGCACCACAATTCATTTCGTCGGAACTGGGTTAGGTCTGTACATTGTGCTTGTACGTTGGTGAGGGTACGTACGTACCGAGTTCGCTTTGACACATTTCCCGGGGCGCGCCGCCGTGGGAAGGAGGTCGTGGTGATTGTGTATCAGGCGGATCCAGGCGTTCTCCTAGTGGTGGTGGTGGTGGTGATTATCCACAGTGATGGGAATTCTGGACTCCCCGAATCCGGATCCCCCCATGCACTTGTTAGTGCACTTTTCCCACGTATTTTCGCATGGATATGACGGGTAAGGCTACAGGCTGAAGTTGTAGAGTATGGAAATAACAGGGTAAGGGTAGTAGTCACGAAGCAGAAGTACTCTATGGCGGGGTGGTTTTAATTTGCTACAAGTATGTAGTTTCCAACGCGCGTCGTAAACGAAGAGCTAGAGAATCTTCCAGCACTTTCTTTCCTCTCGCTTCTTCCTCGCCGTTCTCTCGATTTCCATTACTTTATAGAATGCCCAGCCTTGGGTTTATGCTAGGTACCTAGAGGTATTCGCTTTCCCGGCGCCGGGGAATCACAGTATCTCGCTCGTTTTCTTTCACCAGCACACGCCGATTCCGTTATGTCTGTGTCATAGCCATCCCATCTGTGTAGCCTTAAACAAATCTCCACCTAACCAGAACCTACCATCTCTTCCGCCTCCTAGAGCACCTCTGGAGACAATTTCCCAACCACCGGGACGGATTCCCGGGTCCGCGCTCCCCAAAGATCCAAAAACCCGGAATAGAAGATATCAATAACCAGCAAGGCACCGCGGCTACAGCCGCCTGGAAAAGATTCCTTTCTCGGTGCCATCACCCACACACCGAGCTTGCCGCATCACCATCACAAGGAGGCAGTATTCCCGACGTAACGGCCTAGGGAGGGAGGGAAGGGGGGGCTGATGTGTTTCATCCCTACATATAACGAGTTAGGGTTTCGGAAGATGTTATACGAACCACGCCAGCGCCATGATTGGGCCGGAAACCATGCCCCCTCCCCTGCATGCCACTAGGTATTCTACCAAGAAAAAAATAAAATAGAAGCAAAGCAAACAAAGGTGGTAAACCCCCACTTCTGGCCTCCGCTATCATAGAGTATTGGCAAGGAAAAAAATAATTCTTGGGAAGGCTTGCAAGGGAGAAGAAAGTGGGTACGGGTATGGCCCACGGTGATGTTAGAGGCTGAAGCCTTGGGTTTCTAGAACGCAACGACGACTGCTAGCATAAGCTAGTTATAAGGCTGGTGGCGGGACGAGCACAAAGTAATCATTGATGTCTTGCATCCAATTGGATTCCCTTTCCTGTTCACGGCTGGGAGGTTTGAGGGCTCGAGAAAACTTCGGCATCCTTCAAATGACCATCAAACACGAACTGTCACACATCATATCACATCACATCTCATCCCCAATAATAATAATAATAATAACAAAGGTTATGTACTCTTGCGTAAACATGCCCCGTAACATCCGCCGCCGCTTTTATCTATCTCTCTCTGTCGGCAAAAGCAAGTTTGCTCGCAATCAAAAAACGTGGTAAAAACGAACGGACACGAGGTAAGGGCGCTGCGGGCTGCAGAATATGGGAAACAACCAAAAAAAAAAAGATAGTGCGCGCGACGGGCAGGAGGCTCATTTCCACGTGGCAGTCTCGTGGGCAGGAATTTAATGCTAGTTTAGCTTACTAGCGTAAGGGGGCGAAAGGGAAAGGCCAGCTTGCAAATGTGATGCGGTGATTTGGAGAAAGATTTCGATCGATGGTAATAATTGCTGCGATAACCTATCGGGGGCTGATGGGGATTCGAACATTCAGCTGCGCGAGTACGCCACAAGATTGCACGCCGACAGGATTTCATCTCCGGATCCCCATCCTCATCCCATTAGATTCTTCTGGCCAGTGCAGAAGGCTTGGTGAGGATGTGGGGTGTCGATCGCAAAGGCAACATCATCTACAGTAGCGCGTGCTGTAAAAATAAAAACGCCTCATCTCGAATTTCCCGATCTTTGGAATAAATGAATGAATGAGCATGAGAGCATGAGGTGAGCTGAGAATCGATGCCGTATAATTTTGGATTTCCGGATTCATACAGCTGCTTGCAGCATTGGGTTGCGGCAGCAGTTCTTATTCGTTCATGGTGATTTTATTTTGGCAGCCGTATCGCATGATAAGACAGCTGTGCAAAGCTGAAGAATCAGGCGAATAGTTGTCAGCCGTAGTGTACACCACGGGTATTTCAATCTCCCTGTGTATCCTGTGGGAAAAACGAATCCATCCAAGATCATACGGTGCACGGTACATAAAGTGAGATCTCTACTCTAGAGTACATACAAAGTACTGTACATGCAGCGCCCGTGCATACGGTTGAATACACATATGTATACGCATAGAATACAGCCGGGCGGCAGAAGCGGACGGAATATCTTCAGCGTCCGCCGCTTTAGCGACACAGATCGATTTAGTAGATGTAGGCCCCCAGATACCTAGATGGGTACCGGTAGTTGTACCCTTCAGGTATACGTAGGAACCTGGTGAAAGATAGGATAGGGCACAAGGCTGTAAGTGAGTGGCACAAATGGCCTCATCCCCCAACCGAGGGGTATGACTGAGGTTTCGGACAGACAGGTAGAGTAATGAACCACGTTATCTCCGCTGCAGGATATCTATCTTCCCGAGAATTGACGTATCGTATTGTCCCACTATGGTATGATGGCAGGTTTAATCTATGCCACGCGGCTGTCGACACACAACGTAAACCTCAATGCAAGGATGTCCCTACAGAGTCCCACGCCAGTGGTGTATCCAGTACATGGGGTTAAACACTCAGAGATAATTGATAGAGAAGAGTGTTTATGATAGGAAGCGTCGGCTTAAGGCTCGAAACTAGACATCCGCAATCACCTCGTATGTCTCTCCGCGATTTGTTTCGGGCCAGCTGGAGTCGGCCACGGAAAAGCACTGGTGTGGATATGTTTGACGACTACTTGGTTGTCGTTGAAGGCGCACTCTGCAGGTTGCCCTGTGCATGGAATCACACCACCCCTCCTCCTCCACCTCCAGGCAGTCGCGAATCCCATGTAGAAAACGTGCAAGTTCGACGTCCAAGTGTTTGGATTATGCATGGTTTCTGTCTGGCGAACGGGAAATGTCGTGCACTCTACGGGTGTTGTCGTCGTGCGGAGAGAGGGGGAGGGGGGAGGGGGGGAGAACTGGACGGCATGACAGCTATCGCGTGGCCGCAGGGATTGCGGTCGACTAGGCCCCTTCATCCATTTCCATGATTAGGCTTCGCTTCTGCATCCCCAACTCTGCAAAGTTCGTCGGCAGAATCTCGGGATTACTCATTCAGCGCCGATTCAAGCCTTCCCCATAGAGGACTAAATCTGTCTTCCTTTGCCCAAATGGAGTATTAATGACGCAGGCCAGGAAAAACATGGATGGGTGGGGGACCAAAACACCAATACCATCTTGTGAGCCGTTTCTGTATGGACCCCGAAATTTTTCGGGCAAAAACGTGGTCTAGCTGGATTCCGTAGAACATCCGGCAAATCTACCGGTTGGGGCACCAGCGTCCGTTTGAATAATGCTTGAGTAAACAAATCGGATTTTGAAACGGCCGGGTTTGGGATGAAATGTGGCCTCGTTTGGGGGTGTTTGTATTCCGGCCAACTGTCTTTGAATTTTCACATGGCCGCCTTGGTCCTCGCTCTGGGGCCCAATGGAGCGCACTCACCTCCTCTTCCCTCTTCCCCTGAATAGCAGCAGATAATGAAGAAACAGTGGGGTTTCTCCGCAAATGAGTGACGGACAGGGTTGTTGGAGGAAGAATTCGTTGGGGGCCCGGCACCGGCAAGGCGGCCAGTGGTTGGTAAAATATGGGTAACTTAGTACTTAAATATTAATTCGAAAATAGGCCTGCTAATGTTTCGCGCTAGAAACCGCATGTGCGTTGCGGAAAATAAAAGAAAACAGGAAATCGGGCAGTCTTTTTTTTATGAGGGCTTGAGTGTTGAGAGGGAGTGCTCTGTGCTGTGATAGGGTGGAAGTGTTGACGTGTTCTATGGCACCAGCAACGTGCGCGACACCTGTGAACCACGCGGAAAAAACGAGGGACGGCGAGAAGTGGAAGTCCAACCGGATTGGCTTTAGTAAGATGGGTCGCTTTGTTGGTGTCGCGACGATCACAGCAGCAACACCTCCCCCTGACGCTGTGCTTGAGGCATTGATTTGATGCCCGACCATCCAGCAGCGCTGGGCAGGAGAAACAGCAGCAGCAGCAGTCGGAGGACTCGCTCTGCCACTCACTCGCCCAGCAGAAAGAGACCCTGAAGCTAGCTAGAGTAGCCAATCCGGCCATCCGCCGGAAGTGAGGTTCCAGCTCCACCGATTCGCTGGTGTAGGCAATGTACCTCATGGTACCAGCAAGTCTCTCCGGGCGCAAGAGTTCTTCCTGTCGCTACTTTAGACCCGTTGGAGGGAGGGTGCGGCAGTGCGCTATTGTTTGAGGCTAGGTCGTTTGGCTTCCCCCTCGTTCATATCCACCTACGTCAAGGGAGGACGGAGCCAACTTAAGATGCTGTTGTAGCAGCAGTGAAAGCTGGGAGGAGGTGGCGCTATAGCTCTTTCCCATCCCATCCGACGACAGTACGACGACGACACCCCGTGAACTGCTGCTCCATCTCCGCCACCGTTTCTCCAGCATTACATTGCTGATTCTGTCCTGTCGTGTCCTGCTTGCTTGTCTCGCAACCCGACCTGCTTGCTTGTACTCGACACAACCTTGCTGAATAACTCGGGCTGTCTGTAGAGTAGAGTACCTGCATACGGAGTACCTGGTACTTTTCTCTGCTTTCCCCACCCATTCAGTTCGAATTCGGTGGTTTACTGTTGTGCGTTCGCCTACTTACGTCGCGGTCTGCTGCTCTCCTAGTATCCGCGAGCACACGGAGGATCTGGTTGTGGTGGTGTGCCCTAGCAGCGAGCGCCAATTGTCTGCTGCTGCCATTGTCTTGCTAGCTGGGAGAAATAGCCAGCCCGGCGCACCTTCTACGGAGCCCCGAGTCCTGTTTGATCTGCCCTGTGCTATCCTGTCCTATCGCGCGCCCGCTCTCATTTCACCCTTTGTTTCGTCGTTCCATGCCGGATCCCACGTTGCCTGGTCCTCCCGCGAAACAACGTCTGCGCCTGCCGAGATCAAACCGTCCCACGACGTCTTCCTGCTCGACCACCACCGCTACCACCACCACCACCACCACCACCACCACCACCTCCCCGTCCACCCTAGTCAATCCCATTCCATCATTCCCAGACGCCAAAACCCAGCCCGTTCCCGCCATTTCCTCTTCTGCTTCCCCTTCCATTGCAACTTCCGCTGCCAGGACCACTACGACTGCTGCTGCTGCTGCTGCTGCCACTACTACTCCCGCTGTCCAAGGAACAAGGCCCCGCAAGTCGCCACGTGGTACAACGGGCTCTGATCGTTTGTCTTCGCTCGCAGCCTTCGTCTCAGAAAAGTCTCACTCTCGCAGCCATCGCGCTTCTCTCTCCGCTTCCCTTGCAACTCCCCCAACCCCATCGCCACCGACGCTGCCAAAACAGAACCGCAACCGCAACAGCTTGCTCACCTCCGCCACTACCGTTTCCTCGGATTCTCAAATCCCGGTCGCCATCTTCTACCACGCTGTCACTGCAGGTGAAGAACCACAAGTAGGGCCAGGCATTGCTGCGTCGCATTCGTCCTCATTGGCTCAGCTCAATAGTACATCAGTAAGCCGTAGCACGCTTGCGCCTTTCCGTGTCGAGAAACCTTCCCCCCAGGATCTCGACATCACGTCTCTCAAAAAACAGAAGAAATCTACCTCTACCGAGAGTCTCCTTGACTCGTCGGCAGATACTACACACCTACAGTTCAAGGACACTGTCTCTACAGATATAAGCGACCGACGACGAAGCAAGATGCATCAAACAAGCTCCCGGTTACTCCGGATGACGGATGATGATAGGCCCTTCACGCGGGTATGTATCCATTGTTGGGAGGAAATTCTCCTGTCGTGAAAATAGACGGGAGGAATGGGGATGGGTGGAATGACGGGTCGGTTTTGCTGACGGTGGTGACATAGGACTTCAAAGATCTGTTTTCGACGCTGATGGTCAGTTTGCCACTATCAACGCATCGGTTCCGTTTCAAGACTTATCAATTCACCTTCGCATCCGAGGAGGCGATCAATAATCTGGGCTCTTTGAAATTCTCGCAGTCCAATCGGATGCCAGATCCTAAGGATTCCAGTAGAATTGTCACAACCACAACGACGACAACGTTCTCGATGGCGAAGGAGATGGCCAGATCTGTATGTCAACGCTTCATGGATGCACGTTTTATTGAATTGGCCGATGGAAAGACAATACAGCAGTTTCCGTTGAAGGGTTGTTTGTGGCAATTGACTCCGAAGGGAATTCACATTTTGGAGCGATTTTGCCAGAGGAATGGAATCCAACAAGACCATGTGCTGAAGCTGCTCAATTCGCCATTCAATACCATGCGTTTGGTCATCTTGGAGAGGGATCTGACAACGGACAAGTTGTCGCACGACAAAACTACCACTGAAGTCATCTTCCGCCGGTTTGTTGGTCCGACGCCCAATATTAAGAATAGTGTGGCGGTTTCAGACAACGATTCGGTATCGGATTATCAGGATGGACAGACGGGTGTTAAACTGGCAGAAAATAGGAAGATCTGCGATAGACTAATCAAGATGTCATTCACCGGAAAGTGTGCGGTGGATTGGTTGCTGGACTGCTGCACCACCGTGGAACGGAGTGAGACTCACGAAATCGTGAATTTGTTCTTGCACTATGGGTTGGTCCAGTCGGTATTGGAGGACAAAGTCTACATTCAGTCAAACCCAAAAGGAAAGGATTTCCAACCCACAAAGAATGCCGTCTACGTTATTACGGAGAAGGGGCAGAGGATAGCCGGATGGATTGAGCCTGAGAGAACGAGCGTGGGAGACCGTAACGGGGACATCAACATAAGTGGTAATTCTAATTCCCGGGCGACGTCAGCTGTTCGGAACCGTGGTTCGGGATCACCGCGCGGTAAGCCAACCAAGATGTTTTTGTTGGCCTCAGAGTAATCTAGAGCTAACGGTGTGAATAGGTCACCATCAGGACCAGAGAGAAACAAATACGACCCGACTTCAGGCGATTCTGAATGATGCTGCGCTCAGATTGCTGTACCGAGAGTTCCTACGGGAAACCGTTTGTGAAGAGAACTTGACGTTCTATCTGGACGTTGCGGAATTCAACAAGAACTTCAAAGCAATTGATCTGTCGAAACCAGATGCGGTCAGGGAGACCTTGGCTGCAGCCTATGGTATGTGCTACATTGAGAGGGGGATCTCAGCATCCGTTCTAGCTTTCAGATTGATTAAATGCTGATTCTTTGGTGAAACTATAGGTCTCTACAACGCCTTCCTCGCCCCAGGCTCTCCTTGCGAGTTGAACATCGACCACCCACTACGGCAGGATATGGCATCACGCATGACTCGAGCCGTAGCCAGGGACGATACCTCAATGTACACCTCGCTGAAGGAAGTTGCTGGTTTGTTTGATCGTGCACAGCAACAAGTGTTCAAACTGATGGCCGGCGTATTTCTCCCCAACCACCCACTGTATGATACGCACAATGCTAACTGTCTCAGGATTCTGTGCCTAAATTCATCCGCACGCACAAGTATATCGAAGTCGCCGGCGACATTCTCGATGACGAGCGACTTGCGAGCGGTCAATCGGGACTCCACAGGAGTGGGAGTCGAAGATATAATGGAGGAGAAACTCGATAGTAAGGTGTATGAAATGTGATATATGGACTCTATGGATGATTGAAGAGAATAATAGAAGAGTGAGGTGTCTTTTTGCCAAATTTTTTTTCTGTTTTTGTGTTTTTGTGTTTGGGTTGTTTTTTTCTGGCGGAGATTGGGAAAAGAAACGTTTGTTTGTTTGGTTTTTTTAAACGGCGGGGGGATGGGGGCTTTTTTTTTTTCTGCTGGTGATGGATTGGGGAGGTTTACATTGTCATGTACTGAGATGACCATTAATGGGTGTGTGGTGTTTTGATTGGCTGACTGAGTGTGGGTTACATGTGTTTTTCTGGTATGGGGTTTGTCACTGGTTTTTTTTCTATTCAACAATGTTTTCGTTGATGACAGGTTTGGTGGGATCATACCCGTTACCGGCGATGGAAAACATTGATCTGTTTTTTTTTTTTCCTTTAGTTCTCACGATGTTTTGTTTTTCTCACTCCTGGAAAATATCTTTTGTTGGAGTTCTTTGTTTGGGTTTTTTCTCTTTTTTTTCGACTCAAGAACTTCGTAAGTGTGTTGGTTACAGGAAGCTTGATAACCCTGTTTATATATATACTTTACGAATAAGGCTTGAGGGGTTGAAATTGGTGATGCATGCGCGGAAGCGAATCGAGCGGTGTCATGAGATGCTTGATGGGATCAATAAGATATAGGATATGAGAGGGGAGGGTAAAGTATATCACCCATCGTTGTGGGTATGGTAGAGGAGATGGCATCATACCACGCCATATCGGAAATCATACGCCGGTTGGCGTCTGTGCGGTTGGGTAGCCGCGCGGATGGGGGTTCATGGTTCGTCACGCGGACGGGCCGCTAATTTACCTACGTGGTGCCAGTGTCACTTCCTTTCAGAACCTCCTCGTCCGCAGCCCTAAATCCAGCTTCATCTCCCTGTTGAACGCACCTGGTGTCGCTCTGTGGTAAGTTAAAGTCCATCTGCATCGATCTGCGAGCTGACGCAGATTTATCAATTGCTTGAAGCGTCATTGCCGGGCTAAAGATCCCTCTGGTGCTGGAGCTGGATATTACGAACCTTTATTTGTTCGAACTACCTATGCCTGCCCGAACTTATTCTTGCAGCCACTCGAGTGGAAGTGTAATTGAGGTCACGGAAACCACCATCAGAGGTCGCAGCTGGTGTCTGGTTTACGAAAGAAGCTTGCTAGTCGTGAGTCGCCTGGTAACGGGCCTAGATTATGGTTTTGCATGCTCGGCTGGAAGTGGTCCAACTGGAGAGGGTATCATATTAATCACTCGATCTTGGCCTTAGAACTTAAAAATTCGGTAGGTTCTCTACAAACCTTTGTAGTATTAGGTTCTACAACAGAAATATACCGTATAGGCTTGCCATTCTTCCCATCACATTCTCCTTGACCACACAGTCTGGGTGAATGATAATTCATGCTGCAGGTTAGGGTTTCAGCCGCTGTGATACGTCACTGATCCGAGCTCACCTCCACCTGTCAGCCGTCCATCACCCAGCACATCTCCAGCAACAGCGATCCAATTCTAACAGCATGGATTCCTCTTCCGAGACAGCTTCTTCCTCCAACTCGGGCTCTCAGCCCCCCAATACTGCTCCGTCGCTGCTAGATGCACTCCCGACCGAAATCGTCATTCGGGTCTTCGAGTCGCTCGAGGATCTTGACTCTGCCTTGTCCCTTGCCTGCTGCTCCAAGTTCTTCGCCGCAATCTTCAACCGCCACGGGGCATCAATCGCTCTGGATATCTTGCCGCACGACCCCCTTGTCAATGGCACGACCAGATCTTTCTCTTTCTACAACCAAGCTGTTGATCTGTTTGTAGCGCAACAGCAGGCAGCTCTGGATGAAGACGCCGCAACAGTGCAGGGTGATTCCCCCCCTTCCCCCGCCCCCGGTCTACACCACCAATTATCTGACGCCAAAAATCAGGATCGGATCCCGCAACCCCGTCCCTGAAAGCCGGCGGTCTCCCAGCAATCCTTACCATCGTCCGCAACGCACGCATTATCAACCGCACCACCGACGCACTCGTTCACCATTTCATGCCTACCTTCGAAAACGAGATCCGAGGATACAACGCGCACGCCTCCAACATGTTGCGAGGCGTTTTGTACGATATGTGGGTTTACCTCCAGACCGGAGAGGAGATCGTCCTGCTGCCTTACAGACCCAGACACCCCTTGAATCGCTCCGAAGAGGCAATTATGGCAACTAAAGCATGGAGATTCTGTATTTGCCTCTCCCACAACCGCTGGCGTCAGTTCGGATACCCAAATCCGATTTCTATTCTCCCGAAATGGGCAAGGATGATGCGCGATTTCACACCAGAGTTGGAACTTCAGCGTGATCTGGTCGATAGGTGTCGCTCTGACTTTGTGTCGTCGGCTGCGATAAATTGGATGAGGATGCGAAGACGGTAGTCCAGGCGGAGAGTTGTAAATGCGAGAGTGACCTGGAGGCGTTGGAGAAGAAGCGGTGAGGGGATGTGGAGGAGGTGAACAAGATGTGCGAGAAATGGCGAGTAAAATACTTGATTGGGTGCTAACTATTTAATTGGGAGTATGGATTTCTTCATGACTTATCTATTTATTCGCGGAGCTGGAGATGTAGTACATACGTACATACTTATGCGCATACAAAACTACTGGGATATCCAAGACTTTTTCCATGACAAATTGCTGATTGCGTGTGGTTTTCTAGTGTTGGAAGCAATAGTGATACTAGTCTGACAGACTATAGTGATACACACGTTAGATACAAAAAGCCCAGCCGGCATTTTTTATGAGACCAGATTTATTTTGCTTGGTCATAGTGAAGAACAAACCCATCACTCGCAACCTATTACAACCCACAAAAAAAAATCTATCCCCTTTTTACAAAAGAAAACCCCAACTGCAATTGTAACGAAAAAAAAAAAAAAAAAAAAAACCAACAAAAGGGAAACAAGTAATAATTCACAGAAAACAACAAAAATACAAGTGTGAAAAAAAAAAAAAAAAAACTTCACAATACAACACACCGTTTAAAATTACAACCCCTACTTACAACTCACCTCTCAACTTCCTCCTCCCCTTCACCAACGCTTCCACCACCTCCTTCTCCTTCGGCCGTCCCGTCTCATCAACACCCACAACAACAACCTCATTATTCCCCTTCCGATATGCCTTGAGCTCCATCCCGCGATCCAAGGTTTCCTGATCATCCACAAGCACGCACCAATTCACGACCAAGGCTTCGTGGAAATCGTCGAAGCGCAGATTCGCCGAAACCATACTACTCAGCTTGTCCCACTGCAGCTTCCCGGTATCGGTTGCGATGTCGGCACCCGGAATGCATAGTTTGATCTCTGGTGCCTCGCGCCGATGGATAGTGAAGAGCATTTCGGTCGCTTTTGGAGGGGGTGGCGGGTTTGGGCGACGGAGTGGGAGTGGCGCGAGTGGTGCGAGGGAGGTGCTGGCTGGGGGGAAGCCGAAGGAGGAGGCGGAAGGGGCAAGGCTGAGTGGGAGGGTTGGAGAGCCCGTGCGTTCCACTGATGGGGGTTAGTGGGTGGGGATGGGGAGAGGGGGAGGCTTACGAGTTGGTAGCTTCCATTCCTTCCCGCCGGAAGTGGTGCCCAGCGCTGGGGACTTGGATTGTGGTTTCTCGGCGGAGTTTGGATCCCAATATAAGAAGTTCCCAGGGCGGACTAGTGGCGGCATTTTGGAGGTTCCAGATGGGGGATTGCTTGGGACGCGTTCTGGGATATCCGTGGCGGAAGTAGGACGAGGCTTTGGAACGTATGCTGGAGGGCGAGGAAGTTCTTTAGCGATTATTGAAGAAGGTCCCAATGGGTGGATGGCGGGCATTGTGGAAACAAGGCGCTTCGGAGCGTCCTCATCGGTGCTGGTTTCATCTCCGTCCTTCCCGTTTGTTGCGGGAGGTGTGGCTGCTGCTGCTGGCTTGGCATATGCCGGCGGCTGGATTGGGGTTTGTCTAGATAGATGCTTTGGTCGATTGCTAAGAGAGTCGAGGCGACTGGTAGTCCTCCGCTGTTCCTCTTTCTTCTTCCGGGCGCTGGCTAGCGTATCCCCGAAGGACGAAGAGGGAGTCCATTTGGCGGGCTGACCAAGAGGCTGGATAGGCTTGGGTGGCTGGGCTTGGTTTTGGGGCTTAATTTGGGCTATAGGAGGTTGGAGTGAGCCGAGAGGCAGGAGCGGTTTGGGGGCCGCTGTCGGGTTGAGAGCCGTGGGTGGTCCGGCGATGGTAGATGCAGTCGCGCTTTTGGGGATAGACGTGGTGACGGTGTCATTTGTCGGTTCGGGCCTGCGATACGGCTGAGGGCGTGGGATATTTACGGCGGTAAATGAGGCTGCAGGAGGCGGAGGCGGAGGGGGTGGTATAGATGACATGATTGGTTTTTCCATTTGAGTAACAAGCTGGGTCGGTGGAGGCGGAGGCGGCGGTGGTGGTGGTGGTGGGGCTGCATCTAGCTTATCTGGCTTGACGATAGTTTCCAACAATTGAGGAGAAAGTTTAAGAACTGTTGTCAGAGACTTCTGGGGAGGAGGAAGTTTGGCTTTATTTTTCGGCTTGGCGGCTGCCTTCTTCTTTCTCGGGAGCGATTTCCGCTTCTTTGCCGGCTCGCTTGGTTCCCCAGTGGCAGTGGTGGGCGTGGTGGGCTCCGGGACGTCAGAGATTGGAGTCGGGGCCAAAGCTGGACTACCACCCATAGCGGCCCAAAGTAAAATATCCGCGCCCTCATTAATCTTCTCCATATCCACCACGGAAGAAAGGTCGCTTCGGGTGTCATCAACCTCCTGCTGGTCGCCTTTGGCATCCGCCGCAACTGTAGGGAGGGACCCCTCATGGGTTGCGGGGTCAGCCGTATTCCGGGTGGCCGCGGGTACAGGAGTCTCAAGCGTAGAGGAAGCGGCATCTGTTCCGACATTTCCAGCTACAGTATTTTCAGCGGCCGGGGTGAAGCCTTTCTTTGCTGCTGGGTTTCCCTTGCTGAATTCAGTCACGGGTACGGGTGGCTCGGGCTTGTCGGCAGAGGGGGGTGGTTTGCTGGGGGTGTCAGTAGACGTTGCAGATACCGCAACCGTCCTGGGAGATTTGTCAGCAGACGTTGTCGACGTCTCCGTACTCTCAGTGGATTTCGAGGTAACAGGGGCTTTCTCGGGGGTATCTAGATCCATAGCATCTGGTGGCGATATTCCAGATGCGCCGGGTGATCCACTCCTTGCCAATGCAACCTTATCTGGTGCAATTGTTTGGGCGGTTGACGATGCACTGCTATCACTCGGCTTCGGTGAACTCAGAGTTGCAGGCTTTTTGGATTGAGTCGAAACAACTCTCCAGCAGTTCATGCGACTTATCGGCTCGGAAGCTTCGTGCGGCAGCAAGGCCGTCACTGGCTGGGATGCTGTTTGTAAAGTAAAAAAAGTTGGACGAGTAGCAGACGCCGATTGCGATGGATTTATAGGGACCGCCCGCCAAGCGCCAAAACCCTTACTTTTCTCAGCTCGGACTGTGGAATTGTGGGAGACTGCTCTCCAGGCATGTTGGTCGACAGTAGAGGGGTCCGTTTGCGGTGGAGGCGGTTTCGGAACTATAAATCATTTAGCGTGTGGTGTTGTGGTGTAATAGAGGAATGAAGACGTACCCTGCTGTGGCACATTGAATTCCTTAGTTGGGGCAATACTGTAGGCTGTTGGTAATGCTGCCTTTCTTGGTCTACCACGGGTCCTTGTGGCCATTTTGGAGCCATTCGACGATTGGGGGGAACTGGAGCCAGATATTTCTGGGGCGTCCCCCGGCGCCGGTTCTGTTGGCATAGTCGGTTCATCTCCCGGCGGAGTAGAACGTTTAGCCAACGCTGGGGAATCACTAGCTTCAGGGGGGGTCGGTGAGGGTATCTGCTCCCTTTCTGTCTCTACGACAGGCTTTTGAATTGCTACTGACTGCGGTTCTTGCTCGGGTTCTGAGGGTGCGGCGTCCGTGATAAAGTCTCTCTTTAAATCTCCATCAGAAGCTTCTAAGGTGACATCTGGCTCATGGCGACCACCAGAAGGTTCCGTTGGAGCTTTACTTCCAGACATACCACTTCTCCAGCGACCAGTGGACGGAGAGAGAAACTTTGTCCATCTCTGGATTGAGAAAATCGAACCAGTGTTGTTTTGTGCCTTAGAGTTTGGTGTCTTGCGTGGAGGTGGGGTTGATGTCGATGTGGACTCAATAGCTCTTCTCTTCGCTGAAGGACCATCAAACCTTTTGTCGGAAATTGCAAAGGATCTTTCGGGGATGCCCAGGGAAGAACTCCGTTTGGATGATCCCCCTATCAAGCTGGTGGGAGCGTTGAGATTCCATCGGCGTTCGCAATTTTCTCTCGATGAAAGGGGAGAACTAGAGCTCAATCTATTCGATCGACGACTTTTGTCAATGTTAGAAGTGGTGACTGCAGGTGATTGTATGTTTGAAAGGGTTGTTGTATTAGGATGGGCAGCGCTCGGTTCTTCGGCTACATCCATGAGAGTATCATCATGCCCTTCTAAGTCATCCTTTTGACGGTCTGCATCCACATCAACCTCCCGACAGTTGTCCACCACGCCTTTCTCGGTCTTTCCCTTCCAAAACTCCGCATCTCCATCTTCTAGCTTTCGGATGATAAGGTGCGCGTCGTCAGGAAGAGTCTTTCCTCTCCCCAATTCACAAAGCACAATCTCGTGCAACGTTCGTCCATACTTGCACAGCTCCTCCACGCACTGGTCCAGGTCCTCCTGCTTTTTGATACGAAACCTGTTGGACCAGTTGACGAGGAGCCGCTCGGTTGCTAAATTCATGCCCCAATTTGTCTCTATTAGGGACTTCAGCAAAGGCCAAGAAACCCGGCCAGTTTGTGGATCGCTAATATCACCACCAGTGATCTCCAGAGGCTTTGAACTTGACGGGAGTTTCAAGATGGTAAACTTCAAAGATGAAAGGGCCGATGAATCATAAGTAACCTGATCGCCATCGCTGTTTTCCAATTCCTTTGCCGGGCCACTAGATATTACTGGCTGAGCAACCGTAGGATTGGTAGATGTATTTTCACCACTAGCACACACGGACTGAGGCGATGCCTTATCGTGCGCCTCGGTTCGATCTTCGGAGATTTTTTCTGCCACTGACGAAGTTCTGTGGTCATCGCAGACGGTTGGAGCGCTTCCAATGTCCGCACTCGCCTGCGATTCTCTGACTTGTAACACTTTCTGTTGCTTGAGCGGCGATGGAGTAACTGCTGGTTGGGAGTCAGGACTTCCAGCAGCCTCGTCCTCATCGTTAACTTGTAGCATTGCAGTGTCCTGTGGGGTCTCAGGTATTTCTGTAACCGGTTCACTGTTGAGAGGTTCTGCAGGAACCTCCAACTTTGACCTATCAACGGGCGGCGCTGGCTTGAAAACAGGCTCACTTAAGGTTAGACCAGTTGCATCATCCTTGCTCGCCCCCATCCCCGAGCGCTCCGCCTGCACCAGAACCTGAGGCAAGTCTTCCTCGGCGACACTCTTCCCTTTCGTATCCTTCTTACTGGTCGTTGAGCCTTTCATGCGCAATTCATCCTCCAATTCCGACAAAGAGCTCAAAGATGAGCTATCTGATTCATCATGCGGTCCTTTTAGAAATGATTCAGCAATAAATGCGCGCTGTTGTCCCCCCTTGATTCTCCCCTTTATGTTTCTTCTTGGCGGCTTTGTGGGTTTCTTTGCGGGTTTCGAGGGTTTCCCAAGAGTTGCTGGGGTCGCCGAATCCTCCCCACCAGGAGTTGGTTGGGGCGGCGGCTGTTGACCTGCATTTAGACCTCGCATGATAAACCCTCCTGCAACCCTAATGCAATCAAAGATTTCCTCGTCGCCCTGGCCATCGCTGTCGTCCTCTAGAGCCTTCTGAATCTGCTGTTCCTCGAGCTGCAGCTTCCGTCGCTTCCACTTGCCACTGGGATCCTTGCCGAGTGTAAGCCGACGCTTTGATTTCCGCTTTCTTTTGGACTGTGATACAGACACGCTCAAACCGGCGGCATCGGGGGTCGAGGCGCCGGGTGTCTTCATAATATTATTTACCGGCGAAGCTTCATCGTCGGCATTGGTATCTGCATCGGATGTGTCGTGTTCATCAATAGAGGGGACAGCCGAGGTGTTAGAGCGGTGGCGATTGGGGGGAGGCGGGGAGATGGGCTCCAATCGGCGAAACATCCCGTAGCTTGCCCTCGCGGCTTGGATAGGTATAGAGGTGCCAGTCGCAGATGGCGCGGGCTCATGAGAGGAAGAAGAAGAGGGAGCGGGATGGCAATTTGAGGCGGACCCAAGGCGTTGTTGTTGTGATTCAGGCCGTTCGCGAACGGATGTTGTGGGATTTGTATGATGATGAGGGCGGCGCGACAATCGAATGCGTTGCTTTGGGCCAATTATCAGGGCAAGGGCAACCGACTCACAAACCGAGATAGATCCTCACCACATTCAAAATATACAGATTGCCGTAAGACTGGGTAGTTCTAGCAGCTTCCATGCGAGCAATTGATATTCTTTGTTTCTGGGGCGAGGGAAAATATCGCTATGCATCTTGGTATTGATTTCGTGAGGTTGAGTTGTCCTGTCCTTACTCCTCGATGGCGACCATCGATCGACACATCGCATGTCTTTCTCCACCACACCACGAATTCACGTCCTCATTCATTCAGTTAGTCTTTACCGCTTTCCCTCTGCTTCACTTCGCTCTATTTGATCCTCGCTTTAACAAGTTATCCACCACCGCTAATCCGCTGGTCGGAGAAGCCAACCAATCACTGGCCATTTGTAGCAAATGTCCCTCGTCACGCGCTCGTCCAGTTCGTCAGACCGTTCGTCACTTTACTGGTCCACTCCCGACTCCCCTCTATCGTCTAACTATAGCAATTTCTATTCCCTTCGCTGCGTCCGAGGGTTCACCTTGCACGATGGTGTCAACGAGGCTTTCAGGGCTGACGGTACTGATTCTCCGGAAACTGATCACAGCAGCGCGCAGCGTCGGTATCACGTCTTCGGAACGCCCACCTCCCAAGCCGGCACGGTCGATGATTCCGCGAGCACTAACTCGGAGGTCGAAATTGCGTATGGTGACGTAGGGATGGATATGGTACGGGATGCGAGAGGAAGTGGTATTGGTTCGCGTGGATCGGAGGCGCTTTCGGGGTCGATAAGGTCTACACGGTCTTTACGGACTATATTGAGGAATGAAGATAGAGTAGATCTTCCGCTTGCCCGAGGTGGACACGGAAAGACGGCCTGGGTACTGCTGGATCAACCCGGAACCGTCGTGCCGGAGATTCGTGCTAGGAACACTGGCAGGCGACTTTCTGCAATTACTACTTCCGATGGCACGACTTCTCAGAAGTCAGGTCGTACCCATTCCCCGGAAAATCAGGAGTCGATACCACCGTCGATGTTACACTTGTCTACTTCGCCTCTCCCGGAGGTACGGAGGTCTATTGAGAGCAAATTCAGCGAGGACCTACCCAAGGCGCGGAAAGGAAGTAGTCCAATCCTGTGGATTAAGAACAGAGTTAAATCCAAAACTGACGTCCGTGACATTGGGAATAACACAAGCGAACGGAATGAAAAGGGCAAGAATATTCCGCGGAGACTCCAAAAACGGTTGAGCAGTATTATGGTGTTGCCGGAGACTACCGAGCCTTCATCACGCTCAAATGTCAACCTAGAAGTACAGTCATCGTCGCGACTAGGCGGTGCCGGAGCACAAGCAAATGTATCCACTCTAGGTGTAAATTCCGATGCTCCGTTTCTCGACCAATTGGACAACGCTCTGAGTGCTGCAAGACCCAATTCAAGGATTAGAAAACTTAGCTCAACAATCATGGAAGCTGGCCGCAAATTCCAGGCAGTTCCTTCCCCGATCAAGAAAGTTACACAAGGGACGTCTTTTAATGGAATAGGTCACATGCAGCTTCCTCCCCGATCGAAATCAGTTCCTCCACAAATTAACATGCGAAATAGCATTTGGGACCTTGAATTCCTCCCCAGCGAAGCCCAAGGAATTAAGACACCTACCGAATACCCCGTCTACGACAAAAAGCATGTTGGCGGGAAGGTTATGCCACTTTCTCAGGAAAGGAGATACTTTGGTTTGGCAGATATGGTCCAATCGCAACCGCCTCTGGCACCGGCAGGAGAAGAAGTCTCAGCTCGATTAGATCCTAAGGATGCTTCAATGCTGACGACCTGCTCGGGTTCAATACTTAATTCGTATTCGGAGTCGGATTGCCATGCCATTGCACCTTTCATTGCTCAGGACCTTCAACGTCCCCAATCGCCGGCGCTTACTGCAGCAAGAGGTGTTGTTTCGGCTACCGGAAAGAAAATTCGAAGAGCTTCAGTACATGCCAGGAATATCATAATGTCTAGGAAACTCTCGGACGTCAATGAAACGCATGAAACATCTGTGTCTCGAAGAGGATCCGAGTCAGGTAAAGGGGACAATCCCAGCCCAGATGCAGTACCGGGGCGTATCCGCTCAGGCCGTAGTGTCGTTAAATGGATCAAACGTGCCTCGGTCGACAGCGGCGGCTTCTCCGGTACAATTGTCCGTAAAGGCCAATATGGGTCCGAGCTGGAGATTGTGAAGCCTGCAGAGGTAATCATGGAGGAGGCGCGCAGGGAGAAACGCGATAGCCGAGTCATTGGCCTAGACCCGGATGCTTATAGCTCTTCTACAGATGATTCGTTCACTTACACCTCTGCGTTGCAGGACATCGCAGGGCTTACTAAACGCCTCAAAGGCCCGACCGCCGCCTCCCGGACGCAAGAACCTGAAATCGGGGAATTGGTGACGCCTCCGCCGCCTGGTTACCCTAGGAACAGTATCGCACCCGGGAGCTTATTGCAGGGAGGTGAGATCTCCCAACTTTCATGATGCGTTGGGGTAGAGCAGATGGCAGCGACTGGGATGTGGGATGTAGGTATTCCCTGGGTTTTTTGCTGCCTTGTCTTGGTGTTGTGTTTTGCTTCGTGAACGGGGTTTTGATGAGTTACTTACAAAGAGGGTTATTTATTTTTATTGAGGACGTGACTCTGAGGACTGAGGTGGACAGATTGGAGTTGTGGTTTGCTTGGGTTATTTAAATTACTGGGCGTTAGGGCGGCGGGAATAATTGAGATTTGTGGGAATAGATGGTTGATTTTCGTGATATCACTCGTTGCAACTGATTGTTAACCTTCCACATCACCAGCTTGGAGATTGGGTGTGAGGTCGCTTCCCCACGAAGACGGCGAAGGTAATCAATCTGCGTGTCCTTGGGTTAATGTATTGAATCATGGTCTATCATTCGCTGCATGATTATTTCCGAGCAAGAAAACTTGCATGGTTGCTAAATCTTGGACTCAATAAGTTGCGTTTTCATCGACAGTGGCACCTAGATCCATGTACGAATAAGCAAAACGCGTATAGAATGATCCTTTACGTGTCCTGATGTGTGTGGCTAGATCTCACCACTCCTATGAATGTAATCGTTCACAGAAAAATTGGGGGTAGCATTAGCAATCCGTAGACGTCGACAGACAGCAGACGAAAAAATATCTGCAAGGCTGTAGAGCCTGTCGCCAAGTGCCGCACGGACCACACCTTGTCTCAACCTCCCATGCCTGATAAATGCTTTTTCTCTGAACTTCCTGTTTTTGCTTGTTAATAAGGCACGGCGTGAAGATTGAAGGCATTCCAACACTTTGCTTCCCGATTACCTCAATCTCTTAGCCTTAAAAACTGACCACCAGCATGGTGATAGAAACACCAAAGTACAGGTTCAAAACCTGCAGTGCTACAAACACCAAGAGGACTGGAAATCTTCGGTTATCGCTTTTACTCTCCACTTTACATGGCCGGTAGAGTGGAACAGTCATAGCGACTAATATCATCGAATTAGAAAGAAGCGATCTCTTAACCTTCAAAGTTGAGGACGGAGCATAAACTCCAGCATGCAGGTTCGAAATCCGCAGCTCTCATGATTAATGGTGCTATAAACACCACGACCGGAGTTTGAAACTTACGGTTATCACTTTTGCTCTCTGTCTGGTACATTTGAATGTCTATGGTGGCTAAATACACGGAATTGGCAAGCAGTAATCTCTTAGCCTTAAAAGCTGACCACCAGCATGGTGATAGAAACACCACGATACTGGTCCGAAACCTGCAGTGCTATAAACACTAAGAAGGCTGAAAACCTTCGGCTCGAAACCTACAGTACTATAAACACCAATTACAAGAGGGCTGAAAACCTGCAGTGCTATAACACCAAGAGGGCTTGAAACCTACGGTTATCACTTTTGCTCTCCGCTTTACATGTTTGCTAAGTTCCATCATGGGTAAAACCACCGAAACAACACGAAGTGATATCTTAGCCTTGAAAGCTGAGTGCGGTGATAGAAACACCAGGATACAGGTTCGAAACCTGCAGTGCTACAAACACCAAGAAGGCAGATATTCTTTGGCTCGAAACCTACATGTATACAGTGTTAGAAATATCAAGAGGGCTGAAAACCTTTGGTTATAATTTTTGCTCTTGGTTTTATATGACTGGTAGTTTGGAATGGTCATGGCGACTAGCATCATTTAACCATCCTCTCTACTAATTTACAAATACAGCGCACCGGTGTGGTTGTATGCATATTATTTATGTAACTCCTGCTTATCAGATATAACCACAACGCCACAATAACTTATCGTACACCTATTAAAGAACCTCCTTACACCACCTCGCCCACTGAGTCCCCTTCGTGCCCTCCTTCATCTCCATCAACCCCACGTCAACTCTCCACATCCCCCTCCTCCCGCCTGCATCGGCAACCACAAGCCCCATCCCCTCCAGCCCCTCCCACGCGCCCACCGCGACACTCTTACTCCACACCCGTCCCATGCCTCCACTCGGCGTATTCTGTACCCTCGTCTTTGTGCACAATTTCAGATACTCATCGTATACCATCTCGAAATTCACCGTTTCCGTGTCTGCCAGCACCTCCAGTCTTGCGGCAGAGATGAGGAGAGCAAGTTGCAGGTCTGAGAGGGAGGGGAGGAGGTGAAGGTTTGATTGCGGGGGGGAAAGCGGAGTGAGGGTTGTCGCTGAAGGAAATGGAGAGGAAGCGGAAAGCGATGAGAGGGGTAGAATGAAGGCGTTGAAGATTGGTGCGCAGGTTTTTGAGGATGCGAAAGTGTGCTGGAGAAAGGAGGCGAAGACCGGGGCTTGTCGCAGTTCCTAAAGGGGGTGTTAGGTGTTGTTCTCTTGGGAGTAAGGTGGGCGGGCTTACACTAAGATGTTGATTCCACGCTTCAAAATACCGTTCGGTGTTTACGTCACCAAGAGCGGCGTCGCTTCCCATATCCGCGGATAACCCCTCCTTCACCACCTCCCAGAAAGAGTCAATGGTGGCGGGGAGCTTAAGGTGCACTGTGCGATGACTAAATCTACTCTTGACGCGCTTCTCGAGGGAATCGACGACATCGACTTTACAGGTTAGACCCAACACGGCGATGGGCGCTTTCTTGGCCTGCGCGATGTCGAAGAGGTTGTAGAGGAGGGTTTGCCGCGGATGGAGGACAAAGTGATCGAATTCATCCAGGACGAAGATGACTGCAGTTGCTGTTCTTGAAGGATCTGGCTCCGCGCCTGCGTCCGGTCCTTCGTCGTTGGGCTGGAGTTCATCCGGATGGGAGAGAATGGCGAGAATTGACTGCAGAGTGTCGGCGAAGTTTGCGCTTTTGGGCTGGTCGTTCTCGTCGAGCTCCATCTCCACGCCAAGTTGGCGCCAGATCTCGCGGAGGGCGAGCTTATCGTCGGTTTGGAGGAGGCCGTTAAGGCGGACCACATGGAATTGGCCAGAGTGAGAGGAGGAAAGGGAAGAAATGGCGGTTTCAACGAGCGTGGTTTTTCCGGAGCCACGAGCGCCGATAATGAGCATCGAGTTGCCTTCTCCGGCGGCGACGGTTTGTTCTAGCAGGTGGTGGACGTTGCTGACGATTAAGTGAATATTAGCGAGGTTTGAAAAGGACGCAATAGAGAGAGTACCTGTATTCTTCGTCGATTCCAACGAGGTTTAAGCGTTGACGGCCCATAACTTTACTCAGCACATGCTTCTGCAGCGCGGCTACGGCTTCGGCGGTAACTTCGATGTCTTTCCCGTGCTTCTTTAGTTCGTTGGCCGATGCCTTTGGGGTGGGTTTCTTTGGAGTCTGTCTCTTCGGGGCCGGCGTTTCTTCGACGAATGTGACGGTCGGTACATCCTCCTCCTCCTCTTCGGGCGCTTCATCTATCTCCATAGCATCACTTGGCACAGCAAATGGATCCTCCAAGCCCTGCGTACCCAGCGACGGCCTGCCAACGCTCGGCCTCTTCTTTGCTGTGCTCGGTTTCGCTGGTGAGACCTGTTCGGTCATAACAACATCCCCGTCCGGATCCACCTCGTCACGTTCAGCAGCATCTGCACCACCCTCAGCTTCAGCCTTAGCCGCAGCCGCAGCCGCAGCTTCGCTTTCACGTTCACCCTCTTCCTCTCCTCCCTCTCTCTCTTCTCGCGCAGGGCTCCTCCTCCTCCTTCCCCTTCTGTTTGCGCTGGGTGTAGCCTCTTCACCTCCGGCGGGCACTCCCACTCCCATCTTCCCCTGAATCTTGGTCCGCGGCCGCGTGCTGGTTCCCTTCTTTTTTGTCCGTGGAGGCTTCGCATTCCGTACCACCGTCTTTGGTGTAACCTCCTCATCCTGCTCCTGTATACGGCGAGTAGTCGGTGTCTTCTTACCCACAGTGGACGCTATCTCGCCTTCCTTCTCCTGTGTATCCGATGCGACCTCGCCTTCCTTCTCCTGTATGCGGCGAGTAGTCGGCGTCGTCTTACCCTTGTCAGATAGCACCTCCACTTGTACACGGCGAGTAGTTGGGGTCTTTTTGTTTACGGCGGCCGAATCGCCCGACGGCACCTCCACTTCCTTCTCCTCTATTCGGAGAGTAGTTGGGGTCTTTTTGCTTACGGCAGGCGAGTCACCCGACGTAACCTCCTCTTCGTTCTGTGCACTGCGAGTTGCCGGCATCTTCTTACTCACGGCAGGCGAGTCGTTCGATGAGTCCTTCTCTTTGTTCTTTTTACGGCGAGTAGTCAACGGCTTCTTGAACACAGGTTCGCCCGATGCAACCGCCTCTTCGTTCTGTGCACCGCCAGTAGTTGGCGTCTTACCCACGGCGGGCAAGTCGTCCGATGCGACCTTCTCTTCGTTCTGTATACTGTGAGTAGTTGGCGTCTTCTTACCCACGGCGG